>VXBI01002474.1:261180-393989 GCA_013397375.1 Toxostoma redivivum
ATTTAATAGTATAGACATGGGTCATTTTGTTTTGTAGCTATCTGTGTATGGGTCAGCATACTATTTTGATCTCTGTGACTCTATGGGCTCATGAAGTAATTGAGAGAAGAACAGCATTTTACTTGCCATTATTTTTCCCCAGTTCAGAACAGCAGAAAAAATTATTTTGAACAAACAGTAATAAGCAGCCATTAGGCTTTCTAGAGTCATCATGTGTCTCTTTTCATTCAAAATAGCTCAAATCTGACTACTTTAAGTGATAATGTAAATCTGCTACATATAGGAATTAAAAATGAGGGGGGGCAAGTACGTCTATTTATAAAGTTTTTAAAGATTTAAAGTTGTATTCGTGTCTGTTTCAGAAACAAAATTTCGGTATAACAACGATATTCATATGCACCAATGGTTCACAGATTATATATACTTTTTTTTTTCTAGATTTTGATGGATTTTGCTACAGAAGTCCCTTTTAATAAATGAAAAATTACCTTCTTAGTACAGAAAGTCAGATATCCTAGATATCATACTGAAAACAGAACATAAATTATATACTAGCCCTCCATAATAGAACAGATTTTATATGTGAAATGCTAAAATAAATCAGTAATGTGTTACTGAATTAAAAAAAAACAAACAAAACAAGCAAACAATCAAACAAACAAAAAAAAACCTAACAAAAAAACCAAACTAACAAGATCAAAGCAAAATCAAAACCAAAAATGCCTAACAGAATGGAGAGCTTTGAGTCAATAACTCCTTGTCTTTATTTAAAGGTAAAATGAAGCTGCTTTGGCTCTGTAATTGAATATTCTACAGTTTCTAACCGCGAGTCAAAGAAATAAAAAAAATTACAAAAATTTTTTAGTGACAGATCAGTATAACAAATTTTAAGTGGAGGATATAAAGTTCAAGAAATTAAAAAATCTTAATCATTTGCATTTGCCATCCATGTTGTTAAGGAAAAGTAACTTCCAAATTCATAAAAATATGTGTTTGTCTACTAGACTTATCCTAATATGTTTGAACCCAGTACCTAATCACAGTAGAAGAAAAAAGGGGCAGAAGTCTACGAAATATTATTCCTCTCTACAAGCTGCATGAAAACTGATGCCAAAAAGAGACATCACTAATGCTTCTATGTGGGAACTGCTAAATTGTGAAGTCATTTGTAATCCTCATTAATTTGACTGCTAGTACGTAGGCAGCCAGGATAGATTTATCAGGCCAGGAAACTGGAAAGTAGCTTTACATCAAGGACATGGCATTTACTTGACCAACCAGATGCAAAGAAAAACAGAGAGTAGGAAAATAACTGGGGAGTGGCACTGAAATTGCTGGATTTGTGGAAGTGACCAGTGGTTACTAGGTCCTATTTAGGAACCACAGAAAAGTATGTTTTCCACAAAGGGTGGGAAGACTGTCTAATATCAGTGACATTGCACGGTGTCTTTGGTACTTAAAAACATCTGTAGAAAACAAAGCTTCATTAGTTCTGCTGTTTGGGGAGCAATTTTGTTTTGATATTGTTATGAACAGGTCTCAGTTAATAAACTGAAATGCAGGTGTGCAAAATCAGTTAGTTTTATGACCATCTGGCCATGAAAATCCAGACTGTGAGCACCATGACTGTTTCCTAGGGATTTGGGTGAGTTACTACTTCCACTCTTAATGCTGGGTGCTTGTAAGTAAAATAAATACTGTCAAGAAAGTACATTGCAATTGCTTTATCCAATAAAATGATTTTATAGAAAACATATATATAAGCCAAGAAAAAACAAAATTGACTGGCTGGAACTAAATAAGTGGAGTTAGAGACACGGGCACACCTGTAGGGCAGCAATCTTACTGGCATCACTGAGCCATAGCCACTCCTATGGTTGGAGTACTGAAACAGAAGGATACAGACCCTAGGAAGGTTAGGCAGGGAAGATAAGGAGCAATTATCTCTATGCCAATGATCAGATGGAATTCATGGAGCTCTGCCTGAGGAGGGATGAGGACCTGAATCAGAGCTAATGGGTCAGCAATAAAGGGAGGGCAGGGACATGGGACATTATAGTGGGGTTCTACTATAGGCTGTCCATTCAGGAACACTGAGTATATGTGATACAGAGAGACAGGAGCAGCCTCATGCTCATAAGCCCTGACTTCATGTGGAATTTTAACCGCACCGATATCTGCTAAAGGAAGAACACAGCAGGACACAAGTGATACATTTCCAGAATGTATGGATGACAGCTTCCTTCCAAGTGATAGAGAAGCCCCTGAGGAGAGATGCTATGCTGGAGCTTATCCTCAGCTACCAGGAGGGATTTATGGCTAATGTGAAGCTTAAGGGCAGCCTCGGCTGAAGTGACAACAAAATGGTGGTGTCCATGTTTCTTAAGGCAGAAAGAAGGACATTTTTTGGGAAATTAAATTAAACCAAGACAAGGTCTAACAGCAAACTCACTGTGCTGAACTTCAGAAAAGCAGACTTTAGCCTCTTCAGGAGTCACCTTGGTAGAGTACCATGGAATAAAGCCCTGGAGGGAAGAGAGGCTCAAGAAAGCCAGTTGATATTCAAGAGTTACCCCCTCCAACCTCAGAAATGATACATGCTGGCAGAGGAAGTCTGGCAAAAACACCAGGAGGGCTGCATATATGAACAAGGAAATCCTGGAAAGACTCCAAGAAAGAGGAAGCCTATAGAGAACGGAAGCAGAGACAGGTAGCCTGGTGATAAAATCTTACTACTGAGAGATGCTTCTACCTGAATTAAGTTGCAGATGAGACCATATACCAAAATCAATAGTATTGACTTTATTTAACAATAAAATGTCAGGTAGAGAGACAGAAAGAAACAGAAAAGAGAGGGATGTGAAGAGAGAGAGAGATTAAGGAGAAGATTGCCACCATCCATGGATCAAGAGGCATCCTGTTGGTCCTTTTGTATCCTGGGCTTCTTGGTACTGTGGGTCCCAAGGTCATTCAAAACTTTTCACTATTTATATATTTTTTCAGGAATTAATGTTTATTGACTACACACTTCTTTTATTCTATTGGTCAAATGATTCTGCCACTTCTAATGCTAATTAGTTCTTTTGAGTCAGAGGGTTTCTTGAGTCAATGGGCCTCAATCTCCCCCTGATATAATCACCTTTTACCTCAAATTATTTCAGCACAGTTGTTGGGTTTGTTTTCCTTGTGGATTATTTGTGTCCATGATCAGTAATAAATTCTTCTCTCCCAGTTTTACCTCCCCGTAGGCTTGAGATAACACTTGCACAATAATACCACCTTTATCTTATCGCAGTGGCTTAATTCACAGTCCAAGTTTCAGGTATCCTTAGAGCAATGTTCAGCAGGGGGTGAGGGCTTCACTGGTCACAGATGAGCAGTTGCTTCTTTGCACAGTTTCCCACAGTGGGAGTTCTTCAGTGGTAACAATGTTTGAGACAGGCAATTGTGATCTGAGACAGAAAACTGTGATCTTGCACCTGGGAGGAAAGAAGTGAAATTGTCTGGGCAGCCAGGGATCAGATAAGCCCTGACAGATTCAAACTTGGCCAGAAATATTAAAGTCAGCAAGAAAAATTTCAATAGGTAACTTGGTGATAAAAGGAAGACTAGGGAAAATGTGACATCACTTTGGAAAGAAATTGGAAACTTGTTTACCTGTAACAGGGAGAAGGCTGAGGTACTCACTGAGTTTTTCTCCTCAATCTTCCCTGTTAAGTGCTCCAACCACACTATTCAAGTTGCAGAAGGAAAAGATAGGCAGTGGGAGAATGAAGAACTGCACATTTTAGGAGAAGATCATGTTTGAGACCATTTAAGGAGCCTGAAGCTTCCACAATTCCATGGGTCCTGGTCATATACACCCACAGATCTTGAGGGAATTGTTGGAAGAGATAGATGAACCACTATCCATCATATTTGAGACATTTAGCATTCTGGTGAAGTTCCCACTGACCAGAAAAGAAGAAACAACCCCCATTTTTAAAAAGAGAAAAAAGGAAAACTACAAGCCAGTGAGTCTCATCTCTGTGCTTGGCATGATCATGGAGCAGATCCTTCTGAAAAGTACGTTAAAGCATATGGAAAACAAGGTGGTGGTTGGTCACACCCAGAATGGCTTCACTAAGGGAAATTTTACCTGAAAAGCTTATTGGCCTTCTATGATGGGGTATCAACAGTGTTGGATGAGGGAAGAGTGACTGACATAATCTACCTGGACTTGTGCAAAGTATTTGATACTGCTGCCCACAACATCTTTATCTCTGAATTGGAGAGGCATGCATTTGACAAATGGGCAATTTGGTGGATGGAAGAGTTGTCTGGATGGTCACACTCAAAGAATTGTAGTCAAAGTGGAAAGCAGTGACAAGAGGAATTCTTCAGGGGTTATTATTGGGACTCCCACTTTTTAAGATCTTTGCTGGTGGCACAGACGGTGGTATCAAGGTGCATCCTCTGCAAATTTTCTGACATCATCAAGCTGAGTGGTACAGACAATGCACTGAAGGAAAGGGATGCCATCCAGAGGGACTTTGACAGGCTTGAGAGGTAGGCCAATGCAACCCTCATGAAGTTCAACAAATTCAAGTGTAGGGTCCTGCACATGGGTTTGGGCAATCCCAAGTACAAATACAGGCTGGGAAAAGATTGGGTGTGTTGGTAGATGAGAAGTTTGGCATGATCTGGCAGTGCATATTAACATCCAAGAAAGCCAACCATATCCTGGGCTGCACCAAAAGAGGAATGGCCAGCAGGTCTAAGGAGGTGATTCTCCTGCTCTACTCCACTCCACTCCACTCCACTCCACTCCACTCTCAGGATACCCCACCTGGAGTGCTGCATCCAGCTCTGGAGTGCCAAGCACAGGAAAGACATGGACCTGTTGGAGGTCAGGGTCTGATCCAGATCAGGGCACCAAGCCGATGAGACAGCGGGAGCACCTCTTCTATTGAAGACAGGTTGAATGAGTTGGGGCTGTTCAACCTGCAGAAAAGAGAGCTCCTTGAAGAACATTATAGCAACTTTCCAGTAGCTAAGGGATGGGGAGGGACTTTTTACAAGGGCAAGTAGTGAAAGGACAAGGGGCATTGCTTCAAACTGAAAGAAGGCACACTTAAATTAGATACAAGGAAGAAATTTTTTACTGTGAGGGTGGTGAGACATTGGAAGAGGTTGCCCAGAGAAAGCCCTGCCTGGAAGTACTCAAGGCTGGTTCAAAAGGTGTTTCAACAACCTGGTCCAGTGGAAGGTATCCCTGTCCATGGTGGAGGGATTGAAATGAGATGATGTTTGAGGTCCCTTTCAACCTAAAACGTTCTATGCTTCTAATATTAGCATTGTCACTATAAACTGCTGAAAGTCAGCTTTCATACCCTGCATTGAGAGTATACCATGTTAACTATGGTTCTTTAATGATTTCTCAGAAAATGGTTGATATTTGTTTTTAAATATGGCATATACATAATATGAAAGTTTCCAAGTTGCTTGTTAAATGATTCTGTTTATCCCAATAATATGAATCGAATAAAACTGAATATTAATTTTTATGTGAGGGATTTTTATCTACTATTTAGTTTTTCCACATAAACTCAGCTTACCTGGTTGAAAGCATGGGGACTATGTTTACTGTCTCTATGTAAAGTCTCTGTTGATTTCATATGAATAATCATATTTTCTAA
The DNA here is from genome assembly GCA_013397375.1 of Toxostoma redivivum. NCBI lineage: Eukaryota > Metazoa > Chordata > Aves > Passeriformes > Mimidae > Toxostoma > Toxostoma redivivum. Next base: position 266,859 of record VXBI01002474.1, read on the forward strand.
CACTCATTTGATTAATGGACTCTGTTCAGGTATCAGGAATCTGCACCATGTACGATCGCTCAGGATCAGAGCCCAGTATTTCTCTGCCACTGCAATCAACTCTTCTTCTTATGATATATAAGAAATATTAATGGATATAGGCATATACTGGTGAAGTAAATGAGAGATTTTCCATGGAACAATAGGCTTGGGTGCTAAATCCCATGATCTTGTCTAGACACTGTACTGATTGAAATCCTAAAATCAAATAAATCCTAACCCAAAATTTAAATCCCAAAAGCTGATAAGTCGTGTTTCACCCACATATAAAGTCATTATGGGTAACTCAATACAGCCATACAAGCTTACAGAAATTTATTTTTCTGCTGGTATCACAAGATTTTGATTGTTCTTTTATTTTGGGAGAATAAATTATTTACCTTTGTTTAGATAAAAGTTTTATTTTAATCAAAAAGAGTACAGAAACATTTTTTCTGTGAACTGTCTTAGAAGATTTAAGCTCTGAATATTTTTAGTTAAGACTGTAGTTTCTAGATGCTTTTACAAATTGCACAGACAGAAAACAAATTAATTAGTTTATAACAGAAGTAACTGCTGAATGATTAATATAATTTTTCCTCCAGTGTTATGCCATTCTAAAAACACTGACTGCAAGACATTTAATTAGCTTTAAGTTGAAATGAAACATTACATTTTGCCTATTAATTATTCATGTTTACTACTTATTTGTATTTGTTTATTTAATTACTTTAGAAAGGCATCTATTAGTGTGGCAAATGGGAACCTCATATACAATTTGAGAACTTGTTTTTCCTACTGAGGGTGCATTTGGTACATGGGGAAGATTGTAACCCAGTGGAATAGAATAAGTTTATTTTCCAGCACAGGACTGGAACGTGAGTAGGATGTAAGAGAAAATTAATAAGTGGAAGGGACATGTCATAAACCAGTTTGCCATAAATCTGTCTCCTGAAAACTGGTGCTGTGACTGATACAAATGGTATCCTGCAGCAGGAAATATAGGAAAATCAATTTTCGGCTTCTTTCCAAAACATATGGTTTAGTGTAACAAAGAGTTTGCTAAAATTTGACTCCTGAACTTTTCTTCTTAAATCCAAAAATTACATTTAAACATACAGTTTTGCAGTGTGCTGCAAACAATATCATTTAAGCTCACTCAGCCATTCAGGCTAATCAAGTTCTACAGAAAAGATGGTCATTTAGATAAATGCTAGAAGGATGCTCTATATATTTTGTCACTTTTTGGAATTCAGCTATCAATTAATGCAGTTAATTGGTACCAGTATGCGTCATGAACACTCTCATCTAAATACAAACTTTATTAGAACTTACTCATGTTCTAGCTAGTCCTCTCCCTTCCAAAATTAATTTGAATTATGTGAAACCTAATTTGCATAGTATTTCCACAAAAGAAGAGTAGTTTCCAAGTAGATGAAAAAAAATCAACTAGCATCCAGGAAACTGGAACCTAGGGAAGTGGCCAGGAACATATGTAAGCCACCAAATAACATTGCATCATGGGTTCTAGCCATTCTCCTAACAATCCAAGATTCTTAACAGCAAATTCAGTAATGACAATGCATATACCAATGATCCAGAAAAGCTATGGAAGAAGATGAAAAAATTTATTTCCTTATGACAATAGCTGGAAAAACAATGAACTTGAAAACAATATTGGAATCTGGCCTTAAAATAGGAGATAATATTTAGAATAGGACTAGTAGCTGAGGACCATTATTTTACTTTTAATTATTATTAGCCTGTTATCATAATAATTTCTTAAGCTTTGCATTAGAGTGTTAACTTCATTTGTGCCACCGTTTACTAACAGCATAGCAAGACTAAGGGAGAAAATAAAATTCTGTTATGTTAGAGTAATTTCTGAGTAAACTCGGTGTAGTTATCTTTCAAAAAATACTTTTGTACAAAGCAAAGCAAGTTGGACAGATGTAGTTACTACTTCATGCAGCGCATATAAATACCCTTTAGATGTAAGTATAGACTTTAATGTCTATTATCATTACTACAGAGGCCCAAGAGTAAGAATTTGAAAGAGTTTTGGTCTCACACAGACTACACACAGGGGATCCCTTCTATGCATCTCTGGAAGCAAAGCAAGAGAGACCTTTGTAGTTTTGATCAAAAATACAAACAGAAAAACAAGCCAATTTTTACTGTTATATTGAAATTTCCCTGCGGCACACAGAGAAAAAGCCCTGTAAAGTATGTGTGGTATATGTATCTGTAAGCAGCAATTAATGCAGAAAGAGAGACGTTCCACAATTTCCACAGATTCACACTGCCAGCATGCTTTTCTCTGTCAATTAAGAATAAGAAAGAAATTATATCAGCAAGAAATGATACCTCAAAAAGTGTCAAGGGGAAACAGAGACTGATAAAAGCGCAAACTGTTTTAAATGAGTTTGACACTACTCAAATCTTTCTCTTTTCCCATTTTCAAACTGTTATATTTTAACATCTTTTTGGTGTGCAACTTTGTCCTGTCACCTTCAAATAACTAAATAAATCATTACATATTAAGTACTGCAATTCAAACATAAACATATTTCCATCAGAAAAAAAATAGTTATGCCATTTCCCAAACACGAGGAATGTATCCCAAGGTGGAAACTCATTCTTAAATGTTACCTAGACATACAAAAAAACCCTTTAGTTTTGCTCCCTATATCTCAGGAACAGGGTGCTTAACAGTCAAGAACATTTTAGAATCAGGGTTTAGTTCAGAGTGCTTTCTCACTATGGCTATTCACCATGAAAGTCTTCCAGATACCAAAATGTTCATTCTGGGTTTATCTCCTCAACTCTTTCTCCAACAAACAGTGCTATCTACATGTGGAAATAGAAATTATGTAAAGAATTGGAAATAGAAATAAAATTATTTTTCTGCTCAATTCTTACACCACCATAGTCACTCTCTAAGAATCAACTGCATAAGATAAGGATAATATAATATAGGACAACTGTTCATGGAGATTCTGTGGGTATAGGCCATCATTAATTATCTTCAAAAACATAGAGCTGCACTACCTACTCCTTGCTATGCACCACTGTAACTATAGCCCTCTTGACTTCACTGTCTAGTAAAAAAAGAGTGACCCTTTATGTATGTTCAGGGAGGCTAAATTAGAAAGGAAAACAAGGGAAATAAATAAATACATGCGACAGGGCAAGACAAGGCAAGGCAAGGGACAAAAATGACATGTGTGGACCTGCTAGATCGTATGGTAGCAGGACTCACTCATGTGAAAACAATATTTTCTGTCACATGCTGAAGGGGAATCAGAAGACTTCAGGAAGAGAGGAAGAGGTCAGGGATTTTTATCTACCAGAATAGCTTATTCAGCTTGCAAACTCATCCAAAGGATCATGAGGCATTAGGGGGTAACAAAATCTAATTAGGTTCCTTCAGAAGGCAGTACCTAGTTCCATACTTGGCCCATACTATCATATATTACAAAGAATTATTATTAAAAAAGGACAATGCAAATTTTAAAGAAAAGCTTGTAATAGAGTGTCCCATGCAAATTGCAGTGGATCTCACAATCACATTCTAAAACTGATGTATCTATGGCCATATAATATTTATGCTAATATCCTTCCTTCAGCAGAAAGGGACTGAAACTTGTAGTCCATATTTCACAGTATGTTTATTCCAAATTTAATAGTTAGACTGAGCACAGCATTTTAGCATATTTTATAAAATAGGAAGTGTCTGCAATTTTGCAATCATCATGTGTTCTGAACATTTTCATTCTTCCCTGTTTATAAAGAACTTTTTATCCCTTCACAAAAATAAGTGGACCAAAATATATTGTAATATTTTATTAACAACATATGTGTTCCTTTTTGAGTTCTAACCACAGGAAAAAAGAAAAACAAACAAAAAACAAAGTGGCTAGTTTATTCATCATCTTTTTGTTTGGGTTTTGGTCTCTTTTTTTTTTTTTAATAGGACTAATTCCAATTAACATAATGAAGAACTTAAGAAAGCAATAAATTAGTATGTCTGCTTTTTCCATGGGGTTTTAAAGACACGTGGGGATAAATCATGTGCATCAGTAGTAATGGGATAATATTCAATCATCCTTTTATGGGTGCAAATTAAAGACTTGAAAGCACAGCAAAGTGGGCTTTTTTCTGTTTTCCTTGTTGAATAAATCACGGCTTCAGAATGCCTTCAATGTAAACCTCAGTTTTTCAAAACCATTAAGAAGCTGTATACTTTGTTTCTTTTAATTTATTGATATATGTAGGTTGTCAAGGAATAAGAATAGAAGTAAAAATGAGAGTTTAAAAATAGGAAAGAATATTTTTCAATGAAAATCCTCAGAAGATAGGTTTTTCCTAGACATTGCAGACAGGACAGTTGAGAAAAAGGAAAACAGGAACTATTCATAATGATAAGAATGAACAGGGGAAACATGCTTGCTGACAAAAAAAAAAAAACCAAAAAAAACCAAAAAAACACAAACCCAAAAGAACAAACTTGCTGACTTCTGGCATGTCTCCCTGAAGAGAAAGAAAAGAAATAGTTTCTTATCTTGGTTTGTTGGTGAGGCATATAGTTGCAATGGAAGAACAAAATCATGTCACAGGAGAATAAATCTATTTGCATTTAGACCCTTAAAGTCTAACTAAACAACCTCTATGGGCCAGTCTTATTGTCAAAATATGAAATCTGCTGCCTGTTAAAGAGATGGCAAATGTATTGTTGTGCATATGGCAGCTACAGTAGACAATGAGAAATAGTACAAGGAGCCGAGAAAGTATTACCATGCTAAACTTCAAGTGAGTATGGGAAGGACATATCTGTTTCACTTTTTCACCTAACAGCAGAAATTTACATTAAAAAATAAAATTTATGACATGGCAAGTGTAATCAGTATGTCTCAGTCTGTATACCAATGAGATAAGTTGCATCTCAAGACTGATTTTATCAATACAATGGTAAAAAAAATTCTGCAATCATTCAGTCTTCTGCTCAGTCTACAGAAGGATTGAGAGTCCAAGCATAGTCAAGTATAATTTTCCCATTTCTCCATGTGGCAGGATAAGAAACTAAGCCATAATATTCCTATAAAAGTAGTTTTGATATCACACAGCCTGAAAAAAAAAAAATCTGATTTTGCAGCCAGTGGCTTTGTGGGTTTTGTTTTATAGTTTTTAATTGTCCATTAATAAATCTTGGTGTATTTCAGATGAAAATTTTTCAGTATTCATGAGTTGAGGTTATCACATCTTTCATTTGTACCTTATGGGGAAAAGAATGAACATGGGTTCCTCCCATGCACACTACTATTAAACCACTAAACCCAGGACTTTTAACAGATTATTTCTTTTCATTAGCTATAGCCTCCCACTCTGTTTTCTCCTGGGAGCTGCTGGAAACTCCCTCTACATCAATTCTTTATCATCCTTTATGACTTGTTTTCCCTCTCCATTGCATATCAGCAAATCATAATGAAGGAATGGGGTGTACAGACAGGATCCAGGAAGAAAATTGATATTCCTCTGAGTCTCCAATTTGCTTCTGTACTCTTCTACCTTCCAGACTTTAGCAGAAGTTATGTTTTTGACTCCTCTCACCTTTTTCTTCCCTTCAGACAGCTAAACTGGAGCATTGTAGCCCAAAAAAGAACTTCTCCATCGTATTAATCTGTAAGAAAATTGTGATCTTCTCCTCCCCAGAACACTTTAAAATTTTACCTGTACCTTTGAAAGTACCTTCCTAAGAAGTAGAAAGCTGTGACTCCTCTATGTACATTTTTCTGGGTTAAGAAACATATTCTGGATTTTTTTAAAGGTACCATCATCATGCTGGCAAATAATAAAAAAAAATTCAGTTTACAGCGCAATGAGAGAGATAGAAAAATATGAAAGGAGCATGACAGACATATGCAGAATGAGCAGGTGTAGAAAAACAGGAGCAGAATGGAGTGCAGAATATACAGTGAATTATATGGGAGCATTTATATAGATAGAGAACTAGTGCATGAGCCATTCGTGTCTTCAAACCTGGGAAATGATTAATATTTTCAAAGTTGGATTTGGTCTGCTGCATCTAATTTTGGATAAATAACTTGCTTTCAGAAATTTGGAAGTAAAAATAAAATTTTGCACATTAATTTTTATTTCAGAAGTGTTTAAGGAAAATCCTTGAGATTTTTTGAAATTTGCTTTGAGACTCCAGAATGTGCTGGGTTCATGTTCAGCTGGCAAAATGCAAGAAAATGCCAAAACTTAGTGCAAAATAGATTTTACTATTTCTCTAAGGGATGGACTAAAATATCTCCCAGTGTTTTTTGATTTTTTGGTGGTTTTTTGGGTTTTTTTTTGTTTTTTGGGTTTTTTTTTGTTTTTTGGGTTTTTTTAGTTAGTTTTTTTTTTTTTAGAGTGCTTTTGTAGTTTCTAAACTTATTTTAATCTACCATACCGAAGTAGATATTCTCTGTTCTTTCCAATGGAGCCCTCTAAAAACACACAAGGGGAATATGAGACCAAAGAACATATGCCTGACAGTAAGACAAAATGTGTATGGGGTGAATATTACTGGATAGAGAAGTAAAAGCTTTGTGACAGCTTGAAATGTGTCAGCATGGAAATTAATTACACTGATAATTTCCAGAAACACAAAAAGTATCTGGTATACATAGCCTAAGGAATAGGAAGTGCTTTCTCACTCCCCTCTAGCCTTACTATATTCAGATACCTCAGTAACAAGCAAATGGATTTGTATCAAACTTTTGAGGCACTTCACCTCTAGATTGGACACCATTGTGAGAAATTTCCTTCTAAGAGTAAATGGCTTCGAAAGATATAAGCAGCAGAAATTAAGCACTTAAAATGGAAATAACATCTTAACCACAACTGCTAAAGTTGCACCTCTGTCACCTCAAGCTGAGAGTTCACATCTCAAAATATGTGACAACAGCTGACTCAGTGCTCAGATGAGAACCATTTAGGAAACACCCAAGTAGAAAAACAGCAGAGAGCAGTGTTCCCACTGGGCTGCTAATGAAGTAGTACCCATGACAAGTGTTTAATCCTATCCAAGACAAGACACAGGATTATTTTCTGTCTAGTGATGTAGTTATTCTGACTGTACAGATGTGAAACTTAGTCTCTGGTCTGAGGCCAGCTTGCATAGCTTCTATCATTTCTCAACCTCATTTGGTTATGCAGTTCCCTGCTTCTTACTCTGGAAGAGTCACAGTTTAGACATCAAGGGACAGGTATTCAGTGGTCTCCACTCTCATTTTGCAACCATGCAACAGGAGACTGCTAACCACAGAAGGCACTTCTCAGCCCTTGTCTCTGTCCCTGGACAAACCAGATCAAAAGGACTTTTTAGTCTGGTAGGCATGAAGTTAGGTTTTTAAACAAAACACTTCATCCTTATTTTATGATGTCTTTAACTGAAACAGAAAGGCAGATCTGCCTCCTTTTACAATGTGATTGTCCAATGAGGAATCACATTTACATACTAGTAGCTAAATAGTAAAGCTGAGCTTCAGTCAGTCTGCCTAATATCCTTCAGCCTATTTAGGATGACATAAAATTATTTCCCAATTTCCAATGAATATTTTGATTTAACATCCATGCACATCTTTAAAGATGCCAGATTGTGACAATTATTATATATGTTGAATATGTAGAAAAGCTGATAAAATATGGAAGATGTCTTGGGATCTATTTGCCTGTATTTATTTTGTACATGAGAATATGTCTTTCTGGCAAACAAAAAAATAAAGGATGTTCATAGAGTCTGATTTCCCCAATACACAACTTCATCTAAAGTTAGTGAGTTCTCTCTGAAAATTCAAACTTTGAATATTTAATCCTGACATCGTATTGCTCCAAAGCAGCCATTAGTAAATTCAGTTTATGTTCAGTGAGAGCCTTAAGGTTCTTCCCACATACCTTGCCATTGTCCAAGCACCACTGGGCTTTTTTTTTTTTTTTTTGTATGTTTTCTGTGTCCTCTGAATGATACTAGCTCAGAGTAGCATTTCACAGAAATTTAATAGGCCTTGTCAAGTAGGTTGCTCTACAGACACACATACTCTCATAACATCTCATAAATGCTTATGTTACTACTTAAACTATTGGTTAGTATGCTCCTTAAATATCTGTAGACATTCTTTAACTTTGGTTTTCTGAGGAAATTAAACTTATACGTTTGCATAGTTTATTCATCTGTCTATCACCCTATCCCTGATGCCTACTTTTTGTTTAATTTATTGATCAGAGTTCAACTACACTTGGCAACTGGAAAAGCCATTTCAAACATAAATAGAATTCTGAGCTCATAATTAGCTCTCATTTGTCAGAGAGTAGAGCCACTGTAACTACAGGGAGAGATTAAGTAATTGTTTTACTCTTCTGCTAGAGAGAGAAAATAATGCAATTTATGTACATGCCTCAATGTACATACCACACCTTCATCTTCTGTGCGTCCGACAGGGGGAAGGAAATTGGGTTCAACAGGTCCTACATTTCTTCCTACCTCTTGTTGGAGCAAGTTACATTCTGCTCTGCTGTGCCTCTGTGTGTGTTTTACTCACCATCTTCACTATGGTTTTACTCCTAAACAGAACTGCACCATGCTAAATAACATCTGGGAACAGGATGGTCTTTGGAAACTGGAAATTGGACAGGAAAACAGACACTAAGACTTTAACACCCCAGAGAAGTTACCTCTGGTTGATATTAACAGGACAACAATTACTAACCAGTCATGACTCCTCCTCTTACATAACGGATGGAGATTAATTTTTGCATATCTCATAAACTGTGCCGCTTAAGCAAGTATAAGATGTGAGAATTATCAACAGCCAAAAGCAGGACCAGCACCCACAACTAGGATTCACAGTCACCCTTCTCTTACCAGGGAAGCTCCTATGCCAATAGTGGTGTATGTTCACCCATTTTTCATTGCAGGCTGAAACCCATATTTAAATAACTAAAGCTGCAATGAAGGACTTCAAATACAAAATACAAAAGAAATAAAAAAAAAGCCAACAAATCAACCAGAGGAATTTAAAAAGATAATAATCATAAATTATTTTGTAGGCTGTGGTGCACAGCCTGGATGTCAGAGCCATATGACTTATTTTTTATATTCTGAAAAAAAAAAACAGTGTAGCCTCCAAACTGCAGAGCTTTTTTTACACGGACTTTATCTCACCAAGTGGTCTGAGCATTTTGATTCCATCTTCTAAAACCTAAAGTGGAATTTGATCAAATACCAAATTGATTCTGAAATCACTTTTATGACTTTTGAAAGCATTGCTCAATTCGGGGTCCTCTGTTTATATTTATCTTCTCTTCCATTTCTGCACTCAAATTTGTGTTGCTGTTTGAGAATAGTTGGCCATTCTAAATAAAGACCAACACACACTTGTCTTTTCAGTGTGTACTGACAAAAGGAGTGATTTCTGGCTTCAGGCTGAAATGCTCATTAAAACACAACCTAAATCTAATCCTATTTTACCTTGTTAGTTATGTATTCTATTTTACAATGTTAGTTATTTAACATGGAAGGAAGGAAGGAAGGAAGGAAGGAAGGAAGGAAGGAAGGAAGGAAGGAAGGAAAGAAGGAAGGAAGGAAGGAGGTTCAGTTTTCAGTAAGCAAGAGTTTTGGTAAAAGAAGCATGAAAAAACATAAACTNTAACAATGTAGAATCTTTGTGGGAACATCACTCAGAGAAAATATGTCCCAAGATCATCCCAAATAGTAAGAGCAAATTTCCAGACAGAGACATTCCAAGGTATCATAAAAACCACAAACCCAAGAAATTTGATTTTCATGGGCCTGGTTTAGACTGTATGATAGTGGTACATTACATACATGCTATGCAGGGATATTTTTCATGTTGATAGAAAGGTTCATGGTAATCTCTTGAAATCTCAGCACTTTCTGAATATCTTCCAGAAAGCAGGCATGCCAGATGGAGAAAAGAAAGTCATGTGCAAGCATCATAGTCTTAATTTGTAAAGTGCAGTCTATACAGCAATAAAATTAACTTAACATTGATCTTCCAAGAAGATTAAACAAAAAACTTCAGTCTGTATCCTAAGCTATTATTTTTTTTCTAATACTTGAGTCAAATTAGTGAAATTTGAGGTATTCTCAGAAGAAATAGTAAGGCAATTAGAATGCATTTGGAAATAGCTACATAGGTACCAAAAGACACAAGTCCTGCAAGTAAAATCTGATTTGAAGAAAGCTAAAAATTTTACCAAAAAATGTTCAACATCAGAAATGTATTTTCTTGGGCAAATAAGGACATAGGGATTTGCACACATCCTGGAGCATGAAGAAATTATGGACTATGAAACAGTATCTGAACTCCTCTCTCTCACAATTGCTGCACAGAGTTTTTCACTCTTTGTTATATATATTATGAACAAGGTGCCACCAGCCTTGCTGGTGGTCTCAGCTTTGGCTACCAGCAGGTCTGTTTTGAAGCCAGGTGGAACTGGCTCTGTATAACACAGGGGCAGCTGTCTCTTGCCACAGAATTCACTTCTGCAGCCTCTTGCTACTAAAACCTTTCTGCATAAACTCAATAAAAATATCTATCATTCAAGTTTGAAATTAAAACCATGTACCAAAGATCCTTGGCAAATTCCTGTCTCAAGAAAGGAAACATTTCACAGACAAACTTCCAGAAACAGAAACATAACCTCATTTTCTCATAAGCAACCTACATAGAGTAGGAGGAGACACAACGGTTGTATTGCATCTGCAAAGTCCCTCAAGACTGAGAAGACATCAAAGTACAGAAGTAATGAGAAGTATTACTGAGCCTGGTAATTCTTCCTGTCTTCTTGGGGGCCAGGGTGGCTAAATGCAGTTCTTCCCTCTACATATCTCTAGCAAGTTTCCTGAAGATGTGGGAAACTCTTTAGGTTACACAAAAACATCTTTCTTTATTTACTGTTTCAAATTTAAGGAGACAATATCAGTTCTTTTCATTAAGGTTGCCTGCTAACTGCTTAAATTATAATGTCTGGAAGATGAGAGCTTGTGTAAAAGAGACTGTGCTTTTTGGTCTATTGGAGGGCCAAATAATGTATGATTCATATAGCTGAACGCTATATAAGTTAGACTTTGCTCACTGTTAGGGCAGTTATACAATAGACTACTTATCCAGCTTTAATTGCAACAAAATGTAACAGCAGCCCTCAGAAAGATATCACCCACATCTATTTTTACAGATGTGAAGGATGATTATGAAAAATAAGTCAGAAATAGAACAATGTGTGAGAGTAAAACAACAGGGTGTTATTGCTGAGATGGTTTGTATCCAACAACAGTACACACTTTCAAGTTATTCTTAAAATTGTATGATGCTATTTAGCACGTTTAAATATAGATGTACATTATATTAAATATTAGGAAAGCAGTACAGATTAAGATAATGCAGAATCTACCATACTAAAACTCAGTGTATTCTATTAGTCCCATAAAGTTATTTATAAGCCCATGAAATTCTCAGGCTTTTTCTATCACCTGAAAATGTCTTACAATAAAACTAGAGCCCAGGTTTCACATTATTGAAGCAAGTAGAAAAAATGTCTATTGACTTTGAGAGCATTTGTATGAATATTTCAAAATATTTGTTTGAAGCTCCAGAAGTTCCACTTTTTTGAATGATACCAACATTAGAGTTAATATATTTTGTTTCAGAGGAAGTGGCTATTTTTGGATTAGCCTTGAAAAAACATCAATCTTTATGATCTCTTACAGCTGAACATACCTCAATGTTGTTAATTATATTCAGAATTAATATTTTCAAAACTCAGATTCTGTTTTTCTCTTTTGATGTTAGTTTGATTATTGATAATCAAGTGGGTAGATTAAGAAGCCTTTCTGATAACGTTCATCCACAATTCTTAGCTAAATATCATTGTCTAAATATGATGTTTAATATTCCACTAATGTATTTGAAACAGAAGAGGGAGTCACATTTACAAAAACATTGAGGATTTATTGTATTTTTGAATAGACATTAATATTTCATATCTCAAGGTAGTCCTAGTGGTGAAAATAAGTATAGTAATGATTCACAGTACTATTTGCAATGTCAGTTCCATTTTCAGTGGTTCAGAAAGTAGAAAGAAAGGAGAAAGAAGAGCTGTGTAACTGCATATTTTTACTTTTGTCATGCAATGCAATAATATTACATGAAGTAAGATTGTCATTGCTTCCTTAACATAATTCACTGTACTTTTCACTTGTACTTCCAGAAAATCAGTCTTGCTAAGTTACATAACACATAATAAGCACTAGGCTTTTTTGCACAAGTAGAAAGGATAGTGATTGTCTCAGAGAATTTACTTCCTACTGTGTTTATTTCCACTGAAGCTAAAACAAAATTGATTGAAAAAAATAGAGGCTCGGATAATAGAAGAGAGGAAAGGAAACATGAATACCAAGGAAAAATCCACAGAAGCAGTGCCCTTTTTGTAGTTTCTGATCCTAGTAAGTGCTGTTCTGAGGCTTCACCTTGTTGGTGTTTCCTTCAATACCACTGGACAAGTTACATCTCCCACAGCATCTGGGTGCTTTGCAAGATTATATATACTTATCTCTTCAGAAGGCTTTCTCATCATCTTACAGATGTTTCAAAAAACAGTTGGTAATAAGGTAAAAAAAATGTAGCAATTTTGCCATAGAGAATGGTTGTTCTCATCATTTAGGGTCAAGAGAACCAGGAGGGAAATATATTTTCAGAGGGCTACCCAGCTATTGTCTACACAGAGTAAAGAGAGTGAGGTGGATGAAGGAAGGGCAGGCCCAGACAAGATGTTGGCAGAAGGTAAAGACCAGTAATGGTCCACTCTTTCTATTATCTCCTACTGCCCACATGGGTATCTTGTGCTGAATTGAAGATTCCTGAATTTTGGCATTGATAGTGAAAATAGATGAAGGATACAGCCTTGTTTTCAAGCCAGACAGGAATTTGTGTAAAATGATTAGTTCTCTTGAAATAATAATCATGGAAGATATCTGGATTTCTAATGATTCAAGTTTCTGAGGGTAATTTGAACTGGCATCTTTTGGGAGTGAGGTAGGGTCCCTCCTGTTGGGGACAGAATTGGAAAATAATGTTTGCATGAAGTATATTACACTTAATTTTTATTATTTAGACTAGAAAAGAAAAATATAATTACATCAATTATAAAGCTCAGGAAGGCTAGAAAAGCAAACTCTCTCTGCAATTTTTTGTCTCTTTATTAACTGTTATTGTGCTAGGAAGAGATACCACACAATAATCCACAAAGAAATAACAATTTCATTTCCCTCTTCGAAATTCTTCCCTCTTTGGAAACAGAAGTTATTTCTGAACAACAACATCCATTCTGTGATCTCAATAACATATGCTTCTGTGCCAGCATGATATTATAAAAATTGTTTTCAGTTTCAGTAGGAGCTGCAATACTGCAGCACCTCTACAAATCCATCTGTTTTTTAAACTTAAAAGGAGAAACAAAGTTCCCACTTCTGAGTTATTGTAAATCAAATATATAGCAGTGAATGAATTAGAAATTAATATATTTTAAAGCAAAAAAGTAGGATCTCTATATACTGCAAAAAAAACCCCAATCAAATTCACTTAGTTTTCACTATACAAGAATAGTAACATGGGTTAAAAACTCTGCTATGAGGGAGGTTTACATTCAGAATTGACAGACCTCCTTTAATCCCCCAGTCATAGAGCAGCATGAGAGGAGGAAAATGACTAATATTTTAATTTTAGAGAGAAGGCAAAGACTATGGTGGCCAATCTATTTTCAGTGGAGAAGAGCTATTCATGATTCAGTCATGTTAGAATATCATTTAGGGTACAAAGGTTATGATTTTCAGTTGTCAGCAGAAACACATGCTCCCAGAAAAGATAAGGAGCAAATGTGTTAGAAGCCTGAGGTTGACCCTATGAGTACAGGTTCACTTCCCCCAACACTCTTCAACTTCATCCAAGAAAGAAGCAACTAAAAAAACTAAAACAATTATCTGGGATAGCAGCATTTCCATCATCCTTGCTTGCTGCTGTATAATTCATACTATTCTCCCAAAAATGTCCTGAAGTATCAGGAATATCCATCCAAAAGTCTCCTGAAATACCTACGCAATTGTTGGGAAATATCTTTTAAAGTTTGCAACACTGTCATGCAGTGAAAAAATGGTTGTGCTATGTAGAACCAATCAAATAGTAATTATTTATTAATGCTAACAAAAAGGTACTCTGCCTTCATCTGTCTATGGAGTTATTTCAGATAATTCAGGCACATTTTGAAGTAAAAAGCTTAAAAATAATCAGCCGAGATACAGATCCATTTCAGTCTAAGATTCCCATAGCCCAGTCACACAACAATGTTTCAATACATTAGTTGTTGCTTAGAACAGGACATATTGCCCTAAAAGGTACAGAAAAATATCTGCCCCAGTCACTCATACACTTAGTTACTAGTTCAGCAAATATCCAGGCCTCAGAAATACAAAGAAATGGTTCAGTCCCTTGAAATCCCAAAACTAAATCAAGTTGTAATAGCCCATATTGTGTCTTGGTCTAAAATATTAATGATTTTACCTCCAGAGATAAAATTAATGTTGAAAAAAAGAGTAATTACCTAAGAGAAAAAGATTAATTTTTTCAGTAGCCAGGAGGGGGTATGGCCAGGACCCTGAGGTTATTCTATACTTCCTTGCCTCATTTGATGGTGATGGGGGCAAGGAGTCCCTTTTGCATCATGGAGTGTTGTGGACTGAGTTGTTGGGGATTGATGGGGTTGGGGATTGCTGTATGAATCATTTGCCTCTTTCTTGTACCCTATGTCATTCATATGGCTGCTGGTAATGTTCATTTTCTTATCTCTTACTCTTCTATATTACTCTTAATTATTACTTATGCAGTAAATCCTTCTTAACTCAAGCTGTGATCTTTTCCTTTCATGAAGTTAGCTTAGCATGAAATCCCACATACCTATACAACCTTCAGCTATGCCTTTAGATTTCACTGTATTCATAGATAAAGAATTATTATTTCAGACTTTTCTAGTATTTCCCAAAAGACCTTCCATAAAGCCATCTGATTGCAAGTATATATATATATATAGTATCATCACATGTCTGTTCTTAGGTGATCATTTACCTTTGCCTAATAACCTTGTGGGCTACTATTGATCTGAAAAAACAAGTTCCAATCTGGCATGTTCCTCTCCTTGAGTGGCACACAGCAGTCTTAGTCATAAAATGCTGATCCTTGTTGCCACCTCCCAAATAAAAATAGCACAAGCTCTTATCCTGTAGGTTGTCCCACTGCAGAGTCCTTGAGCTGTTAAAGATCATATGCTTGACTAGGCTCTGAAACACAAGTATTCATACAGTCAATACCATCCCCTCCAAAAGTTGCAGCTACCCACATCCTTTCTCAGCATTCCAGCCTGAGTCATCTCACACCTTGTCCTGCAAGAGCTTTAAATGCTTTTGGGAGCACTAGAGCAGAAGTCAGGGTTTAAGTTGTGTACGCACAACAAATCTGACCTCAGATTCTACTTTGTGCAAGAGCATGCCTAGAAATACAAGCTCCTCAGATGTTGTTTAATATAATAGCTTCATTTCAAATATTTCATTGTTGGTTTATGCTATAGCTCAACTACTGAGACTTCTGTATTGCTGATTATATTAAAGGAAAACAAACTCCCTCCTGTTTCATAGCACCATTTTTACACATGCTTGGAAATACAAAAGTTTTCTTTCTACAAACTAGGTTGGAAGTTCACCCAGCCACAAGAAACCTCTTTTTCAGATTTTTCCTCCCTTTACAGTGAAATATAAAACATATTCTCACTGTTTCCCACCTGTTTGTATTAATGAGTCTAGCAATACCATGAGCTTCAGGCTTTGGTTTCAAAACAGAGACACTAAACAAATGCCTTGACTTGACTCACAGTCCTCTCTCAGATTAAAGCTACATTGTTCTCAACATCTGCGTAAAAAGCAGTAAAAATCAAATAGTTTGTTCTCTGAGCTTCAAACCAGTTCTAACAAAACTTCAGTACAAAACCTCAGTCCCGTTTACTAGGGCTTCAATAGATTGTTGAAAATATCAGCTATGATTCCTGTTCAATGCAAAATTGTTCATGACTCAGTGACCTTTTAAAAAAACCCAGAATCAAATGCAGTCCTATTTATATATTGTCATCAAAACCAATGGCGAATTTTAACTTTGCAAGGCTTAAACATGGAACAAAAAGAACTCTGTTCTTTAGGGGATTGTTTTGCCTGTAAGCCTATGATTATATTCCAGTCAAAGCAGAACTCTGTTTACAAATTCATGTAGATAAAAATTGAATAAGGATTTGCATGGACTCTTCTGATGTAAGACTGCAGGATTTTGCATATCAGGTTCACAGGGTGTCACAGTGTGACTCATCAGGATTATGTGAACACAACAGACTTCCTCAGCTGCTGCAGCAGCTCTTTAGAAGTGACAGCCTGACTGAGTCATGCAAGCTACTGAAACCATAGCTTGCTTGCAGGGGGGACCTAATACTTGGTAGTAAATAACTGGCAGGGTGAGTTGTTTGGGTGTTTTTGCTATGCTTTTGTGGAGAGCACTGCCTCCTTACATAAGCCAAAGAGTGTTTTCCTTTCTTTGGGGCTTTTGGCAGAAGAGACCCTTTGTCAAACCAGGTCATCTGGAACTCAAACCAAAACCCATTTTGAGTTTTTCTACCTAGACTAATATCTGAACCTAAAACGTTTCTTTGAACTTAAACTATCTAATCATGTAATACCTTTTACATGAAGAAAAATCCCTTGTCTGAAGGTAAGAATAATTAACTTTGAAGAGAAACAATACTTTTCTATAGTGCACCATTGGTTAAGTTGAAGGCATTTAATTTGTAAAAACTTGACAGATTAGAGGAACTAAATCCGAATTTAAAAACAATCTGAGAAGCACTTTTTTCTTTTTTTTTTTTTTTAAACAGAGCTGAGCAAACAATTTATTTATGGCATTTTAAAATTTAACCTGTTAGTAAACCATATTAATTATATGGAAACTTGACATCTTACCCTCCTGGAAGAGACCATATCAAGGAAGTGACCCTTATTATGTCTGCATTATGAAGTAATATGGAGGAATATATGTACAACTGTGACCTGAGCAGCTGGCACTCAGGACTTCACACTGGCCATACTTTAAATTATTTAAACCCACCTCAGATCAGCCTAGGTCTGGGGTAAAAATGCTCTGGGGACAAAATGCCCTGGGGATAAAACCAGGTGCATTCCTGTGATTCACCTGCCAGTTTATTTTTTCCAGATGGGAAATAGGTCCATGTTCTTGAAGTCTATTTCATTATTGTGTCCAAAGTGTGGTTCACTTTGGGGTAACTAGAATATTGGTTTATCGCAGTCCTAACTCTAGTTGCAGCCACTACTTACTAAAGTGATTCAATGTTTCAGTTCTCTCCATTTTCCTTTTCACCTAATCCACTAGCATTTCCAAACCATGAATATTCACTTCTAAAGCCAAAAACATCACAGACTTCAGATAAGATGTGTATGTTCAGCAAAGGGGAGTTGTACTTACCTAAAATAAACTTGAATTAAACTTCCTTTAAAAAATTGAGAATGAGAGAGACAGCAGCTGCATCTTTAATTCAGGCATTTTTGTTGGAAAACCTGGTCTTGCTGCTGGCAGTTGGGTCTTGAAAGCCATTTCTGAAACCATTCTTTCCTGTTTTTCTTTCCTGTCTGCCCAGTGGCAGACTGTGCTGTAAACAAAGATCTGTGCACACATTTCTATTTCTTCTTTCACGTGCATAAAACTTGGCCGATGAGTTTTAGTGTAACCTTCCTTTTCACTGAAATCTCCTGCTTTCTGCCTCAAAGTATCATTTTAACTCCTGTGCTCCTTTGTGTCACGTGCTTTGGAGAGGTGAAGAAAAGTGAAGTGGTGAGGTGGAGAAAAGTGAAGGCACTCTTCTACAAGGAAATAGGAAATGAGGCTATACTCTCCTTGTAGCTGTAGCTCCAGGCAGGTGGACCTTTCCCTTTCTTAACACTGGTTTCTGGTATAAATCATATACTGCATTGAATATGGCAAAAATAATAGTAAAATTAAAAAAAAGAAATCCGGATTGGAATTGTTTCTCAGACATGTTGGCATCTATTGAGAGCCATGGGGCTGAGTGAAACAATTTCCTAAATGACATAGATGGGAATATCACCATATATTTAATATTCGGCAGAGTGTTCCTTAATGCACAAAAAAAACAGGACAAAATAAAATGTGATGACATGGAAATAATTGTCTGCCTGCAGGCAATTAATAAACTAATTCAGTTCTTATTAGGGCCTTAAACTTACAGCAACGTTTTACTTAATTTAATTAATACTCAACAAATACCCTACAGCTAGACAAATCACATCCCAGAGCAGCAATGCCAACTGGCATTTATTAATCTATTTGCTGATGCTTACCTAACATCTTTAAAATAATTTTGGTAAAAGTCATGGTAAACATAACCATCCCTTGTGGCTATTCTGATTTATCAGGAATTTTTATTCGGTGGTCCTATACAAGTACTTCTTTTAATTACATGTCTTCCAATTGAAAACTTCTTGATTCTGCTCTTATACCTGTCCACTGCTAGATATGGTAAGAACCTTGTAAAATTATAGAAATCAGAAAATTTTATATCAGATATATTTATATGATCATTTATTATAATTTCCTAGAAAAAATATTTTTAAGTTGCCCAAATGTTCTCAGAGTAGGGAGCTTGATTAGCTTTTGTTTTACATTATTTTCTGCTAAGAAGAAAACCACATAATTATAAAAACTTAATTTTTTCTCTCTTCTTAACATCACTTTCCTATAATGAATTATTTATTCAATGCATACATTTCCATGTTGCAACCAACTATATATTCAATCTTTCCACAATTTCTTGTAGCATCTTGGTTAGCAAGACACATTTATGACCAAGAAATCACCATGCCAGAGATGATGAAAACCTGCATGAACGAGGAGCTAGTGCTTGTGTTACAAAACCTGCTCTAGTTGAAAAAACCTTTTCTATGTTTGTGGCAACCAGCAAGTAGCTCTACTTTAAGTAAAAGCAAGTTCAGCACTTCAGCAAGGTTTTGTTTTCTTTTCTTCCTTAACTTATGTATGGCTTACCTTCACTGAGATAAGAGATGAAAAATTGTGCTCTTGACTCAGCATATATGCAGAAGTATATTAGAGAGGGAAGAAAACAGAAACATATTTAGTAGATTTCCCTCCTTTAGCCAATCTCTTGCAGTTACAAACAGTGTGTTGCATGAACATGATTTGGTGAGGAAATGATGGTCTGGATTTTGAGACAGTGTACATGAGGTACAGTGCAAAGTAAAAAAAATGAAGTTTGGAGACAATGTGTAATATATTAATGACATCTATCCATAGACTGCATATCTAAATAGCTCAAATATTTTTGAATATGTTATTGGTATTTGTAGAACCAAAGTTCTACACATTTCCGCTAGTCCTGTCAGTTGAAGTAAGAAACTTTGTGCTTTCATACACAACTTGTATGTGCATCTATATATCTATCTCCACATGATTCAGTCTTTGAAATACTTGACAGAAAACAGTGGGACCATAATTCAAGAATATTCTGTGTCCTAGTTATGAAAAAACACACACAAGTGTGTAACATTCATATTCCTCTCTTTGCAGTAAATATACTCTGTTGAATAAAGTTTTACCAGACTTCTTGTGATTTTCTTCAATCATCATAGAATTATATGGATCCATTTAAACATTGGTTGAACTTGCTTTTATAGGGTTATATGTATACATACAGTTTTAGGTATCGTATACCATAGTTAAAACTTATTTACTAAGGTTCTTTTGGAAAAATATAGTGTTTACAGTAGCAGCTTAGGCAACTGCACTGTGATGGTTCTGCTGAATAGGATTGCTTCAGTGTGAAGATAGGGGTTTTCCTTTTCTTTCCTCCCTCCCACCCACGCCCACACTTGCTCTCTCTAACTGTTAACATACTTGTGGTGCAGATTTTATTTTATTATTTGGATGGTGAGAATAGAAAAGCCTGAAGCTACAGCATAAAGAAGCTGCACTAATCTCCAGTGCTACTATCAGTGCCTGTTAGTAGTATGATCAGTGTTCAAGAGATGTATCTGTTCAAATGCTATGTTTATCTGCTATGATTTATCTTTTATTATTTTTCATTGCCTTCATGAAATATAATTTTGTGATGAGTGTATTCCTACCCAGTAGAGTCACACCAGAAGTCTAGCGGGGACATCTGCACTTTTTACAGTCCCAGGATTTGATCAGGACATTCCAACAGGTTTTGCAACAGCCCAGCCAGATTTATGACATCTTTAATCTGACCAGGAGTCTAATTTGGTGATGTTGTTTAATCCCAGCCAGCTGCCAAACATCATAAAGTGACTTGCTCACTCTCCCATCAGTGGGAGAGGACTGGAAGGGTAAAAGGTAGAAAACTCATGGATTGATACAAAAAACAGTTCCATAGGGAAAACAAAAGCCTTGCAGGCAAGCAAAGCAAAACAGAGAGTTAATTCACCCCTTCCCACGAGCAGGCAGGTGTTCAACCATCTCCAGGGTCCCATCATGCATAATAGTTAAAAATTATCCTCGATTTTTGTTTGTTTGTTTTCTTGTAATGTAAAAACAGTGAAGTGAGAGCATATCAGGAACTCTCTTGGCTAGAAAGACACATGTGAATCAGCAGTCTCTTCTTTCTCTCACTCCCTTTTGTTGTCATGGAAGTCTTTCTTTTGAAAGCACGCTTTTGCTGCTTGACCTTAAAGACAAGCCAGGATAAAAAGAAAGTAATCAGAGTTGCTTTGGTGTTCACATTATCTCAAATAAATCCCTGCATTTCAAAACATCCATAGCAGCACATTAAATACTAAATGTTCAAGCCATTGGTCCTTTATATGTTCTGCGTGCATAACACACAAGTTTACCATGACACTACTTCAGTTACTTTAACTAACAGTAATGATACATGGTATTTATAAACTGAATATTTCAAGCCAGAAAAAAGCAAAGGAGCTGGGACACATCTAAAACTGCCTAATTGCAGGGATGAAAATGGACAAAGAAACAACCTGTCATTGTTTATGTTTTTAGAAATAGAAATGTTAGTTATGAACGTCTTACAGATTTAAAAGACTGGAACAGATATCTCATAGGTTGTTATATTTTTAAGGGAAGCTGAGAAGAGTATACTTAATTGCTACTTGTTAAAGCAAAAGATGACTGTAAGAAAGAAGCACTGGACATCTTATGACTCTGGTTAATGAAAGGATTTCCGAAGAGGTCTTGAAGAGCCTTTGTGAAAGTTCAGCAGACTGAACTGAGATCATTTGCAACAACATTATATCATTAGATGCCCTAATTGGATATTTGATAAATTATGTGGAAATTTCAAGACTATTTTAAAGCAAAAGGGAATAAGATTTCCTATTGTTTCATGCCCTCCATCATACCTTTAAAATACACCACATGCTGTAAGAAGCCAGGAAGGACAAAAAAAAAAAAAAAAAAAAAAAAAAACAAAAAACCACAACCAAAAAAACCCCAAACAAACAAACAAAAAACAAACCCCAAAAACCCCACAACAAACAAACAAACAAAACAAAACAAAACAAAAAGGAATACATTAAAAGAGAGATGAAGATGGGATGTTATCAAACAGATATCAAAGAGTGCAACTGAATAAGAAGAAATATGTCTTCAAAGTGGAGTAATAAAGTGAAAAGCAATGGAGAATAAAAAAGATTGGAAAAGAATACCAGGCTTATTTTTAATGGAAACTTGAGTTTTCAACAAAACAAGATTTTCTCAAAAAATCTAGTTTTTCATAAAAGTTTAGCTTTTCGACTGCAAAGTCAAATAATTTCAATTGAAAATACTCCTTGGATATCTTATCGTTGCAATTTATCCTCTCAGAGACAACAAAACACCGTATGTTGTGACTGCCATGACAAACTCTTCTATCAAGGAAAGAAATGATGCTGCTTCAGCTTGATTTCAATGAAACCTCATCCCAAGGAAGGAAAATGGGAGCATATCTGCTTGAAAATTCTTTCAATATATCAAGGCAGGACTTCCAAATCATAGCATTCAGTTTTCCTGCTGAGGTTTTAATGAAAAGAACTTGGCATCAAGAGAGGAAATTTTTGCTGAATAAGACTGTTTGCTTTATAGAGAGTGAGATTATCAAGAAAGGATGCACAAAGTAGGGAACACTGTAAGTGAAACTACAGCCCTCAAAGCTTTGACCATATTGTTGATACATTTCTATTATTATTTAGTTTTACACAATTGGCTACAATGAACTACTATCCCAATTACAAGGAAACTGTACTAAAGGTAGAATGTCATATCCTTACAGATGATTTCACTATAGACCTCAACCAGAAAAAGGAAAGCAGAGAAGGAGAAAGAGAATATATTTTGAAGGTCAAATCTGGAAGAATTTTAAGATAAAGATCTATTATTGTGCATCAGAAAAATATTGGAATTATTTCAAAGAAGGAAATTTCAGGACCTGGCAACATGATACATCATCTAGGACTTCTTATATTTTTGTTGAAAGACTTATACAATCTTGATAACATTGTTATAGCAACTGAAATGCTATTCAGTTAGAAATATCTAGAAACATTGGCAAAGGTGAAAGCTTGAAAAGCAAAATGTATACTTCTTTGAATGTTGGTAGAAAAACACTCAGATTTATAATTTGAATTTCATGCTAAACTCCAAAAATTGCTTCATTAAATAGAAGTTCTTTTCACCAATAGAGGTTCTTTTCTCTTCTCTCTGCAAAAAGAGAGCACATAACCTGGCTACAGTTTCTGATCACCCTGACTGTAAAGAGACAGTTCACACAGTGAAGTTGAGAAAACAATGCATTAATTTCTACTCCATTTGTAATGTGTGGATAGTCATTGTTTACAAATGACCTCCATCTCCTTTTTCTATCTTGCTGTCACAAAGATATTCTGAAAGTAACTCTTCAGACTGCAGCATTCACCTGTGTGTGGAGGAATGACTG
The DNA here is from genome assembly GCA_013397375.1 of Toxostoma redivivum. Taxonomy (NCBI): domain Eukaryota; kingdom Metazoa; phylum Chordata; class Aves; order Passeriformes; family Mimidae; genus Toxostoma; species Toxostoma redivivum. The sequence goes on from VXBI01002474.1 coordinate 290,025, forward strand.
ACTGACTGAGCACTAAATCTACAAGAGCAAGTTCTGCTTCACCCACAGTGCTATCAGAAAACTATATTTCCTGGCTGGACCCAGGCCACTGCCTCTCACCTCTTATGGCTGTTCATAAAAGGAAATCTAAATAGATCACAAAACAGCCCTGAGTCATCACAGTTTTCTTCTAGACTGTGAAGTTTAAAGATCCATCACTTGTGGTAGGCTGGGATGAAAACTGTGGTCATTCAGGAACTGTTAAAAATTTCCTTGGGTCTATGCCTCACAGCAGAGAAGAAAGCATATATGAGCATCAGCTATTTAAACAGGGGGATTTTTATCCTCTATTGCATCTGTAGGAGACCTTTCAAAATGCTTCAATAAGTGTTCTCCATGAGTTCACAGTCCAGTAAGACACAACGTTTTGTACCTTGCTGTCATGTCAGCCTACTTAGCCACCAGTAAACTGACTGGCAATTTTTGCTTGTGCTTTCCAGGTGATTTATTGACTCAAATTTAATGTGTTTTTAGAAATAAATGCCATTCTACACTGTGGGTATTTCTGAGTTTATTAAGAATACCAAAAGATCTTTTTCCTCCAGTATACGATATTACTGTGTTTTTGTGCATGGTTTCAAGTGGAATACAGGATGCAGAACAGAAAAGGAGTACATAATTAGAGAACTCAGGTTGAATTAGGGACATCAGGGCAAGATTTTTCTGTCTGCCTTTACTACAAGGAAGTCAAGTTTAAAAGTACTTGTATTGCTAACAGCTACAGGAAAATGTATAATTAATATTTCATATTGTAGAATATTATTCATAAAATGCATTCAAATTTAACATCATATTGCCTTGTCACTGCTCTATTTGTTTTTCTACAGCTACTAAATTTATAAAATTTAGGAGTTGATTTATATTAAAATATGGTGTAATACAGTCAAGCCCCACTACTAAAATTTTGAAAAAAAAAACCAAAAANCTTCACTTCTTATGCAGTGCCTTTTCCAGATTATAAAGATCCTTAAAGTGAGAGGTAGTTGTGGAAACTTGCCTCCTGTTGACATAGGATTGATCAACAGCTGGTTCTCCCAGTTGTAATCATCTCATAAATACATCTGTTTATGAGAAACTACATCTGTCAATAAGGAAAGATTTTCCTATTTTCCTGGAAGTATGCAAGAGAAAAAGAAAAATGTAGGGGTTTTGTACTAGTAATTAACATAAATTGACTCTACCTTCAGTGGTTTTATTTCAACCCCGAAGAATATAATCATCTATGTGACCAGCAAATCCTCCTCAGAATACTTAGGTCCAGATTGTAAATATAACAAAGACCTTCAAAGAGATTGATTTTTAGTTCAGAGTTTAGCACAATTGTATCTCAAAATTATAGAGATTTAACAGTTTCATACCATCAGTGCTATAGCTGGATGAATGACCTCTAATCATTCATTCATACAGGCCCTGTCTGATAAGGCTCCTGCAGTGCCAGCCCAGGGGACATTTTGTGACAACCAGCCTGTAAGGAACACCCAGCCCTTGCATCACCCTGACACTAAAATATTAACTGCTGTTAATATTAACTTCCAGGGTTTTTTTTCCTCTCCACTATCAGTGTTATAAAATTTGTCACCATTTTCCACTACAGTTTAGTGGTAGTCCAATATATTTTCTTGCTCTTTTCAAGGAAAATCAACAGCGGTCACAGAAACTTGGCACTAAATTCTTGGCATCTTCTTGGGCACTCAAACATAACAGCTAAGAGGTAACATTTCAGAGATTTTTAAGAAGATTTAGCTTAGTAGTTACCACAGGCTTTATCTGCAAGGTGCATGCATTAACACCTGTTCTGAATTCTGAACATTTGTCCTTATTAATATTTAGATTATGTTTTATACTAAGAGCTCCCAGGGTAACTGCTTACATAAAATTTCTGTGAGAAGGCCATTCTCCATTTATTTCATCAGACATAACTGGATATATAGTGTGCATATTTGGAAACGGGATATACTTTGTAAATTTGCAATAGAATTGGAAGAATGTGTAAGAGTGATATCAACACTGACATAAACTTCTTTGTTGTATTTTCATTAAAAAGTGGATCTTCAGATTTCTGAGAATATTACCTTATTTTTCTCATCTGTTTTTCAAAACCCCAAGTCAGCATAAGCTCAATCCACAGAAGTGTATGTGTACTCAGAAGGAATTGAACCACTACCAGCAAGACAGGTAGAATTTTCCTGGCTAAGGAAAACAGCAACTGTTCCTCTTAATTCTAGTGTTAGGGAAGTTTCCCTGTCTGACTATCCAGGAGCCACTCTGGCAGACACCCTCACACCACCTGAGCTGGGACCAAGGTCCCTTCACAGCTACGCACCCCACACTCAGTGGCACACCAGGTCTCCTTAAAGGCTAGACCCCAGGTTTCCAATTGCAGAGTCTCAGATATGCAGATCCTTCAGATGATTTAATTTTGGCCCAGAAACAAAATAACAGCTCAAAGTGAGTGACTCCAAAGAGGGAACCCAAACAAAAGAACTCCTGGGATGTTGTTCTCTTACCATCCAAGCTGGGGAAATTCTGGGGGTTATTGGCTCCTGCCTTTGTCCAGTCACTTGGCCAGGCCACAGGTCTCTGGGATGTCAGTTCATGGCTCCTTGCCTGGGGCTCCCACCCAGAGCTCAGCCTGCAGCTCCACTGCAGCTGCACGCTGACCTACTTGTGCTACATGAATTCCTCAACATTTCTCTGTGTAGGAATTAAGTAGTTAATGATTCATTCTGATTTTTCTAAAACACATGACTGTTTAAAACCTTCAGGTACCGTGGTGCCAGGTTGAACCCCACAGAATTTGTTCTATTGGAGAGTGTAGAGCTGCAAGAGGAAAGCTCTTAAGTGGGCATTATGTTGTATTATCATTAGAAATTGAATTATTCTGAAGCAATTAACACCATGTAAATCACCCAAGAGAAACATACAGGAGCAGCATGATAAAAATTAAAACAAATATTCAAAGTCAGTGTTGGTGAAGTAAATCTGTGTGCTTCAGAGGTAATTATCACTGTCTTCTAAAGCAAGAAGTTACCCAAAATTCAGAGCCCTACATGTTGTTTTTCTACAGGGAAAATGAAAGGATGTGATATATCTTATATAAATCTCCTTTTTAACTAATGGAGTATCTAAAATCCTAGAACCTGGAAAGACAGAGATATATCTTTGCTACCAAGACCAAACTCCTTTCAAATTACACTTGACAGTTTTTCATGTCTATAATTTTTCCTTTCTCGGTCATGCTGTTGGCAATTCAGGCATTTCCCTGATATATTCCAAGGTGTTCATCTTTCCATTTCATGGAATAGTTACAAAAACACAGGTCAACAAAAGTGTTGTTGTCAGTTATTTTTCTTTTTTCTTTTGAAATTCTTCTGTTAGGTGTTGATCTGCACTTCTCATTGGAACAGGGTCATCAGGCTCTGTTAGCTTGTTACATCTGTTATAAATAAAGAAGAGTAATACTACTTATCTCTGTAAGGAGTAATCTTAAATCAAGACCATTTTCACACGCCATGAAGAAGAAAAACTTGCAATAAAAAAGACAATGGTGTTGGTGGTACTTTCTCAGATCTAATATTTGGGAAGTCTTATCATTGGAGAAAGCTTATAAGTACCTAAGCACTGACTTTCACAGTGATTTTCCCTCATAATGCAGCTACATCTCACTAAAAATCTCACTTCTTTTGGCTGGTTGCAGGCACACTGTGCATGTGTAATTATTTACATGATGGAAATTCTGACAGAACATTAGAATTACCAATGTTGTATAAATTATTCAATAAGAATACAGGCAGGAATATTTTATCTGACATGCTGATGTTGTGGAGTCCTACAAGGAGATTGTGAAGAGGAAAACAAAAGCCACAGATCAATGTACAGAAACAAAGAGAAGACTGATTAATAGCAGATTAATTCAGTTGGAAATAAAGACAAGTTTTGTGTTCAATAATGAAGAATAAGCCTATTAATTTTATCTTCACAGTTATTTGGTGTCTTACCATCTTGAGATGACTCAGACACTGATGCATTTATCCTTACAAAACTCCAGAGACAGGTAGACAATGCTTTGAAAGCTGTACCTAAGATATAATGTAGAACATTTACGACAAAAGCAGAAGAGAACTGATATCACAATGTCTTCCTTAAAAAGACCACCTTTTGCCATTCCTGTCTACTTCCACACATTTATTAAAATACATTGAACTATTTGTTTCCTAACTGATGGATGTTAAACACACCATTTATGTTCCTTGTAAAAGTACATAAGTGGCATGTGAAGAAGTGAAATAGCTTTGAATTCTGGAAATTTTTTTTTCTTCTATGTCTTTTGAGACAGCTATGGGAATCATTACATAAAAACCTTTGTACAGCTTTTTTCTCTAAAAAACACTTAAAATGAGAAATCTGATGTGCTGTTCTAGCCTTGAGAAAATAAATAACTGCAAATCTTCAAGGGTACCAACTTCACTGTCAGACTTGTTATTGGAAAAAAGAGTATTTGAATAGCCTTGCAATGTGGAATGATTTGTTTTTTCCTCATGAAATTGTTCAGCATTGGCAAACATCACAAATCCTGCTTCTCATCTGCTGGAGATGGATCAGTTAATCCATGGTGCTCAGATTGTTCAGTGTGAATGTTCAGTGTGAATGTTCTCATTTTCTTGCTAGGTGTGAAGTCCAAGCTACCTATATCTATGGAGTTTAACACTACGGAGACAAAATAAACCTGCAGTTTCCAACAGAGATTATCATTGTAGCCCCCAGACCTGATACAGCAATGGCTACATACCTGAAAACAGTGAATACAAGCCAGCACCCCATAATTGTTTGTTTTTTTGTTTGTTTGTTTGTTTTTTCTAAAAATACCCCCCGCATGAATGTACACCAATGACTGCATAAATAACTCTATGAGAGTACAGTAATGAGTTGGTAGGTAGCATGGTCACAGAGCAGCTACATCGACAATGACAGTGGTGGTAAACAAGGACAAAGGTAGCAGGGATATCAAGCAAGCTACTTGCTGAGAGAAACTTTTTGGAGTAAAATTATACTAGATAAAAAAAGAGAATGCTATAGCCTGTTGACTACAGTCAACATCATCTAAAGTTAATCATCTAAAGTTTAGTAAGTGTAGGGAATACTTGCTCTACAGTGAAAAGAAAACCATTAAACATCACAAAACCCCACAACAATATTTACTACACTATCCCTAAAAAAAAGTAAACCAGCAAATTGAACCCTACAAGCATTATCTTATATTAAAAACTTCTTTGGTTTGGAATGAACAGGAACCAGAAGAAATGACAAAGATCTCTTAATCAGGGAAAAAAGGCACGATCTGAAACCAAATCAGCTCTCCAATGTATATTTTCATTCATGGTTTCATATGCAGAAAACAGTTTGGACACATTCATATCCTTTCAACATTAGCAGAAGCATTTCAGTCACTTTACGCATCATTTTGAGCTCACAGCTGTCTCAAAGAATGTGGTGTGATTTCAGCTCATCTTTATGAATATTTTCTAGGCATATCATACTGAACTGCATTGCCCACTGTATGAACTTCTCATTCTGAGCTTCACACATTAAAAAATACATGGTTTTATTATGCTATGATGAAATAATGCTTTCTCTTTGAGGTAAAACACTTCACATTCTAGCTTCAGTTCTGGTTTAAAACCTTAATGCTTACAAGAAGATCCTTTTGCTAGCTTTTAGTTTCATAGTCTTTTGTGCTTTTAAATAGTCAGAAAGAGACTGTTGTTTGGTAGAAAGTCTTATATATCTAGGGCTTGCATATAGGAATAGGTATGATTGCAAATTAGACACAATATTACAATTAATTTCTGCTTTCACATAGAAAATGCCATGCATGTCCATCCAATAAAAGCTACAGCTTCATTTCAAATATTAGCATAGCTAGGCCTATAGCTGGGTCTATTTAATATAATGTTTTTTTTTTCAGAAATAAACCCCCTCTGTACAAAAAAGAAAACTGCAACAAGAGCTACAGCTAGGTAAATTACACGAAGTGCAATTAGATTAGGATTAGAATATTAGAAAAATATTTTTTTAACCTTTTCATTACAGAATGACTAAAATGTGATGACATCGACTCATCAGATTTACTGACATGGTAGTTATTAATATATTATCTCATTCAGAACTAGAAAAAGCACAAATCCAGGGCAGCAAATCTAGACACTCAGAACTTTAGGTGGAGGTTAAATCAAAATTTCTCAATCCAAATCCTTTTTGTGCTTTCAGCTATGTGTCAGAGATAAAATCAGAAGTCCAAACATCACACAGATTGAAATGTCAATGCTTCAGTTCATCTCTACTTACAATAGAATAAATGAATTTGATATTAAAAAATGAGATGTTTTAAATATCGTATTTCACATTAATATGCACTCCTCACCTTTACATCAAAGTGTACTTTTCCCTGTTGTTTACAAACCAGTGGAAATGTTGGTAATTCATGGAACAGAAAGAGAAAAAAAACAAAAAAAAAACCCCACCTCAATGACAATAGAGATCATCAATTGTCAATTGAGAATTTTATCAGCAATCTCAAGTTTTGCTTTGACTCACTCATCCCACCAAAATAATTTGATCAAGACTCCACTGATCTTTCAAAAAGGCATTTTTCCTGAACTTGTTCATGTGGACAGGAAGAAATTTAGAACAAAATTATTTTCTAGTCCTGACTCTTCCTGCTTAGGGTTAGATTTAAGAAAATCTAAATGTCATGAAAAAATATCATTAATCTCTTTCAGTAAACAGAGTGATGATCATTGGGTTAGACAGGAGCTTTTGCATTTCTTCATACTTCTTGTGAGGTACAAACATCTGTGAACATTCTCTTTATTATGAATCTTAAAAATTCGAATGATAGTAATGTTATATCACAAAAAAACTGAAGTGATTTAATACATTAGGACTTCTAAAAGACAAAAATATATCAAAAGCAGTGAAAGTAAAATTTTTATATCTTGCAGGAGAAAACTATATTTTCTGTCTATTTATGCATAATGAGTTAATGTAATTTATTTATGTATTAAATTATATGCACTTAAGAAAACCAGATCATTGGGAGTATGAAGTTCATATTAACTATGTAATTGATTCAAGGTTCCGATTATAGACCTATAACTTCTCTTCCTGTCAAAGAGTCTGAAGCATTTGAATCCAAAGATTGCCATAACCCTGTAAGAAGAATTGAAAGGATAGAATTGCTTATTATTATTTAACTCCATTGGTTAAGAGGAATATTGTGTGGTTTCAGTGACTCTGAGAGGAGAAAAGTAGAAGTTGACAGGATTACAAGTCCATATTTAGACACATATATGTGTATGTGTGTATGTATGTGTGTGTGTGTGTGTGTGTGTGTGTGGTATTCATACATATCTATATTAATTAAAAAATGGAAATCACATTTGTTTTCTAATGGTGAAGAAAATCCATCTCACCTTCCCCAACTGATCCGTGTTTCTTTATAGTATCTGTCCTGGAAGGGACTTTTTTTTCCATTGAACACAAGGAGGAAGTGTTTGATACACATGAGAAAAGTTCAGAGGACAAGATGAAACACAGGCAAAAAAAAAATCATCAGTTTTCAAGAGCTCAGTCACTGCTCTCTGTTAATTCCAGGCAGGCTAGTGACAACTTGGTACCACCAGAAATTGTCAACGTGCTCTTCTTCTAATTGCCTCCTATTGCCCTTTATATTTTCAATATCTGAACTGATAATAAGAATAGAAGGATAATGATGTTTAAGATTTACAGAAATACTTCATATTTTCCTGGCTAATGTGGAAATTATATAAATGATCATACAATTAACATGGCTCTCTGAAAATTAAATTAATAATAAAGACCAAAAAAAACCAGATTTGAAAGCTGTGTTTAAATTTTCCAATAAATAGGGAACATTTAATTAAAAGATTCACAGAGTATTTAAGTAGTTCATCAGCTCTGTAAATAAAAAATAACAGAAAGCCATTAAAAAGAAGTAGCACAAAAACAAACAAACAAAAAAACCCCAAAAACCCAAAAAACAACAACCAAAAAACCCCAAATAAACAAACAAAACAAAACAAAGCAAAAAAAATCAAACCAAAACAAAAAACCCCACATTTTACTGGCTTTAATCTCAGCACTCCAAACCTTGAGAATATTTTGAAGACATTCAGACTGTTCACCTTTGTGCTGCGTGGTTCAGGTGGCTTCTGACCTGAAAGGTTATAAAGTGAATGCTTGTATTTTTCACATGGTTCTCCTTGCAGTTCTGCATTTCACCTTTCACATTTAAGCTTTTAGTACATCTAGTGTAAAGATTAATAGAGGAAGCTGCAAAAAGATAGTCAGAGGATTAAATGCCTCTTACTGATTTAGTCTTGATCAGTATTTTCTAATTAGTATTTTGCTATTCTTGTTGACATCATAAACATCTGCCCTTGCCACTCCTTGGCTAAATGGTTTCTGATTCTCCTGCTTCCAGAAACAAATCAACACAATTAAACATGAGAGGTTGCTATTAAATTAGACATATGAGTTGGAGATAGGAGCAGTCTGACAGATGGAGCAAGTGACTCACTGAGAGTCCCTGCCCCAGTTTTCTCAGGAACACAAAGTTCAGAGATTTTCTCTGAATTTCTCAACCCTATTTTTGTCCTAAACTCAATTTTATCTTTCAGGTTTCTACCAAATAACTTCCAAATCTCCTTCAGTCTCCCCTGTAACTCAGAACATACTCACAGCACATAATAATGTAGCCTATTAGGGGATGGAAGCTTTTTCTATTTATAAGTAGCTGAGATAAATTTCCGAGGAGCTCCAGTCATGCCCCCTATCTAGAGAAGGCCAGATGCTCACAGTAGGTGCTGGATGATTATCTTGTTTCAAAGAACTAACCTCTATACAGACTACCCTGGACTTTTGCAATAGAACATAGTAATACTCAAGTTGACTTTCTGTTTTCACAGCCATTAACAACTTTTCTTGCAGGTTTTATTCTTTCCTTGTCATTTTCATGCTTCATCTGGAGAATCTTATTTTTAAAATGTAAAGTCGCAAAAATATAGCTGCATCAATGGATGTAGTTTCAGGGAGGATGCTGGAATCACACAAAATCCTGTACTCTCACCCTTTTAAAGTTTTATGTTTGGATTTCTTTTTTTTTTTCTTTTAGTTAAACAACTATGATGAAATATATATGGAAACAAAGGAGATGTAATCAAAGGTTGCTGCCTAACATTGCTAAATAAGCTTGATTCATTGATTTGATTTTCTTTTTCTTTAGTTGATACAAAACAGAGTTAATAATTTAAAATAAGGAGTTGGTTGCTACTTGTCAAGAATTATTTAATTATTACTCTTTAATGACCTTTTACATAAAACAATATAATTTTAAATGCAATCATTTACATCTGCTGTTAAGTCTTAATATCTTTCATACAGAACTTATGAACTTAAAACCTGAATAGGTCAAGCATTTAATTATAAGACAAGCAAAATAATTTTTAGTTAGCAAGAGATAGAGTATTTGACAGAAAAAAACCCCACTAATTCAGTTTAAAAAATGATCAACATACCAATTACTTTACCAGGAGACCAGTTCTGCATCACTGTGCTCTAAGTTACAGCAAAGTATAACTTAGATAAAGATGCAGGTTGCTAGAAAATTTAATACTTTTTGATATATGGATTCAGTTGCCTGCAAAGATGGCACTGGCTAGCAAGTGTTTACATCCACATTTATTGCCTTAATATTATTTTTAAAGTTGAACTTACTGGCCACATAAAATATATTCAAAATTCTTTAATCATTTGGAATTTTTGCCTCACAATTACTCTTTTAGTGTTCTGAGCATCAAGTTAACTAAATGACAGGATACTATTTTCAAAGGGCAGTTTTGGCCAAACACTTCTTCCATTTATTAAAAAACCACCGTTCCTACCTGCTAAGCAGTTCCAGTTTTCTATTTAGACTATTCTTTACTGTGAGGGTGCTGAAGCCCTGGAACAGGTTGCCCAGAAATACTGTGGATAACCTGTCCCTGAAAGTGTCCAAGGCCAGGCTGGATGGGTCTTTGAACTACTTGGTCTGGTAGAAGGTGTCCCTACCCATAGCAGGAAAATGGGAATAGGTGACCTTTAAGGTCCCTTCTAACACAAATCATTCTATGATTTATAAAATTATATAGCAATGTAATTTGTAATACTGATGGTAGCAATCTGTTGTCTCTAGAATCATCCCAAGCAGGGTATAGTTAAGTATCTTTTTATTCCTCTAATTGTTATAATAATAAATTATGTTCAATAAAAGAAGAAAGTAGTCACAAAATATTTCAAAGTAGTTTTAATTACTTATGAAAATCAGTGTGACATAGCAAATCCAAAAGTTTCAAAGTTGCTGGGTTTTTTTGGTTGTTGTTTGTTTTGTTTTGTTTTGTTTTGTTTTTTAATATGATTGCTTAGAGCTATATAGAATTCTGCCAACAGTAATTCAACAAAATTTAAAAGAAATGATAGTTCAAATGATGGCTCCCAAGCTGCTTGTTAAATAAAGCATTTGTTCTAAAGGAATTTGACTAAATTCTCATGCTACTCTCCTACCTTTGTTCTTGACAGATCCTCCTTGGCCTCAAGATGATCCCACAACAGGTATGAACACAATGTTTTATTGCTGATCTTACTCTCACATACCCATGACAGATCCCTATGACTGGCCCTTCAAGTTTGCATTTCACAAGGTGCCCTGACAGGCAATTTCTACAGAAGGTTTTAACTTTGTTACTAGCAAATACTTCACAGTTAAATCTATTAAATTTGTGATTATTTGATTAACTTTGGGGTGTGATTCCTGTGGCATTCATCATAAATGGTATATGGAGAAAATTTTGCAGGTTTCTAAATGCACATTCCTGAGAGTAGCTTTCTACTTCCATTAAAAAAAAAAAAAATCCAGCTTAACAAAGAGAAATTTTGCCTTGGCTGACACTTTACTAATGGACTGGAAGGAAAGGAAAAGGCTTTTTTGTTAAAAACAAGCTCATTATTGAGGAAGTAGTTAGAGGCAGGAGAGTTCAGATTAACTAGGGATCAAAACCAAATTCATAAAAGCTGCCAGAGAGGAAATGATGTTTTTCTAGTGTCTTAATGGCTGCCTCCTTTTAAAAAAAAAAAAAAGTAACAGCAGTGATCATTTGAAACATGCGTCAAATACAGAGTCAAACTATGCATCTAGTGCAAATGGAGCTATTTGCATTTGACTCTGTAAGAAAAAAATCTTTTCTTAGGATTCCCAAAAATCTCCAGAAGTGGCTGCTGAGAATCTTCATGTTGGTCCGAAATATTTTGTTTGTATAAGCAGAACAATTAAATATTCAGATAAGAAAATGGAAGTCTAAAACTCTCAATTAGTTTTGTGGCAAAGAGAATATAAAGTCTCTATAATTATGTCAATGCAGTCATCTAAGTTGAACACAAAGTAGAGGTACATAAAATATTCCATATAATTTTTTACTATTATGATCATTAGTGTTCCAAGCTTAATGCATACTTCATTATCTAGAAATTCATGTCATTTGCATTTTAATAGGATTTTATCTGGGTTTGCTGCATCTTTTCTTTGCCTATAATATCAACAGCTAAAGAAAGATAGTACATGAGGATTATAGAATTCAAATATATTCACTTGATTAACTTAAATTTCTTACTTCTTGTTAGTTAAAACATATTCTGACACACCAAAATTGACATTACATGATACTGATACAAGCAATTGATCTGAAAAATTACTTTTACAAATTTTAAGACAATTTTCGTCATTTATATTAGTGATTTAAAATTCGTTTTCCTGGTAGTACATCCTACAGAAAATAAATTTCTTTTTCTCATTTATGCGCTGTCTGTGTACAAAGAGTACACAACAATCACACAGTATCTTAAGGAATTTGCATATTTTAATAGTCCTCAAAGTCTATTAAAACCATCAAATAAAACACCATCAAATACATTCATTAATGTCTGCTTTGTAAAAAAAAGGATATAGAGCAACCTTGCATTTTTTAATATAAGCATTCACTTTTCTGCTCAGAAGAAATCTATTTGAAGGAAATGAAGACTTTAAACAGAACTTTGTTTTTCTATACTCTGATCCATTTCAAGATCTTTTTTGTAACTCTTAAACCAGTATTTACTCTTCTATAACTTTTAAGTCTACAACATCTACTCCTGATAACATCAGTAATCTGGATTACAGAAGAAATACAAAATCTGCACTTTATACCTTTGGGCATAAAATTCTATAATTACAATAGCTATATCTGTATATGATTATTTTTATCTTTAAAAATCTGAAGGGAATGTACACTGCTACATCAAAAATATGTTTCATTATTAAAATAGAGATTCTTATCTTAAAAGTATCATCTCTATTTTAATCTGATATTTTCTCTAAAATTATATTGTAGCTCTCATTGTAGATATAACTTCACAACAATGCTGAAGATGTTTTTTAGTAAGGCAAATATATCTTTTGCAACTCTAAAATTGATGGTCTTTCTTATCTAGATATGGCTCTTCATGGTAAAGAGGCATCAAGGATTACACATTAGGGGAGTTGTACTCTTTAAAAGGTTATGTTATTGCAGCACTCTGCCATATATACATGGTCAACATTAGTTATTGCCACCATGAACTTGTCAGATAAAATTTTTCATTAAAACATCCTGAGTATATATGAAGAAAAATTATCAAACCAACCATTGAAAATTAAGAAGTATACAAAAGGCACCTTTTTGTTTTCTATACTTTTTTTCACCTGTGTTGAGTGAACATTAGGGCTTTTCATTTTCTCTTATATTAAAGCAATATTTTGACAACTCGTTTCACACATTTCCTGATTGGTTCTCCAATATTTCCCCCCTGCCCCCTAGGAAGTACACTAGTGTCTTGCATATGAAATAAAAGCCTCTATTTAGGTGAATAATTTAAAAATTAGAGAATATCTCACTTCTCTAAGTAACTGGAGCTTTCAGTCTTGTGTCAGCTTCCTATGTATTTTGGAAATCTATTTTTCAATCAGATATGACACCATATGAAAACAGCATCTTTGTAATTATGTAAAACTAATGATCTTCCTGTGCTTATTGTTAACACATTGGTAACTGTGAAAATAGCAAAACCTAAGTCATGAAAGAATGAAAAAGAAATAATGCAGTGCATTTCATACCGTTATTCTCTGTGTAATGCTTCTAGACAGCTTTCCTAATATGCTTGCTTATAGGTTTTCTAGCTCAAACCATCTTTAACACAGAGAAAAAGATTAAAGCTATTAAAAAAATCTGCAGATAAACTGTACATAAAGTCTTTATCTGTTTGTCTATTCTGTTTTTAAAATGCAGATATATCTATATTACTCGAGGTTTTTGTTGTTATACCTTGGCACAAGATGCAGACATTTTCTCTGTTTAAATTTCTAGTTTCATAGNACTTCTCTCCAAGGAAATTTTTTCCCGAACCGACTGGGGGAGGGATTGCTTGGATTGGTTTTTTTTTTCCCTTTCCCTGGAGGGACCCCATTCAGAGGTTTCCTCCCAAATTTGCTCTAAACCAGGACACATAGCGTGATAGCAACACTACCTCCCTTCTAAAGACTCAATAGGTAATATTTAGTATTCAAATCTGTTGTATTAGCACTGATTCAGTACTAACTAAAGGTTTAATAATTTTCTTTCAGAAACTGACAGAACATGAAAGTGGAGCTTTTGAGCTTTGCACAACAGCAAAAGAGATTCCTGATATAAAAAGAAACAAATTATTATTGTAAATCATAATTATTATCGTACTAGAACTTTTAAAGCAGATGCAAAAAAGGAGCAGGAAAGACCTCTGTTTTATCTAAATATTAGTCTTTGTTAGAGCACACCATGAAATCTGTCATATTATTACCCTTTTTCAAAAGAAAGATTTATCTAAAAATCAATCACCTGAAATGGTTGGTACTAGAAATTATTTGTAAAGCATTTTAAATGAGAGAATTTTATTCTAAAATGTACTTAGATAAAATTTGAAAAACTTAAGACCATAAAGTATCTGGGAGGTAGCAAAGGTACCCTCCCTGCCTGGGGAAAAATAAAGGAAATATTTGGACAAATTTTGACTATCAAATATGACACCACTCTTCAGTTCTGTTTATGTCGAATTTTTGTAATACTAAGGTACAACAGTAGTTTATTAATTTGAGAGTGTGTTTTGAATTTTGCCTACTGCTTTCAATCTGGTTTTGAATTGCAGAACTCCTCATTGGAGAAACCCAAAAATAAGAAAATCATGCAGAAAGGCATGTTGGACTAGATCATGGGGATTTTTGGCTGTAATTTCTAATTGAAATGCTACGTTTGGAAATGTATTATTGTACTTCTTGACAGCAGTAAGCATCATTAGAACAGTCCTCAACATTCAACCTGTTAGTTTCAGAAAATAATTGCCTGAGAAAGCTCAGTTTGACAACACATGCCGCATGGTGTTTTATGTCAAACCTTGTTCTTCACAGAACTTAAAAGTGAAGAATATTGCCAGTTAACTCAGAACAATTTTCTGAAGCTCATAGATAACAGCATTAAAACATCTTTCTTAGGATGTATATTTAATAAGAAGTAAGCAGCATGACTGTTCTGAGGAACATTCTGTTTCTGCAATAAATGGGTTTTTAAAAGACATGCGGTACTTGGATCCTAATTTTTTTTTTTTTTTTCAAGTCATAACATGAAAATCATGCCCATGGGCAAGTCTAAATGTGTTTACATAAATTTAAGTCTGAACTTCAAACATGTTCTTTCTATGATATAGAAATAATATTTTACTGTTTATGACATGATACATCAAATATTTATATATATGCTTCTATTTAATAATGACTTTTAGCTCTGTACCTCATCACTAAGGAGACATGACTGGAAAAGGAATTGATTCTGCTGTGATGTGTGATTTTGGAAATTTACTTTATCTGCACTCTTACAAGATTTTCTTTTAAAAATAGCAATATAAAAGTGAATAAAATCATAGACAATGGGATAAGCCATTTGTAAAGTTTTACACATGAAAGTTTTCCAGATGTAGGTGGAAACAAGTCAGATTAATAAAAACGATTATTAACTCACTACAGCTACAGTAAATCACTTAGTTAATGGGAGACAGTTAACTTAATACAATGCTCTGTGATAGCAATTCTTCTTTTTCTAGAATTGCAAAGCCCGATCTTTCAAAGTAGATTAAGAAAACAATAAGATCCCTTCCAGAATGAGAGAACAGCTGACAATTACAACTGTGGATTGCTTTGCTTTCCTGGGGCCTCATTCAGATTTTATGGTTCCCTTGCTCTCTTGCTTTCCTTTCCTGTTGACTGAAACCTGTGTCAAGCCCCACACTCTGCTTTAGCTCCCTGTCATCCCCCAGTATGACTGGGGCAGGGGGAACACTGACCTGTGCAGACAGCTGCACTTCAGAGAACAGCCTAAGTGTGGCTGAAGGGCAGCTGTGAAGTTGTTCTGAGATGATGCCAGGTCAAGGGAGCATCCCTGGGCAGCACAGCACTTGGGAGTCCTCTCAGGGACAATAATTATATTTTTCAGTTGCCTGACCCACCTTCCCCTCTACTGCTTGCGAAGTATGTCAGCATTTATGTTTAAATATGATCACTAACAAAGGACTGCTTTCTGGAGTCTTGAGTTTCTTCTCACCACCTTTTTCACTGCTTTGTCAGCACAGCTTCTTTCCGCTCTTGCATGCTTTTCCTTGTCCTCTTTGAGGTGTGTAACAAAGCAGCTTCAGAGCCCCAGTCTCCAACTGTGAGCCCTCCCTTATGATTTGTGACCCACAGGTTCACAGTAGGGATTTAAATCTTGATCTTTGTATAACCCTGAAAATAAGACAATGCTATAGTTATGTCGGCTTTTTGTTTGTTTGTTTGTGTATTTGTACTTTTATTTTCTTCTTGTGGTTCTCAATGTCAAGAGAAATTGACTGCTTACAGATCACAGTCACCTAGGTCTATGAACTTGCACAGAGATGTGCCAAAATAAATTTATTTGATTTTACTATAATTTTTCTTCTCTTTTTCTAAGAGTATTCCTGCCTGAGACATAGATCTGGATATTGCATTTGCAGGTCATTCAAGAGTATAATTTATCTTTATTTTTTTGAAAGCATATACAGACTGAATAAATAATACAGAACTGCTTAAAGTTAAATTAATACTGTCATAGGCAGAAATCCAACACATAAATAAAATGAGATTTAGAATTTTGTTCAAATCTAGTTAGTAACATTTGATTATCATTCCTTTAAATAGAAAATAGAACACTGTCAGAAATAAGATGTATGCCAGAAAGCATGCATTTTGTTTTTAAATATAAATCACCTAGTAAGAATTTTAGTAGGTGTAGTTCAAGTAATAATTTATCAGAATTTTTTTTGAAAATTTTCCCTGAAGCAACTAGAAATATATTTGTTATAAATTCCTTTCTACCCTATTCAAATAGTAAATTTAAGATATCCTGACAACAACTCAAACCCATGAATATTGCAAATACTCTAATATCTGATAAAAATACAGAAATGGTTAAGGAGAAAGCAGAACTTTCTCTACAGCTTATCTAATTGTTTCTTCAATCTTTATCCTATGGAAAATCTGAGAATAGTCTGAAAAGCTAAGGTTTGCCAGCAAAACCATTAAAAATCATGCATATGATTTCTCCTCTCTTTAATTCCTATGCTTCAGTATAAAAAGGCAATGCACATAAATTAGGCTGCACTACATATCTGTGGAAGTCTTGGAAGTCTTGCAGTATTTGTTTTTGGAAACATGACAAGTGAGCTAAAGCTTAAAAAAAAAGCTGTACTACTATTTTCTTTCTATTCACACTTCTTTCTGAAGGTGATAGCATTTCATTCTCATGATAAAGTACTACCATAGCAATTTACCACATTTTCTGTCATTTGTGATCAGCAAGAGAGGATGCAGAGGGCAGTATTGTCTTGGTCTTTCTGGATCATGTCAGCAGAGTCAAAAGTTCACAAAAGCACCTAGTGACCTTCACAAAATCAAGCACCTTATCAACAAGCAATAATAAATTAGGCTAGTACATATACATCTTTTTGTTAATGAAAAGTAGAATATTTACCTTGAAGACTACTAGATTAATATATCAGACTTTGGGTAAGAGCAAAAAGAACCTTATAAGTTAAAATTAATATTTTTTTTCAATGGATTATGCAAATACAGTTAGCACTTAAGTCACATGTGAATGAGAACACATATTATTGTCTCTTTTTGGACTTGCACTAATGCCTGGATTAAAATCTGAAATCCTCCAATTATTGTAGTCTTGTATTTACATACAAACTTTCTGTGACATCTTCTTGAAATGCATATGCAGGATTTTTTTTTGTAAAAAAAGGATCTGTGAATTGCTCTTGCCCTTGTACTAATGCATCAAGTATCTTCAAATGTTTCTCACTGGTACTACTGATCTTCAAGAGTAAAATAAACATTAGAAAGCAACAAAATTGCCTTCTTTCAGTTCTGCCTTGAAATTAATCTCATGTCACCCCTACAAAATACAGTAGTAAATGCCCCTTGATTTTAAAAGCATTTGTCTAATAACCCACCCACTTAACTTGTATGTTTACCGTATTAAACTCTCTATGTTATTCTGTGGTATTCATTTAACAATGAGCAATGCTTTTATTTCTTGTCCCTCTCAGAAATTTTTTCTATACACATTTCCTAGCACACTGGAATCTTCATTCCAAAAGTCCTGATAAGTATGTTTTAGGATTACCACAGATCAAATAATGATCAGAAATCAATTTATTAGGATTAATGATTTAAACAAGGGATACATGTACATATACTGATACTGTATTTCCCAGAGTTTAAATTTCAAATATTACCCTCATCTGCAAAAGGACTTAGTTCCCTACTTGAATAAAAAAAAAGGGAGAAAAAAGCCAAACATATTAGTGTTCTGTGATAATCATATAGAAAATGGGTAATAAATCCCCTTTCCTCAGGCATTAAAAAGTCCAGAATTTTAATTTCTTTTCTATGCTTTAAGTTTCATTAGAGTACACATATCTATGATCGGCATCTTTGTCATTAACAATTTTTATTAGTAAATATATGCTTTTGTTCTCTTAATCAATATCAAAAACTCTGTGTACAGATAAAAATCACCCCAGATATCAATGTGTGCATTTGTAATCATATTTGTTTCCTGGGAGACTCGTTTATGAAGATATCATTGTAAATCCTTCCTCGAGCTACACTATAAATGTTCCCTTACAATAGTTTAGATTAAGCATATAATATCTGCCTGCAAAAGTTCTGGAGTAGCAATAGGAACCTCCCCGCTGCTCACTTCACGTATATACTTATATACATATATACATATATACATATATACATATATACATATATACATATATACATATATACATATATACATATATACATATATACATATATACATATATACATGTGTGTGTTTGTGCATGCAACCCCATCCCCAAAACAACCCATAATATAATAAATATAAAAAAATAATTCAAATAACTGGGATATTATTTTCTTCAGTTAGGCCATGACATTTTTAAACATTCAGACATCTGATAGAATTATGCAGTGTTACTGAAAATATAGATTCCACCATGTTGCATGAGGAACTGACATATATACTTTGCTCTTCTCTGTAACAGTAGCTGTTATTTGGGGTTTTATATCAAAATGAACTTTATAAAATAAATGTTGCCTGTGGCAGTGGGAGACAAGGGTAGTTTCTACAACCTCATTGATAATCACTGTGATATATTGGACAAGGAAGGAGAAGAAGAAGAAAAGAGATGCTGAAACTATAGATATCCTCCCTTATAAATTCCAACACAATATCACTAGCTCCATATATGATTGTCCAGATGATCTGTTTTATAGAGATTCTGAATTCAGTCTGGCTTTAGCTGGAGATACTGACTTGTATTTCACTGGTTGAACTTGAACTGTTCTGAATTATGAACCAGGACTTTTACAAAAGGAACCTAGAATACCATAAGAATGCCATAAGCCACCCAGAAGCAACAGATAAAAGAAAAAGAAAAAAAGCATCACTTTTCATAAGTCTTTGCAATGTTGGAGACCTGACAAGTAACATGTCCAAAATTCATAATGCCCTGTTAGTTCAATTCCATTTTTTTAAAAAACACTTTTCACTACACAGAAATCATGACACATTTTTGTATTTTATCTCTTTAGCAGAAGAAAAAAAAAATCATCTCTAAATCCTGTGAAGAAATAGATAGAAGCTCCTTTACTGGAGGCCAAGACACCCAGATCAAGATCTATTTCTAAAAACTGAGTCACTTTTTTGTCAGATCAGTAATAGAATTCTCTGAGACTTATTTTTTTTCTTCCTTTTTCTCATATAATTTTCACAGTATGAGTTAAAAGAGTTTAATAAATCTAAGGTACAAAAAGGCTTATAATGAACCTGTCAAGGGGCTTGCTTGTAATTTGTCTGAAAGTATATTATTTCCTGAGAATGTGATTCTGTCTTCATATAATTCTTCCTGAAATACCCAATTCAGAACCCTGAAAATGGATGTTGACAATTTTGAATACCATCCACTGGTAGCTGCTATCCTAATATGCTGCCTGAAATGCCCTAGTATAAAAGGTGTAAATCAACTTCATCTTGCTAAGAAAATAATGTGATTTTTTTTCTGAAAAAAATTCCTTTCTTCTGAAATGGCTAAACCTAGCAATGTATAAATGTATCCTTCTAATTGTTAGCAAGCTTTTAACACAGTTTAGGGACTACTTTTCAAGTTAATGGCATCAGTATTTAACTTTTTTCCCTTGGAATATTCCTCATGATAGTAGCAGTGGAATAAGAGGAGAGTTGAAAAATACTGTATTTCACAATTCATTTTACACAGATGATATCCCGCTGGTGTATGGGTCTGATTACTCTTCACTACCTCTTTCAGTGCAGCACTTTGCTCAGCACATTTTGTTCTGAGAATTTCTGGGGATGAGTAAGGCTGGTGCTTCTCTCCCTAACATCCTCTGTAGGGAGTAGAATAATGGGGAGGTGATCTAGTCTAGTGCAGCAGTCTTTACATTTTGTAAATCCCAAATAATACTCAGCAAGGAAGAAAACATGGCTGCTTGCCCTTGGATGCAGAGGAGTGATCTGTCTGGTTTCCTCTTGTTTCAAAGAGTAAAATAAGAGAGAAGCTCTTATTTGTGTAGAAGTTCTCTCTTCACAGGATGCAGTGAAATTTAAATTATATTTAACCCAAGTTACAGAGTCCCCAGATCTAGTCCATACTTAAATGTCTTCAACTTAACATGGCTTCAGATGTGTTCTCAGCAATATGAATGCATTTTCTTCATGTAATATGTTTCCTACTCTTCTAAGTTTTTCTTGATTTCACGAAGATAAACTTTTTGAAATATTTTTGATGGCTAAACACTTTTTTTGAAATCACTGCTATTGAAAAATTATTGCCTCATTTTTTGTAGTCTAGGCACTGAGCAGTTTGGAGGAATCCAACGACTTCAGTGTAACTATCCCCCTTTATTACCAATACAATTGAGATTTAATTTAGTATCTCATATGGAATAGCAGAATTTAAGATTATGACTAATACACTAATTTAAAAAAAAATCTTACATAAGAAATCAAAATGAGATGTTTATCTGAACTCATCTGATCTAGAACAAGGTTTTTCAATATTTGCGGAACATTTTTATCTCATCTCCTTATTCATAAACATGTATGAAGAATCATCGAAACACATGATATATTGATTTCTGCAATTGCATTTACTCATGTATTCATATACTAGTATATTAATTTTCCATGTTGCTTGCTGGGATCCTGAAAAGTGATACAGCATTAATTATAAAGTATCTGTACTGACATAAAATATTTCTAGAGGATATACTCTCTGCTTTCTTTTCTCACTGTCATCTCAAAAGTTTGCCAACCAGTAATACAAACCACCCAAAATCTGTCTGGACAATAAGGATTGAGCCTCTGGCAACTTTATATTCTTTCATTATAAAAGGCTTGATGGATGTCTCAATTCAGACAAAATATCAAACACTATTCCTAAACACTGAACTGACTCTGCTGGGTTCAGAACATGCCTGAGAATATTTGGAAAAAGATTTAGAACTTTTAGCGCTTTAAGAAAAGAAATGATTGTAAGGGTCCACAATAAGTCTTTTCAAAAATTGTTTAGTAATTGTTTTATTTATTTACTAGAAGATAAATAGTGCTGAAAGTTTATTTCTCGGGCACTTTCTTTCAAATTAAAGAAAGTCACATGACTACAAATATGTCAACTGTAAAGGAAACTTGTGAGGAGCCAATTCAGTTTTGTTATGCCTCAACAATGGTTGTCAGAGGCATGTGGAGAGGGGTTGCATGTGTGCCGTGTCCTGGAGGCATCCAGGAGAAGATGGAGGAAAGACTTGTCTCTGGGGATACTTTGCCTGGCCACTAGTTCACGTCTCACATGGGATGGGCAGTCAGCAGGTGTTGCATCGCTGTTATCCGAACCCTGATTCTTTCCCATTGGTTTATCCCTAAACCCTAAACCTTTTCTTATGTGGCCAAATGCCAAACCCTCCCCTTGACCCAAAGGGTTAAATACCCCTGTAGTCCCTTTGTTCAGCCCTTCTCCCGCTGGACCTTCATGAATAAACTTGGAACACGTCCAGAGAAAATTAGGTGAGAGGCCTCCTTGTCTTATTAAGTTCCTAATGATGTATAACCCCATTTCTCCCCCTCATTATAAGAGCTAGCTGGGCAGGATTGGGGTAGGAACGGGGGGATTACATCAAGCGGGGGAACCCCATAGACCCCATCTGCAGTCAGATGGCAAAAGGTCTCTGACAATGGACTGCACTGGGACATTGGACTGGGCCAGTGCTCTCCTGTCAGCAGGCAGACCTGAGGAGGAGCCAGGGGCATGAAAAGTAACTGCATCCCAAGCTCTGGGGGCTGTTCTGTCCTTTGTCTTTTGACTCTTTTGGGGAGGCTTTTCGAAATTGGACTCCTGCCTTTGGCTCTCCTGCCCTCACTGGCTCCTGCTTGCCCTCGCATCTGTCCTGCATCCCTGTGTCCCTGACCAATGCCCTGCCTTCTCCATCTCTGCATTCTCAGGTACAATGTTTGCCTCATTGGGCTTAATTTCATTCCTGACCAGCCATTATTAAAAGAATTCCTTGCAGTGCCCAACACTGGAACACGACAACACTATACTGTGCATGCATGCAAGTTTTCAACTAGGATTTTTGTCTTTTGTGTTGAAGGATATTTTAAAAACTGCAGTGAAACAATAGGAAAAAAACAAAACAGGCCTTAAACCCTCTTATTCAGCCAAGAGAAGGCCGCCATGCTTGTCTGCCCAGCTATCCCTCTGCTGACCAGAAGAGCCTGCAGCCACTTCTGCCCATAGATCTTTTTGTTAATTATAGTTTTTGATGAGATAATATCACTCCTTCCTTTTCTTGATGCAAATAAAAATGACTGACAAGTCTTACCTACAATCTTGACTTAAAATGGGGGCCTGTCTTCTTCCTTACACCAATTGGTCCAAAGATTTATATCAATTTCTAGAAAGTGGTAGTACCCTGGCTTTTTGACTTTTTTGTTTTTGTTTTTGTTTTTGTTTTTGTTTTGTTTTGTTTTGTTTTTGGGGGGGTTGTTTTTTGGTGGGTATTTTGTTGTTGTTGTTGTTGTTTTTTGGTTTTTGGGTTTTTTTTGGTATTTGGTTTTTTTTTTAGTTTTTGTTTGGTTTTGGTATGTTTTTTTGGGAATTTTTTTGGTTTTGTTTTGGTTTGGTTTTATTTTTTTTTTGTGAGCCCCACTATTATTGCTAAGAGCTACTATCTCCATCACTTTAATATTTTATAAAGTATACCATATTAATTTGTGTCTGAGTAGTTTACCAAACTACTAATTATAAGTGATTGAAATTATAAGACAGGAAAGCTTAAAGTTTTGGGGTATTTTTAAGATAGCTGTACCAAGATAATTTGTTTGATGTTTTGTGACATTGTACTGGAAATAATGATCTGCATTATTTACAAGCCTTTCCAGCTATCGAAGGCAAGGGAATTTTTTTTTTAGGATACAACATGTATGCTTAATTTGAGAAACCAATGAACTCTCTTGTATTCCATCCATCTGCAGAAGATTATAATTTTCTGAAAGTCCGTGGATTTTATAAACCATTCAGAATATGCATAATCATCTTCTAGTTTATTTTGAAAGCTCAGATCTTGGAAACCTTTTCAGAATGTATATTTTCCCCTTCCATGACAGCTGTTTCAAAACTTTTATTGTCCCAAAAGAAACAAAATTGCCTGGATTTTCAGTCCTAATCATTTCACTCTGGGACATATGGAACAATCTGTTGCTTATTCTTCAGCACTATCCAGTGTGATTTAGAAAGGATTGGAAAGATCTGTAAAAATGTTCACACAACCAAATTGATGGATTGCTTGCACAAATATTGCAGTACTATAGTTCTTTATTCACAGGCAGATTAAACAAACAGCAAGTATATCAATATCACTTGGTGTCCAGTTCTGGGCTTCCCAGTTTGGGAAAGATGTTGAGATGCTTGAACACATCCAGAGAAGTGCAGCAAGGGTGGTGAAGGGTCTGGAAACACACGCCCTATGAAAAACAGCTGAGGGAGCTGCTGTTGTTTAGCCTGGAGAAGAAGATGCTCAAGGGTGACATTGTCATTCTCTAAAACTGCCTATAAAGAGGTTGTACCCCAGGTGGCGGTTGGTCTCTTCTCCCGGGTAACTAGTGACAGAATAAGAGATCACAGACTTAAGCTGCAACAAGGGAGGTTAAGGCAGGAGATTAGGAAAATATTCTTCACATTAAGAGTGATTGGACATTGGAATGGGCTGGCCAGGGAGGTGGTGGACTCCCCACTCATGGAGGTGTTTAAAAAAAGAATTGGATGTGGCACTCAGTGGTATGGTTTAGTTGGTAAGGTGGTGTTAGATTATAGGTTGGACTTGATCTCAAATGTCTTTTCCAACCTAGTTAATTTTGTGATTCTGTGATCACAACTTAGCCCAATAAAAATATGGACTTTAGCTCACTGAATATTTAATTTCGATTACCACTTAGTCTCTATTTCTCCTTTTTCTCCTTGTAATGTGAGAAGCACCAAGAACAGCAGCAGCAGAACCCTATTGATGAGGGCAACTGCACAAGTCGCATCATCAGGTGTGTAAATATGAGAACTAAAAGTCTCACAAAGACTACTTACCTTTTAGCACACACATGATTTGAAAACCTGAATGCAGAAGCGTGTCTTCATCATATGGAAGCTGTGAAGTGAGTAATGATAGAATTGGTTCTGAAGCATTTATTTTTCAAACTGAACTTTTTATGAATGGAACTTACCTTCAAAACGAGGAGTGATGGCAATATTGTTACTGATCAGGCATCATGCAAGTTATAGAAGAGCAGTCTGTAGTCAGAACTCCTGTGAAAAAGTCACCACTGCATCTGTGAAGAACATTGTACTAGAAGAAGAATCATAATTTCATTAGAGATAAAGAGCTAACTGTATCTTGGGCAGATAAGATAGCAAAAGCTTTCATCACTTTGTCTGCTGTGAGCCCACCAGAGTAAAAATGTAAGTTAAGACACAATGAAACACACTTTATTTAAACAAACACATATGAGGTCATTGCCTCAACCAGGAGTCTAGAAAAAAAATGCATTCACACAGAGGATAATGTAAAGAAGGACAAAATTGCTATGCATTTTTAGCATCTAGTTTCTATATTTTCTTTGTATTTTTGATACAGTATGACTGTGGATAGAGAATGAAAAATGGGAGATATCTGCTAATGTGAATATCACACATCATCACAAGTGGTTTGCTTTTGAACTGTATTTGACCAAAGAGGGAAAGAGCAGAATCATCATCTTCAAGGAAGATAAATCATGTCTCAGTGCAAGGCATGAGAGAAGTGAGGCTGCTGCTGCTCCATGTCCACAGGTTCAACCAGTAGCAAGGCTTGCCTGAATGCAGATATGAACAGTGCTTTCATTCTGCTCTCCTCTCTGTCTAAACATGAAAATAGTTCACTGGTAAAAATATATTTATATGCATATGTACAATGAGCATCTCTCCAGCAGTTGGTCTTTCTGTGTCTGTCCAGTTCCTGGGTCCTGGACCCCAGTCTCCTGAGCTGTGCTGGCCATGGGCATAAAAAGTCCCACTCTGCTTGCTGGTATGGATTCTTGTACACACACAGGCACACAGAAACACTCACCTAGACCTGCCAGGCACTCTCCTAGTACCACACCTGAACCCCTCTGCTCCCAGCCTTAGAGACACACTGGTGATCTCACATGCACACAGATGAGCTCTTATGTAACTTAAAACATTGCATCATGTAAATATTTGTTTAAGCCGTGGGGAATATGAAAATAACACTTTTGGTTGGTTGGTTGGTTGGTTGGTTGGTTTTCTTTTAATTTGGAATAAAGCACCAAAGAAGATTCCTGGAAAATCAGATAAACCTAACATTAAAGAGGTGGGAGACAGATGTAAATTACATTCTATAAAAATGAAGAAGTTTTTGAAAACAGAAAAATGTTGAGACTTCCATTTAAAATAACATATGCACAATGTATTTGCATTTTAAAATAGTTTTTGCAAATCTGGGTCAGTTATCATGCTCCTGACAGGTTTTTAATGTGAGATTAGCTCAACTGCAATTCTTTGTACTGTTACATTATTTTTGCTATTTGTTCAGCTCTTTTATAAAAACTTGTCAGTTCCATTTCTTTAATATTTATGATTTTTAATTATGTCATAGAAATCATTAGTTTCTTTCAATAATGCATTTTCCCTTGTGTTTTCAATAAGAAGATAAAAACTTTACTTGCAAAGTTCCAATAATACCCAATTATACAATTCAAACTCTAAACTATAAATTCTTTTCAAAGTCAGGAGAAGCTTGATTTAGTAATTTCTGCTCTATATCATTCTTGATTGTTTAGGCTATTAAATAGATGCAAAGTCTCCAGAGAAGACATGCAACTTATATATTTTTCTTTCACCTTTGTTGGATGGCATTTCACTGATTGCTCATATGTCTGCTAATTGTGACATTCCTAAGAGGAAATAGAGTGACATCTGATTTGTGTCAGGTAGTGAACAGAAGCAAATCTTGCATGAGCACTGTCTGCTTGTTGCTTTCTTAGAAATTCAAGGATCTTCCATAGGAAAATATACATTCACTATAATTCACTATGAGGATAAATCCTCATCAGTTGCCTATCATTAAGTAAAAGTTTATTCTTTTAATTAGACCTGAAACACTTTTATTTTTTTTAAAGCTTTAGCCCATCTTACATTTTATTTATCTTGCATTTAGAAATTTAGAAAAACTTCATTTGACTGACATTTTAGGCCATTTAAGCTGGATTTGCCATACAAAAAACATGCATAAACACTAGGATTCATATGATGAATATGTCCAAAATATGCTGAAGCCTTTATCAGTGATTTCTCTCAAGGGCTCTTCTTTCTCAGAGTGTATCTTCCAGCTCAAGATTTGTTGCTCCTCATCACCATGTTAGAAAGGCTGAAAGACGTTTTGTAAAAAGCCTGGGAAATTTTAATTGTTTGGGAGTATGTCTGACAGGCTGATTTTTGGTTTTTTATTTAATATTAGTGTGAACTGTTTAGTTAGCTCAGAGAACAATACTAAAGGAAATTAGAAGAATTCTTTTTTTTTTCTCAAGTAAGTTTTTTGAATTTTTGAGGAGAAAAATTCAATTGATATCTGTTTGCATTAAAAATCATAACCTCAGTAAACATAAAAAAAGGTCTTTTGAAATTATAAACTTAAATTTTCTTCTCAGACTTGGACCTACTTAAACTCAGAGACTAAGATTATTTGTATTTAATGGCATTTTGAGCTGATGCAACAGTTTATGGTGGTTCCAGGATGCATATCTGAGGCATCCATCTTTCCTGTGTTGCTGAGGATAACTTTGGAGGATAAAGCAGAACAAATGCAGTATTAGAGAGGAAAGAAGCTGAGATATGCAAACTACGTTTGGATATGGGTATGGGTTTGAAGGGCAAGGAAGGACAGGAGTGTTTCATGGGGGCATTATCTCCCTGTAAAACATGCTTTCTCTAGCTCAGGAACTGACTGAGGAGCTGACTGGCAGAAACACAGAACATAAGAAGGATCACCTTAATAAGCTTATTTATTGTACTCTTTCTAATTTTCCAGCACTGGTTACTCTTCAGCAACTACAGGAGCAAATTAAGGATTTGTTGGGTAGGGCTTTGTTGGGGTCTTACTGATCTGACCAGAGGCCATCCCTGTGGCTCAGACACTGGGACCTGGGTTTGGCCTCAGCCCTGCTTGGCTGGTTGGAGAAGCCAAGGAAAGGAATGTACCCCTCACATATGGTTTTCTAGAAGCCCTTCCCAGCCTCTAGGACGAAATACTTGAAGAGATAGGGAAGAAGCATTTGTATCTAGCAGAGTATATCTCTGTCCAGAAAATGCCCTACTCCAAACTCTGCTCTCCTTCTGAACAAATTCTGTGAAGCCTGCCAGCAAAGCATTGCTTTTCACACTGCTCCTGTTCTGGTCGCCATAAAAGCTAAACACTTGTTATCATCTTTCTTATTAGGCAATGTAGCAGCATTCTACATGGAGCAAAAACTATAGCATTTCTAGTATCCTGTTAAGTATCAACGTAATTTTCTGAAAAAAAAAAAACAAAAACAAAACAAAACAAACAAAAAACGAAGGAAACTGTTTTCTCAGTGAGGTTTTTAGAAAAAAAGCTTAGGAAATGGCACACAAATTCTTTTTGCAGGAGCATTCACCACCCATGGGAAAGAAATGCAAGATTTAAGCCCCTATATATTTTTAATTCAGAGGTTTATTAGATTTGCATCTTGATTCACTCTTAATTATATGATTGCAATGGTCTTTCCCCCGTGTTTGGTTCTGTGCACTGGCAGGATAATGGTTAGTTAGCAAACAGCTGTTCAATATTTTGTTTTTATATTGTGCATTTTATTGCTCTATACTGTATTTATTGTGCAGTTTTCAACCTCTTTAAAAACTCAAAAATATTTATTTATATCTGAGGTTTTGTATAAAACTAATCATTACACTATATTTAAGTATTTCACAGGTACGTAACATTTTCACAATACCCCTGTGAAAAGGAGGATTGGTATTTATTATGCCATTGTTATAGCTGGGGAGAGACAATTTCAAATAAAAATGTCTGCTTGTTCCTGGAGACCTGTCTGAGAACTCTGCACGTGGTCTTCCAAAGTACTCCTCCTTTTCACTGCACTTCACACGTTCAAAGCATAGTCCTACTGATGTGTCTGTGTGTCAAACACCTTGCTGATCCCTACAGTAGATGACTTCTATGGGAGCTATACCTCTAGCTGCTTGCCATCCCTCACTCCCAGTCTTTTGTTTGTTGTGGTTTTTTTTTTCATTTCATTTATATATACAAATCTCATGTAGTCATATATCTTTTCCTCCCACCTCTGTGACATTTTTGCTGCCCTTCTCCTTAATTTCTGTATTAACATTCTTGAGTTAGGGAACTCTAAAATTATCTGATATTTCTCATGCTTACATCTATGAGGAAGTGCAATTAATTTCATCCATTAAAACCTCTCATTATGTATAATAGATGGTTTTCTTTCTCTAGTCAATGTATCAACAGAGTAAATATATATCTACTCTGCCGGCTTTTGCTAAATTGTTTTTTCTTGCTCAAGATTTCTAGATCACTTCCTTCTCTATTTCTACTTATGACATATATTTCCACACCCACTAAAATACAGTGCAAATGGAATGATGTCTGTTGCACTGTGTTGCATACTCATTGCCTTTTTACTGTAAAAATACTTAATTGATCAATTAAGGCAAACAGCCCTAAAACAATTCACAAAATTGCATATACATTTATAATTTGTGTGAAAGAAAACAATAGCAACAGGGTTTTGAGGTTATGGAAACTATTTAAAAATAATTTGTCACAAAAGATTTGGCAAACTTCGGATGGATAAACATTTATAGTTAGATGTTTACTGTTTTTAAATGCTAAAAATATGGTCAGCACCTGAGTGCTGAAGTCGCTGAATGTTAGAATAACGCTCTAATTGTAATAATGACATTAGTAGAATATTACTGGTAATTCAAGTTGAACATGTGAAAAAGTATGTTTAGATCTGGTCTATTTTGTGAAAAATCATTGTCATAAATAAGCCTGCTGTCTTAAGTCAAAATCCAAACAACTTTGTCTACCATAAATATTGTGCAAGATGAATTTTTACATATGGTATAAAATGCCAGAATGTTTCATGGGTCTTATAGGATGTAAAAAACTGGTTCGTTGCATTCCAGGCAGAGTTTTTTCTAGTAGTATTTTACAGACCAGAAAAAGTTTTAAATTTTGATGTTCTAGTCTCCATAGGTTTATTACTTTGTGTGACACTTGTGTGCTCATTGCAAAAACCTGTCAAAAGACAATGAAGGAGTTTTATTCACCCTTTTCACAAGTGTATATGACTACAGAATGTGTATCCCATGATGAAACAGTCCTAGTGTGTTTGATGTGACAATGTGATCCCATATCCTTTCTCTGGTATGCCCTGTAGTTGTATAGCTCTGTTTTCCACATATCAACAACAGATACTTCAGTGGAACTCTGTGCATACCAAATAAATATGGCAACAACGGAGTCTCAGCACAGTCCTGACACTGGCAAATGAAAGAAGCATAACAACACGATTCATGGCAGGCACTGCATTTTCAGACAATATTCATCATCAAATTTTGGAAAATTCATTAACTTTCAAAAATTTCTTAGCATTTTCTGAATATTTTACTTGTCCTAGTTAACATAAGGATAATTGCTTTTGAACCCAGTCACCTTAACGATGTTAAAAATTTCAGAGAACACAATAATGTGTGCAACTGGGAGAACATAAAAACCTCCCTGTCATATGGAAATTGACTAGTTTAAAAAGAAAATAAAAATAATAAAATCAGAAGTGGTCATTTTATTCAACATTCTTGAAATATTTTTTCCCTGTGAGAACAGTTATCTGATATCTCAACAAAAAACCGTCTTTCATTCCTTTATGAGAACTACTTGTACTCAGATATGTAGTGACCTTTTTAGTAGATCTGTACACATATTACTAAAGAGATAAATATCTTTATCCATGGATTACAGATGAATAGTGAGACACAATAAATTCTCTTCTTTGTTTGACCCATATCCCAGCCTTTAAATGCTTGGGAAAGAAATTGTTCAACTAGTAATGTTTGTATAAAACATATTCCCTATGCAAATTGCCTCAAAAGCAGATATCTGGCTTCCAGTGTATTCTGCTTAAGAGCACCTATATTAATGGCAGCATCAAATAATCATAATAGTAAATACTAAAGACAAATATATACTTGTAACCTCTAAGTAATACTTTAGATTTCACATCAGAAATACTGTAGTTGACATGTTAATTGCCTATTTCTATGAAAACTCGGTTATCTTTCAGTTTCTGGCATTTTTAAAGTTCTTTAATTTTTCTTACCTCATTTTTCTCTTATGTCTTCTTTTTCTTGAGAAACTAAATATAGCAGAATCACAAAAAAGAACCAAAAAACAAACAAACAAAAAAAAAAAGCCCACAAAAACCACAAAAGCCCAACAAAGAGGTAAAGAGTAGTATTTCCTGAAATAGGATGGAATGTTTTATATTGCATACATATATTCATTATTCAGCCATTCAATTATTTCCTTTATTTGCAAGCACCTGTAGCCTTTTTGGGAATAGCAGACACTACTGTGACTTGATACTTCTCAACTGATAAAAGGCAGAGATTATAATAAAATATTAAATACATATATAATATTAATTAAAGAAAAATAATAATGCTTTGAAATATAATGGTGTCAGATTTAAATAATCTAACATCCAAGAATTCAATCAACCAAGAAAGCTAAACAACAAAAGCCTCATTCATGCCCCTTTCCATGGCCTGTGTGGGTGAGCAACTGAATCAGAATTAACCAATTTTAATGAATATCTTAGAATCATTCCACATTTATGTTAATTATTGCCTCCTCTTTGAAACATTTTCATTATCTAGAAATTTCTGAGTCAGAGAGGTCTGTAACCCCTTTTCACACTCTTCTGCTCCAATTCCCTTTACCAGTAGTAAGGAAGTTGTACTATGACTTGCTGAGAAGATGGGGAAGCTCCAAGGGTGAGTAGTTTATATACATTGATAAAATGGGTTTTGGAGTCTCCTGCCTGATAGCTGTGATCCATCTGCAGAGTTACACCTGAACAGTGTATGTACTGGTGGTCACAATACAGCAGGACAGTTTTTTGAGTTAGCAAACCCATTGGATGTGTTTTTGCACACAGTGCCCTGCATGACCTGGGAAGTATATACAGGCTGTACCTGGAACTGTGCTAAGTCTCAAGGCTTAGATAGCTGATCATCTAGACAGTCTCAGGACATAAACATTCTATCAGAGTAGACAAGGATATGCACTTGGACAGAGGCATAACTTGCTCTTTGTCTCTGCAGAGTAAGGAAGGCGGCTGTGAAATAAAAGTGTGATGAAACATGTTCAGCAGCTGGCATGGAACTAAAGCCTGCTCAGTGCCAAGAATATTTCTGTTATTAATAATGCATGTCAGTGATGTGTGCATTTACCAATGCCCTGAAAAATTCTACTACGTGTTGACAAACGGAAAACATACTTAATATTTTCAGAAAAAAAAAATAAGGTATTATAAAGTTTGCATAATAATCATGTGTAGGAAATATCAAGTAAGTGCTGCTCTAATGTATTGTTTGGTTTGTCTTTTTTAACACTTTCATGCAGCTGACTTTAGCCTGACTACTCATACTGATAACAGCCGGTTTTCTGATTGCAAGCTCAGCATCTGGAATATAAAATGTACCCGTAGTGTTTACTTTCAAAGGAAGGTTTCAGAGCTAATAAATTGGCAAGAAGGTGAGAACAAACATGAGACTGCCAAGAGGTGTAATGTTCACTATCATACCCCTAGACAACCTGCCAAGCAGTAACATCTGACATTAAATCATCATTACTGTCAGTATTATTAGGTTTAAATCTGTCCCCCTGAAAGAACTCTCAGTTAAAAGGCTTTCACACTAATTTGCATCCTGATTAAGTGGAGTCTCTCCCTCCAGAGACTGAGTCTGAATTTCTGCCTGTTTTATGATCTTATCCTTGTAACAGTTTAGCTACAGCTCAGGTAGGACATCACATCTTACACTCTCTTATTTCTCTCTCTGTTGGGAATAAAACGGACTTGTTTCACCCAAAAGTTTAACAATTTTTGTACATTTGTTTGCGTGCAAAATTTAGTGTTTCAGAGGCAACTTGCCATAAAATTTAAAGCAATAATAGATCCCAGGAAAACACTGCCTACTGGTCAATTTATATGTTCACATATTCCATGTATTATACTCAAATATTTGCAATAAAATGCTTGATACTGTTTAACCATTAAAAAAAAATAAAAAAATAAAAATGGTAACTGTACCAGAGAGGCAGAAAGAAAAAAGAACCCGTCATAAAGTTCCATAATGTTTCCATGTGTTTTGTTGCTACCATAACACTTAAGAGAGATGAGGTCAAATAATATCTGCATTGGAGCACATGCAACAGTAGGAAAAAGAATTCTTAAAGATTTTATTTCTACATTACTAAGAAGAACTATTATCAGTTAGACTTCACAATGGCTAGAGAGATTAGGAATCATGTTAATTTGGATGCAACACATGATCTGAATTAAGTGGGTCTGTATCAATATATTAAATACAAAAAATTAACACCATTAAAAAGAAATTATGTAGTGATTAAAACATGACAGGTGACAGTTTGCAAGAGTTTCCTGCACACTTCCTGAATTGCATTGAGCAAATCATCTGGCCTACCTCTAAGAAGAAAAGTACTGTGAACTTTAAGGAATCATAGCATCTCCAAAAGTTAGGAAGATTTGTGTATAGGCAACAGTTTCCTAAATTCCTACTGTTTCCTAAATTCTTACTGTTGAATCAATAAGCCATTAGGATGTGCCAATTTAGTCCAGAAAAATATTCCTTCTCAATCTATTTGTCCAATAAACTTGCAAATTAAAGAAAATTAAAAATATTAAACCTTTGACTAGACATAAAATTAGGTTTCTCTTTATTTTCTAGTGTTATAGTCAATCCATGACATTACTGATGAAGAAGCTAAGTTGGTATTCTGTTTAAAAGGACTCTGAGTGTTTAGCTTCTTAGTAAATGTACTTTGTTATTAATTATTAATTTATACAGAGACTTTGGAACTGATTAATTGCAATAACAATATTAATGGTTATTATTCACATGAAGGTGATGTGATTTTAATGTTGTTTGAAGTTCTCTTTTGTTTTTGTTAAAATTAATTTATTTTGGAGAGAACCTGACATAGTTTCTGTGATTTCCCCATTTTTAGCATTCAGTGGAAGATTATTTGTTCACACTTCTTAGAGATATATGGCATACTTTAATAGTATCAGCATTCCTGGTGTTTCCAGTGTGTGAATGCTACATTGATGTTTATGAAAAAACCTTCCTGATATTTGCTTGATAGCATGGGTCTACCTTCTGTGACACTTTTAACAAAATAGCCTTTCTTAAGGCCTTTACTTTGGAAGTATCACCGGAGTGTATCCAATATAAT
The DNA here is from genome assembly GCA_013397375.1 of Toxostoma redivivum. NCBI lineage: Eukaryota > Metazoa > Chordata > Aves > Passeriformes > Mimidae > Toxostoma > Toxostoma redivivum. The sequence continues at coordinate 323,947 of VXBI01002474.1, forward strand.
TCAATATAATTGAAATAGCACACACATGGACTATTGCTCCATGCATTCTCTAAGCCACTGAGAAATCTGCTGACAAAGTAAGACTGGCATTAGCAAAGTTAGTCAATTCACTACATTGTCCTCAGAGATTAGTATTGATCCAAGCATAGGCAAGTGGATTGAGAGAGAAAATAGTTACAGCAGTAGGCAGAGACTTCCTGAGGTCTCAAGACAATGAATATTCTTGCAGTAATGTTTGTCTGGCATAAAGGTTTTCACTTCTGCACACAATTCAATCATTATTCTTCTGACTGGTTCTTTTCCTCTGCTTATGTGTTCTACTGGCTGAAATATACATTATTGTGAATCTGGGCAAATGTCACACTTCACACAAGGACTGTCCACTGTAGACCCATTACTGTAGGGATCAGAAGCACAGTTTGTATAGGAATAGAGTTGGTATAGGACTAATTCCTCACTGAGTGATCTGCAACAGTCTCATAGTACATGAACAGAGTGAGCAAAAACAATCTGCTTATAGTAGTCGGGTTTATCCAAGAGTCTACGTCACTAGGCATGTCCATCCCAATGGAGCAGCTTTGAGGTCAAGCCAGGAACATGAGTCAGCAACTCAGGGTCAGGATGTGCAGATCTAGAGAGGCAAAACTTATTTTGTAGGTAGTGGTGAAGCATTACTCTGCAACTTTGTTTTTCTTTGCCTGTTTTGAACATCAATACCATAACTCTGCACTGAAAGTAGAAGAAAGAGCCATGGGAAATAAAATGAAATAGCCTTGCATCTATATTACCTTTTGACAGCCTTCTCTGGGGTACACTTGCCTTTTCCTCTGCCCAGGTACAAACTCTTTATTTTCAAGACCCTGAGCAGCAATCCAAAAACCTTGCAGTTGAAAAGTAGAGAAAAAACCTTGTGGATACCCATCTGGTGAGATAGTCTCCAGCCTGACATCTTCACAGGACCTGTTTATGCTGCAGTCTTGTATTATCCTGCTCTTAAGCCCACAGGATGGCAGAAACACATTTTGGCCGTGCAGTGAGTGCATAAACAAAACTCTGCATGTCCTGTTGTCAGATTACACTTGACAGAACTGAGCTCTTTGTTCATGGGAAGCCTGTCTTCAGCTTCTATTATTAGGGAAACCTGCAACCTGAGCAACCTGAAACACTGCTGCCTTGCCACCATGAACACATGAATGAGCAGCATACATGATATCTAGATGGCCAGTTTGCACACATGCATATGCCTGACATAATTTTATGCTTCAGCACTCACTGCTCACAGCTCTTGCTCTGCATGATTTCCTCCTCCCTACCCCCGTGACCTCTATGGCCCCTTCACTCAGGGACACCATCTCAACTAACTGTGCTGGTTTTGGACAGGAAAACGTACAAATAACATATATACAAATAAGCAGAAAACACAGGCAGAACTTGTATTCTCTGCTTAAAAGGCATTTCTGCATGAGCTTATTTTTGTTACTACTACCCAAACAAACACCATCAAATTCCAAAGAGACAATGGATGGAGCCTGTGACGTATATACTTGAACTTTTACAGTGTAAGGGACAAGTAGCCTGTTCTGCTTTCTATTTAGTTTGATCAAATCTTTGTATCCCCATGAAACCATCTGATAATGGGGACTGATAATCCCTCAAGAAAAGAGGCCTCACTGCTCAGTATTGAAGGTATTTTTTAAAAAATTACTTCCCAGTCAAAACTGCCTCTTTTTGCCTGCCTTTTGCTGTAGCATTCTGGAAGATAACAGCATGAGTCACACAGTGTCCTGTGTATAGAACTGTATGTGGCATCAGCAGGGTTGGGCTCAGTGATGGGCAGGTGTTACTGCAAGCAGGATAATATGGTAAATGCCTATTTTGGAAAAGATGTCACGATCTTCCAGGGCACCTCAACCTGAAAGACTCTGGAGGATACCAAAGACTCAAAAGCATTCAGTGGGAAAGCCAAGTTGAGATTTGGCTTTTTAAGTACTTTCCTCCAGCCAGAACCACTTTATTACGTGCAGGCTCTGTTACCAGATGCACAAATTTGCAATCAGACAGAAATATGTTCTAAAAGCAATTAGATAAAACATGCACTACTCTTGCTTGTCGCACCTTTAGCAACTCACTGTGAACTGCTCAGTCTAGTTTTCAGATCTCTGAGGTTGGAAGAGTAGAATAATGCACTAGCTGTTTATCTGTGAAATACCAAATACTTAAAAGTTCACCAAGGTCTGATGCATGATTCAATCCCTGATTACAAATACATTCTAATCTCAAAAAGAGAAGATGAGAGAGGCTTTTAATAACATATAGACATATCTTAAGGCAGCTGTCAAGAGGATGGGTTGAGATTAATTTCTGTGGCTCCCAGTGACAGAACAAGGGGCAATGGACACAAAGCGAAACACAGAAACTTCCATCTGAATATGATTAAATATTTCTTTACTGGGAGGTGACAGAGCATTGGAATAGGCTTCTCAAAGAGGTTGTGGAGTCCTCTCTGGAGATACTCAAAACTTTCCAGGATGTGATCCTGTGCAATCCGTTCTGGGTGAATGTCCTTTAGCACAGACCTTACATTAGATGATGTCCAGACATCCTTTTCAATCCCAACCATTCTGTCATTATGTGGAATCAGAGAGTGTTATTGTGATCAATTTCAGCTGAACTAGGACCCAGTAATTTATGGGCTGTGGCTAATATACAAGATTCATTACTGCTGCTGAGAAGGAAAAACTGTGATTTAAAATCCAGTACAAAAAACAGGGCAAATGAAAACATTTTCCCAAAGGTGTATAATTACAAGATAAACGTACCTTGAGACTGAAATCATGTAGAGTTTTCTAAAACTTAATTAAGCGAAAATTCAAGTGGTAGAAGAAAACCCAAGTGGATAAATGACCTTTATTTTGGACCCTGCAGTGTTAGCCTACAGTTTCTCAAATATTAGCATTCAGTGTGGTTTGTGTGCTGAAGAGGTGAAAATAGAGATAAACTTTAGCAAATCTGCCTTTACTTCTGCAAGTTAACAATATAAAACTTCCATAAAATCAGCTGATTTTTCTGTGTGACCAGTACTTTTCTGTCATGATTTATTTTTTTAATAAAACATAGCTACTATTCTATCTTCTCTGTATGGTTTATTTAAATAATGAGAACTCTACAAAAGAGGTGGGAAAAAAATAATAAAAAGAAGGAAAATAACTTTTCCTTTTAAGTTCTAGGGGTCCCTAGGGTTTGCATTTCAATCTCCAATAGGAAAAATTGACTTCCTATTCCTAAGGGGAACAAGAAAATCCATTATCTTTGCTAGAAGATAGGAATAGTTTAACCTTTTTCAATTTTAGCCAAGTGGTTCATTCTGATTGTTAACTAGTATGTTGTACAGCCCATTGTTCTTTCTAGAAACTTTCTATTGAGCCTCTAGTTTTGATATTTTATATTCTGTCAGACTCATACTAGTGACAGACTGTGTATTTTCTCATTTTCATCTCAAAATGTGCAAATACTAGATAACAGAACAGTAGCCACAACTCTAATGGTGTGTCTGGATGACTTGGTTTTGGACACTGCTAATTTTGAAATCCTTGTAATTATGGAGGCATCTGCATGTACATTGTGTTGCTTTGACTTTGTTTCTCTCTGTAGCTTTTTCTTCTGTTCCTTTTTTCATTTCTTAAATGTCAGCCACTGTATCATCCTGTGTTTTTATTATACATTGAATATTATATATTGAATAAAATCTATTTTTAAAAGCCTTAAAAAATACATAAACCTGCACGTAACCTGTGCTTGCCTTTGTTCCTTCTGTACAATTTGTGACATTGAATAAATCACGTATGAGGCTCCTTCTAAGGAGCAGATGTTGTCTTCCATGCACATACCTGCAGTACTCAAACAGATATCTTTCAGATCTGGCACCTTCAAAATGAAGGAAAGTGAAGAAATTATTGAGGTAAAGAAAGAACACCAAGGAAATCCTGGTCAACTACAACAGATCAGGAACAAAAGCAGTAACAGGCCCACTATAAAAGGTTTTTATCCAGTGAAATTAGAAGTATGGAAGAACATGAAATATAGGATTCTCATCTTCTTATTTCAGATAATTATTTCATACATTTTAGGCATAAGGCATAAATAATTTCCTGTATCTCTAGTATGTCCTTCATGTGGGCATGGAAATCCACACCATTATTCTACTTTTGTCCAGTACTTTTTCTTATTTCATTGGATATATCATATTAGCTAGATTTATGAGGACTAGAGGAAGAGCATACAATTATTTATGCAGCACTAATGAAATAAATACTTTCCTTAGAACTCAATGAAAACAGTCTTCATTTTCTTTTCTTAAAAGTTAAAAAAACTTCCTATTTTTTCCTTCACTTCAGTGGCTTAACTTCCTAACAAATCTCACCTTTTTGTATAGTTTATCTTTTCTTCTTCATCTTTTTGTTCTCTGCTTTATACCTGACATCTAATGCTGACCTTCATTTAAAGTCTGTACTGTGTTCCATCTTTCCCTCACAAATAGTGCTGAGAAGTCGATTTTAACAAAGTAAAGGATTTCCTTTACTTCAATCCATTAACTTTACAAAGGACGCAAAAAGCTGCTTACACTAATGAATGTCACTAAAGAGATAACAAGAAAAAACACTTCTTTCTTCCAATTCAAAACATATGTGTGGCTTTGTCATCTTGAGGCCACTAATCAAGTTTCTGTCAGTGATACAAAAAAAGGAAATTGTTTCAAAATGAAAATTGACAGGAAAAACTGACTTTTTTGAAAGGTGATCTCTCTAAGAATTGGTATTACCAATTACCTGCATGACAATTATTTTGCTAATGAGGTGGTATCTTTTAGTATCAAAGGAATCTTTCATCCTTCGTGTTTCAAATCTTTCAATCACAGACTCATAGAATCATTTAGGTTGGTAAAGACTTCTACTAGCACCCGGTCTCCCTAGCAGTGACATATCCCTAATCACCACATCTACAGTCTTGTCTTTTAAATACCTTCACGGTTGGTGACTCAACCACTTGCCTGGACAGCCCATTCTGAAAATTAAGTTTTTGGTTATTTTTTTCTTAGTATCCAACCTAAACCTTTACTGGCACAATTAGGGTCTGTTTCCTCTTGCCCTATTGATTGTTTTTTGGAAGAAACTGACACTCACTTCACTACAATCTTGTTTCAGGTAGTTGTAGAGAACAATAAGATCTCTTTCAAATATGAAAAATATGCATTAAATTGCATTTTTTTTTTCTGTCCAACTAGATCTAGGAAGATTACTAGAAGTTACACACTCAAAATATAATCCTGATTCATATTTTCAATTCAGTAAAGATAGACTGCTTACAATATAAACATTGGTACAGTAAATTATATGTGGTATATGTTACCAAAAGTACTACAAAGAATATTTGTTATTTTATTTTTTACATATGCAAGCAAAAAAATATTTTTAAAGGGAAAAAATTAACGAAATTACAAATGTAGCTACTTCAGAAAACAACCCCTTATTCCTACTAGAGCTGAAATTTAGCCCTTAAATTTTAGACCTTAATGACCTATTACTAAATGAGTATGAGTATATTAAAATAATGATAATAAGACAAAATTTAAAAAGTCAGAAAAATATTTAAAGCAAACCTTTCTTCAAGTAAATCTTGTGTCCTCAGTCACTGAGAGCATTTTGTTTTAAGATGTTCTGGTGACTTAAGTTATCAGACAAACCTGTTTTATCTTCTGGATTCTTCATTCCTGGAGGACTGAAAACAAGGAATCACTTTTTGTGTATGGAGGACATAGAAAAGTATGGATGACATAGTGGTTACATTATAAGCATACTTTTCCAAAATCAAAAATCTGTATCAAGCAGCTCCTAGATTTCTTACCATCTTGTAAAAATTGAGCAGATTATACTGTATGCTGCAATTCTTTTTGATGCACTGAACTCCGAAAACTGCCTTAGGAAAGCCTGGGTTGATTCAGACTCCAGGATTCTCAGTTTAATATCATCAGTGTTTAAATGTTCAAAACTATTGTCAGAGTAAGATAATGAGGATTCCATATTGATAACATAATGCTCTGTAGAAGGTGACAGGCTCCCCAGGGAAGTCGGCAAAGCACTAAGCCTGGCTTCAAGAAGTGTTTGGACAATGCTTTCAGGCACATGGTGTGATTTTTGGCTCAAGGTCAGGAGCTGGACTCAGTGATCTTGATGGGTCCCTTCCATGTCAGCATATTTTATGATTCTATGATTCTCTGAAATATTTTTCCAATATTGACTGGTTAAAGTAAATGAGAAATTACTTGTGCTTAAAATATCCACTGAGTAGATAAATTAGCACATAGTTTGATTACTGTTTAGTACAGAAAGGAAGATAGAAGCTGAATCTACAATATAAATCCTTACTAGCAGAAGCATAGGACAGTGCTTCCTGATGAAGTGACACTCAGCTTTACTAGAAAACCACATCCAACACTTTTCACATATGCTTTAGTTCTGGCTTTTTTCAAATATCTTTTTGAATAGTGAACCAGACAGTGAGATATAACTTGATCCTCACAGAAGAGGAGCATCAGAGTGAACAGTAAAAACTGTGAATCTAGATAAATCATTTTGTTACCTAAAGACATAACTTAAAATTGGTTTGAAAAAGCAGCATGATCTTTACCTTGGCATGAAGGGAGGCTTTGGTTCATACTGATGCTGAACTTGATTAATTGTATGGCAGTTTCATCTCCTCTTCTAGATTATTTGTTTTGTCAGGATGTGTCTCAGTCTTTCAGCATCCAAAACTGCCAGAAGAGGAAGCAGATGCTCTTTCAACACTGACTGTTGCTCAAGTGGCCACCAGTGATCATCTTAGCTATATGAGACAAAGATTTTGAAACTTTCTGGGAGTTCCCTTCCTTCTCTACAAGATCCTTAATTTTGTTGTAAGTACCCATAATAAGCTGTATGATATCATAAACCAGAGGTCCTTCATTCAGTTACTGTGTGGCAAATCAAGTTATTTTCTGAAGATGGTCAGAAAGGAGTAGAAGGCATTTCCTAAATGCAGGCAAAATTACCTCTGTTTCCACAGGATATTAAAAAGGCTTCAATATGTTATTCAGGTCATCCAGAAAAAGTTGTATTTTGGTTACGATTGAAATAAAATGTATTTGATCTCTTGAAGCTACAAATAGACCTGAAATGAGGAATTAAAGGAGGGTGGTTCTAAGGAACTTCCTAAAGCATCTGATCTACCATTCAGATGTAGTTCAGATAGAATCACTGGAACTGATAATGAAGATAGTATTTTCATACTCTTCTCCTCCATTCCTTTGTGTTAAAGCTCATAGCAGATTTCCATAGATCCCTACAATCTATAAAACGTTTGCAGTCAGTGTCTGCAAAGAATGAAAAGCATGTAGAAATATAGAGTGAGACAGAATAATCAACATTTTTATATTCCTCCCTTACAGAGAAATAAAGACTGAAGTTGTTCCTGAGGTCCTGACTTCAAGGATTAAGAATAAAATCTCACAATTTAGAGGTCCGCGTAGTTTTCTGGAAAGATTGGGAAAAAAAAATAAAAATGTTTCATCCACAGAACCTTAACTGAGCAGGTAAAGAGACTGGCTTTTTACCTTCTTTTGAAGTATCTGATGGGAATCTAGAGGTAGAGGCAGGGCATTGAGGAAAGCAAAACCACTGTTTTGGTGAAGTTCATTAAGTGCTATTTCTTCATGACATAAAATTTTGGAAAATGGATACAAAGAATACTAAAGCATTGAGAACAAAATATACTTTGTTTTCTCTTGGAAATAAAATTATTTTTGAGGGTACAAATAAAGAAAACAATTTGCTGAAATGTAGCTTTATTTGGGGTCATGCTGTCAGAATCCCTGTACAGTAAACTCCATTGTAGCATGTTTAAAAGAAGCATGACGAAAGATATCAAAGACATCAGGTAGATTTCCATATCCTGAGACCTCCTTAGAGATCAGGATAAATGCGAGGGTTTGTGGAGACCAGCTGATGTGTCCTGATAACTGAGCCATATTCCTGACTAAGTTTCTGTGATCAGGCATGATGTATTCAAGGTTGTGAGAAGCAATTCTATCAACAGATGTTTGCTGAGTTTCAACAAAACCTTAAATGTCAACAGATTCTGAAAGATTATAAAGAAATAACTTGCATCATGCCAGGCATCTCAGTCAAAATAATGAATAAGCACTGACATCAGTGTTCCTATATGTCATTTGCAAATGGAGTTCTTACACAAAGCTTCTTTATTTCAAAATCCTAGGCATAGAATCTCATAGAAACTAATAATTTTTTCTGATTTTTTTTATTCCTTTTGTTTCACAACATACTCAAACAGGGATCTATACAGATTAGTTATTTTCATGGAGAAAGAAAGAGAAAATCTTAACGATTTTCATTTTCCTCTAAATATTCTTATTCAATTGGTTTTGGTTTGCTGTCTATTTTCCTTGTTTATACAACAAAAAAGCATTACTGCTTCTCTCATCCAGTTCTAACTTTATTTTTTGTAAAGTATAATGTACGGATAAAGTAAAGTACGCAAAGTATAGAAATTATGGATTTTTAAAAAAATATTCATTAGAATTTATTTTTTTTTCAAAGACAGAATATCAGTCTTTTTTCTCTGTCTCTCTCATAATCACCCCTAGAGATAATAAGCTAATTTTGTAAGAGGAACTCAAACTATTCGCACCCAAAGAAAATTTAATTTCATGCCCATTTAAAAAAATATATATGTACACAATTCTGGCATTTATTGAAGGTACAAGGTGAGTTTCCCTTGCTGAATATCCACCTGTCTCCTATATTTTGCACAACTTTTTTTTTTTTTTTCTAAATTATGATGTACTTTCTCAACTAAGAATACCAGAAAAATGTAATAATTATCCTATTTACATAAAATGATAGGTATTTCTAATGCTCAGGACTCTACTGCAGGGTTTGGAGCTAGGAAAATGCATCAGTTGCAATGCAACTGCAGTTAGGCAGCAAAGATGCTGCATAGAATAAAATAGAAAGCAGAAATCTTCCTTCAATTTCTATATCTTCATTTTAATACAAGTGTTTTTTGCAGGACCTGTTTTATCGTTATAAACAGGTATTTCAGTTGGAACTGTTAGGTCTTATACTTGTTCTGAGATAGGATACTTAAAAAGATATATTTTTGTCCATCTTTCCAGGAAAACATTTTGGCAGTGTTCAAGGTAAACAGTAGTGGCTATAATTCATGAGAGTGAGGTATTAGTTTATATTCTGTGGCTCCCCACTAGTAGCACCATGTCACTATTCCAAATCTAGTCACAAAAAGCACAGAGGAAATAATTCTACTTCAAAAAAAAGATTCTGCCAGCTTTGTCATAGAGAATTGTGCTTACTGCTTCCTACCCTCAGGGAGAGGCAGATTCCTCTAAAGGTCTGATGAATCCCATGTGATCTTTCCCAGCAGGACAAATCTCACTTAGGCTTATTGTCTGCTAAGTCACCATGGGTCTCATAGACCTGCAAAAATTCATCACCATGATCCATGAGCCTAAAAGAAAATTCTCACACTTGGATTGGAAAAAATACCATATAAAGTGGCTCAGCTCACTACAGGGACAGATATTGTGGGATATAGCCACACAATTGCAGCAGTAGCTTTGTCTCACAGCTCAAAAAACCCATAGCTTTCTACATTAATACTTGTATGCTGGCGAAATAAACTTAGTTACCAAAACTGTACATCAGTCACCATGTCTAGATTTGTGAAATACTAAGTGGATAGTGGAGCTGTGAGGAAAATTGGCTCAACTAGTGATCTCAAAATGTTTTAAGATCATTATGGCTAGTATTCATCAGGTGTTGATACTGGGACTGCTACTGTGTATCATCTTTATTAATGGTCTAATGAAAAAGAAAGCAACCTCAGGAAATACAAAGGTAAATCCAAGCTGAAGGTAGTGAATGATATGCTGAAAAATCAAGTTGATGTACAGAAAGCCCTTAGAAGCTGAGGGTTGAATGTACACAATTAAATAAACCTTCCAGAGGACAAGAAAATATGTCACTCACAAGGATATTTTTAGTTTCATTCATTACCACTTTGATTTTTCTTTGGCAAAATAAAATTCTGAAAATTATTGTTCTTCATGTCTTAATCATAATTATCCTCATAAAGAACCCATTTTATTTCTGTGATATATAGATTATGTGATCTGCTAATACTTTCCCTAATAATTTTGAAGCATTTGTCCAATTTCTACCACATTTAGCACAGAAGCAGAGAGCTTACAGCTGTTAAGTTCCAATAAGTCACATGGAAGGAATATAAAGATTATTGCTCCTATTACAAGACAAAAATTCAGCTTCAGCTTAGCAGTGTTTCCAGGCACACAGAACATAAAAGCCTTCATGGAAGAGAAAAAGTGGTAAGGACAAAAGCTAAGGTACTAGAAGGCAAGTTTGGAGACTAAGTAGCAACAGTTTAAGAAACACCTAAAAAGCCTGTGGAATATATTCACAAGAAATTGAACTTAATCAGTTCTTCTCTTCATGAAACATTTTGGAGTTGGAAGTTTGAAAACTTGCAGCACAAAGTGAGGGTAAGAACAGACACAGACTAAGCTTACAGAAAATATAAGTAATTGACAAAGCAGAAACAAAGTGTTCTCACCCGTCCACAAAGAAAAAAACAGAGGGCCATTGTCATAAATTAGGGTATGCATCCTGATATTTCACTGAATCATAGAATATGATGAGTTGGAAGGGACCCTCAAGGATCATCAGTCCAACTCCTGGCTCTGCACAGAACACCCCAAGAGTCACATCCTGTGCCTGAGAGTGTTGTCCAAACACTTTTTGAGCTCTGTCAGGCTGGTGCAGTAACCACTTCCCTGGGGAGCCTGTTCCAGTGCCCAGACACCTCCGGGCAATCTTGCAAGGTGTGATGACTGAAGAATCCCAACATTGGAAGACTTATTGGAAGAAGAAATAATTGACGTTACTATAGGGGCTCAGTACAATCAAATTGTGTGAAATGAAAGTGGCAACACTTATGCAATTAAAATGTCAGTAGATTTGAGAAGTTATTACTGACCTTTGAATCAGCCAATATCACCTCTGCCAACCACTTATAATGGAAATCTTCAGAAGTGAAGAGCTTTTGATTTACATATAGTATCTCTTCTCTTTAAAGAGTGAAATTATAATCTGTGAAAGGATTAGAACGTATAGCTGGTGCTTGGGATTCTACCTTTTATGAGATGCTACCCTCAAAACTAAGTTAAAATAAAAATTAAAAAAAAAATAAAGTGTTCAGAATTCTGTAATCTTAAATCCCTTGTTATTTTTTCCAGCACATAGCAGCATAGACTTTTCATCCTTTGCATGCATCATTTTCCTTTGCATGTTTCAGTTCTTTACTCTAATGAGAGCAAACTTTCCACTTTGTGGTCTACTGGATATGACATAGCAGCTATGAAAATGTACCACAAGTATCAGACTCCTTTTCTGATTAAATGAAAATACAATTTGATTCAAGAAAATCAATGAAGTTTTTTTAGCTCTAGCAACTCTTAGTCCCTGGTAATTTAATTACTGTTCATGAGGAGATTAATCTATTTTTTTTAATAGCATTCTTGGTTCAGCGGGCAATTGCAGGGTTAAAGCTGCATCTGCATCTTCATTCTGGCAAATGCCTTTTTGTGCATCCAAAATGAAGAATGCTTATTATTCCATGTTAGAAACACTGCAGCCACCAAGATGGGAGAAACAGATGTTTTCAGAAAGGCCTGGGGACCAGTAAAATCAGCAAGATGGAATTAGAGACTTTTAAGGAGGAACCCGGAATGAAGATCCTCAGTTCTTCAAGGCTTTGTTTCAAAAAATAAATATCAAGACTGCTTCTTATTTTAATATTACAGGGTTCGAGCCCCTACCATTCTCCCAAGATATTTAGTACCATCTTAGCTGATGAGGTCACCACAGCTTGTGATAAGAAAATGCTTACAATGGAGTAACAGATGAGTATATGATTGGACATAGCAGAATGCTTGATTGTCTCTCATTAAAATATTTTCTGCTGTCTCCAATCTCAAAATTTAACTTTTACTGGTTTGAATTAGTTCTCAAAACTAATGTTTGAGGCAGTCTATATGAAAGGGTAGCAGATATATTCAGATGACATAATGGACCACAGGATTTAATTTAAAAGTCCTCTTCACTGGTCTGGTTTGGATGATCAACGAGTAAAATTTCAGGGGAGGTTCCCTAATAAGAGTCAACCTTAGACACATACTTGTCACATTCTCAAGCATTCCTTAGCAAGCCTATTAGAAATATTTCTGTGCTGAATTCAAATATCATCTGCATTAGTAAGTTGACACTGGTGTAATTTACTTGTTGTTGCTCCCCAGTGAACCTACACTGATATAGTTTAAGCATGCTTACCTAAGGCTTTCAGTATTAACTCCCTCAGAACAATATCAGAGCAGCTTTATTTAAAGATAGTAAAAACCAAATTATCTGCCAGCCTAAGCAGAATAAAATGACAGCTAAAAAAAAAAAAAATCCTTGATAAAGCCCCAGACTAAAGCAGATGTTCACCGAATGAGATAGCAAAGCATGTTCATAATTCTGTCTTTGTTTCTGACACATCACAGTAACCCCAGTATCCTGTAGAGGGATGTGTTGTCACTGTACAGCAAATGTTCTAATTTTAGATGTCCTCAGTGCTCTCTTTGCAGAGTGCATGTAGTCACGTGACAGAGAAGAGTCAAGGATGAATGTGGACAGCTCCCATGGTCTGTTCTATAGTCATGAGCATGAGTCAGGTACTATACGAGGTCCTGGGAACACAGCTTTAGAAGAGGGAGAAGAATTAACTGCCTGGACACAAACTTTTACAAATTATTTAGTGTCTGGGCTACTCAAGGACTCAGATAAGTGTCTTTCCTAACACAGATAATTTATTTCTTTCATACATTGTTAGATACCTTTTGGGGAATGAGATAGCTAACTCAATATTGTTTTTCATTAAATATTCTTGAAGATACGTAACTGGGTTTTTTTCCCAGATTTGTCTAGATGATGAAAATATCAGATAACATGAAAACATTGAAGAAGACATTGACTCTTAATAGATAAAGTCAGATAAGTTTCTAATAATGTTGCACATCAAGGTAATTATTACAACGTAAATAAATAATTTGTTTTTCTAATTGATATCACTTACTGGGGGTTTTATTAAAGTTGTGATTATGAAGTAAAAAAGAATAGAACAGAAACTCCTTAGACAAAATGGTATCAGAAATGGAAGTTGTGCTGAATCATTACAATTCAATACTTGCTTGAAATCTTATGAATGAGGTCCATTAGCAAGTATCAGACAAGTAAGCCCTTACCCAGAGATATATAACCTCTGGGTAATTTTAGTGTCAATCTTTAGTTCTAAATATTACCTTCCAAATTTGATGTAAAGGTAACTGAATAAGTCAAACAAAACTGCAGCATCTTCAACATGTATGCCAAGAGTGAATGATAAAAAGGTTAATTAGTATCTACATCAATACTGACAAATGAGAAATATATGTTTCTAAATGATGTGCCTGACATTCTGCCCCTCCATTAAGTTGTAAACTATAATTGTGATAAAATACATTATGATGCATTAACATGTTTGTATGATTTTTAAGGTTTCTAAGTAGAGTATGAGAGACTGAGTCCCAAGAAACAGCATTTCCTCTGTTCAGTTTTGCAGTGACAGAAATGGAAGGAAAGTGCAATCAGCACTGAAGGCGTCATAGGGTTTTTAAAGACCTAGAGCAAACAGACTAAGAAAACAGTCTTCTACCTTTTAATAGCAATCTGTTTTTTTTAATTTAGTAATAAGAAATTATTCCCTAGAAAATCCCACTGCAGGTTGAAAATCTGGAAGCAGAGCTGCTTTCAAAGGCTGGTTTTTCCTACTTAAGAAAGAGCAGCATTTCTTAGGCCATTTAAAAAAAGCTTCTTTTAATTTTCACGTGCTTCTTTCCTTTGTTCTGCATGCTCTTGTGCTTGACTTGCAGGAGTCAGCTTACCCAAAGCCTAGTTCCTACACATAGGAATGACTTGCACTGATAGTCCCTGACAAGGCTGCATATTCTCAGTGAGTGGTAACCTAGTGTAGTTTGGCAACAGATGGGAGAATGCTTTTTGGACAGCTGCCTACCTCCTATCCCATGCTTCTTTGCACATGACACAGATCTAGAGAAGCATTTTATCAGGAGCTTTAAGTGTTCCTTCATGGTGTGAAATCATGTTCAGTTGATCTGGTCTCACTCAGATTTGGTTGTCTGATTATTGTTCTCATCCAAAGGCCATACCTGTATAACACTGGGATGCAATTCCAGACCAAATACATTCTGTTGAGCCATTGAAGGATTGTGAATGTCCTTGTCAGCTAGGAGATCGCTGTGAGAAAGGAAAAAAAAAAGACAAACAAACAAACAAACAAATAAACAGAAAAATCCCATTTTTTACACAGGTTATTTTTTTGCAACAGAGGTGTTTGAATCATTTGCTAAATGGAGAAAAATATGAAAAAATGATACAGTAAAAGTCACTGGTATGAACTATAATGAGGACTCAAGGCTCAATAGTTGTAAATAATTGAAAACATCTACTAGTTTAATTTTGATAGGTACATTAAAGCAAATATAAATGGCTTTTAAAGTACTTAATATGATAATCCTTTTTTTGAAGTTACAGGCGGAAAATTGTCTCACGGGTCATTCCATATCAGGTAGTTTCACTTTTATTTCTAAGAAATGATGCCATCCCTTCTAAAAAGTGCAGTTTGGGTCTATTTTTGCTTCCTTCTATGTGAGGGGTACTCTCCAAGTAAGAGCTTCCAACATCTGAAATTGTATATTTCAGTTGTTTCATATTGTTTGCTCTAGTTTTGAATCTTAGTTAAATATTTACATATTTTCCATTAAAAATAATTCTTGGATTTGGGGGAAAAGTTAAGAAATGGGCTTTTTCAGCTATAGCAAAGAATTTATAAAATATAAAATCAAATATATTAAAGAAATAATTAAAAAGTACAAATAAAATTAATTGTAGAGCTTTTAAAGAAGGTAAACTTGGAATTAAATTGTATATATTTAAACATACCAACAGAAAGAATCTAAGACGTACTTACCTATTTTCAAATTATACCTAAATAGTCTTGATGTATTCCTTGAAGTTCTGATAAAATGACCTGAAATATGACTATATATATTCTGTAACACGTGAATTAAAGAAAGTTGTAGGGGCTGTTCTTTTTGCTGCAGAAACCCATGACATTCAATGCTCATCAGTATGGGCATTGCCATTTTAAGGAGAATGTCTTTGTCCTGCTCATAGCATTCTGAAAACCTTGGAAAGATTGCCCCATAAGCACAGATTAGTTACTTCCCTTATGGGCAGTTACCGCAAAAAAAAAAAAACTCCAAACAAACAAATAAAAACCAAACTATCAGAGATAACAAAAGAAAAGCAAAATCACCCCCAGGATATTAGTGTATAGACATCACATTGTAGGTACCAG
The DNA here is from genome assembly GCA_013397375.1 of Toxostoma redivivum. Taxonomy (NCBI): domain Eukaryota; kingdom Metazoa; phylum Chordata; class Aves; order Passeriformes; family Mimidae; genus Toxostoma; species Toxostoma redivivum. The sequence continues at coordinate 339,547 of VXBI01002474.1, forward strand.
CATATGTAGACGTTCCTTCATATCAGGTCTTTCCAAAGCAGCTCATGTGCATTATCCTGTTATGACAACTATTGGCAACTATTGGTATCTGCCAATATGGATAAAAAAACCTGCTGCAAATGATGCTTAGGAGTGTAGAGATCCAGCAGGCAAAGGATAGCACGCCTGGTGCTGAGGTGATTTGTTTCATGTTCCTACGCAAAGCACTGTGCATTCAAAGTTACCTACTCCATAGCAAAGAACAATGTTTTGTCCATCCTGGCTGGTAATTGTTATAAATGGAGTCACTCAGCCAAAACAAGAGAAACAACAGGGTATTTGGAAAAGAGAACCTTAGTACTTGACCTCTGGTGCCAGAATTGCTATTGCTTCCAGCTGGCTCTCATTTTTATCACAAAATGTGCAGCAAGAAAAATCCCACGGTGCATGGAACTGGAGATAGGGCAAGGAAGATAAAATAACTGCCCATGAGGCTCATCAAGAGAAAATCTTGCTGTGATTTTGAGAGTAGTGTGAGCTGGATGTAGTTTGTGCTACATTTATGGCTCATTTATCAAGTAATGAACCATCATATGATGCGATGAAGCTCCTTCTTCCCATCAACTCTACACAAATTGAAGAAGCTCTATAGCCAGTCTTGTTTCCCGATGTTTTTGCCTCTTGTCTAAACTTTCTTTACTTTGAAACATTGCTTACTCAGCAGCACAAGCATCTCCTACGTTAAACATGATTACACTATTCATAAAATGAACCTTTCACAGACGGCTGCCATAGAAATCACATATTTAGATTTGAAATTGCTGCAATCAGACTGTACTGTGGTTTTAAGTCCAACGGAAGATAGATGCATTTTCCTCCTATTCCTGAAAACAGAATTCACCACAGAAAGAGCTATCTCAGTGAAGGGTCACAATTCTAAGTGCACACAACAAGTACAGTTTTGTATATAACACACTTAATTTCCCTTCAAAAACCAATTGCAAATGTTGCTCTCTGTGATGGGTGGTATCTGATCTGCTCACAGTTAAAGAGCATGTCTGGGCAGAAGAACTCCTGTTTTCCTTGTTCTGCCTGCTAACCTCTGCATCCAGGAAAACCCTCTAGAGAGCAAGGGTGAGTAATACCTCTGCAGAGTGTGCCTGACACTGCTCAGCTGGGTGACTCTCTTACACAGGGTACAGGCAGCAACAGAAAATGAGCAGAAGGAAGTATAAGACCAAAAGAAAGGCTTTGGAGAACAACGGGACAAATAAATAGGCAAATGACAGAAGTGACAGACTGAAAAATCTTTTGGAGAGCTAGACAAAGGGAATGATTTTTGCTAAAACTCAGAAAAATTTATTAACTGAATATAGGACTAGTTAAAAGTACCTTCCAATAAAGAATGCAGGGAGGAGATGAATAGTTAATCTCAACTAATTTTACTGTTAGTCTTCCTACTAATTGGTCTAAGTTTCTGTGTTCAGAAAAGTGAAATCCTTTGTTGCAATAAATCTTTATCTCTGGAGATGCAGACCTATAGTATATTCAATTTCTGGAAATGTGTATGAAAATTTTGTGCAGCATTCTGGCATAGTTCTAAAACCATGAACTTCAATAGGGGCCTATCCCTGATATGTTTAGAAGATTAAATTACAAGAATTTAAAAATCACTTCCTCTCCAAAGGAAGGAGTTAGTGTAAAAGCTAATCTTATTTCTCTCCCATAAACACTCCAGGAATAATTAATTATGTCATGCTACAGCAGCCTCCCTCTCTGTCAAAGACAAATATCCAAGTCATTGCTCAAAATTCATTATCAAAACAAGCAAGGTGTCTGGCAGTAATTTACAACACATGACTGTAGTATTGTGGCTTGGCAGCACATTCACCTTTAGAGTTTCCCTTGTTTCCTTCACTTGCATATGCTTACATTTAAAGTAGCACTCACTTTGTTAAAATAACTGGAATCCAGATACCTAAATTGATCTTGATTAAAAAACAAACTCTGAAGAGCCAAATACTGAGGAAGATTAAATATTACTGTGGCATTCTCACTAAAATATTAACATTCCCTAGGTATCCATTTGCCCTCTGCCAAGAAAGAGTACAGTGGATGAAAACTCCAGTGCAGAGTCAGCACTGAGAAGTGGTAAGAATTTCTTTATTTGGTGCTGCTGTTGAGTCCCTTGGCTCACGGAACTGCACCTTTGGGTGAATCATGGGATATTAATTTTGCACTTTCTGAAGTCTTAATCCAGGGCAACACTGCTGGAATTCAGTATCATTCACAATATGATTGTGTAACACACATGTTCATCTCATCTTGATGAGATGTGACTGATGGCACAAACTGAGTATGGAGTGGGGATTATACACCAAAGCATTTAGACAAATTTGAATTTTATGAGAAAAAAGAACGCTTCATTTCCTTCATTCTATCTTAAACAACCCTCAGCTAAATAGCTTAATAGTTTTAAGAAGAGCTACTTCAATTGGATCCATGATTTCTTTTCAGACAAACATCTGCACTATTAAAAACCCATATGTATACAGTAAGGCTGTGTAACCATGGTGAACAGTAACTTTTTTTTTTTTTCTGTACAGAATGAAAATACCAGTACAAAGGGGTTTTTTATATCACCATATTCCTGCAGGGAAAGGAAAAATATATCACTTGTAACACAATTCTGTTCAGCTTTCCAACAACAAATCCAACAGTTCTTTCATCTTCCTCTCAGCTAATTTTTATTCCCTCTTGGTTAGTAAAGGTGTGTTTCTGAGTGGCTATCTTTGACCATCTGTTCTTTTCAATTTAAAACAAGGCTTGGTGCAACTGGTTTTGGCTATTTGCCTTTTGTCCTTTGTCCTTCGACAGGCAAATCAGGCTCCAAGTCCTCTGCCAGCTGTTCCACAAGGGAAGGTGAAAATATTGGCATTCTACCTGCCTTGGAAGAGGTTATGAGCAGTTAATTGTTCAAGATCCCATGCACGGAAGGCACAGTACAGATATAAATTATGAGTCTAGTTGCAGCAACAGAATGATAAAAGGCAACAGCAAGGAGGGAGCTGCTGCACAGATGTCTAATTGCTTGTATGCAACAGCTGTTGTAATTGAATTTGTGATAAGACCCTGGCATTAATGCAATGATTCTAATAACTGGACACACCAATGAAACATAAATGAGGAATTCCCTTTGGCAGGACAAACTGAAACAAAAACTCCAATTAAATAACACACCACACAAAAGAGAAATATCATACATGCACTAGCAAAAAAAAAGTTTGTGCTAGCAGCATCATAAAAGATTAGAATTTTCTTCAGTCTCCTGAGATTTAGAGCACCCTCCTATCTTTTTGAATGAGTGTTATATTTCTTTCAAAATCTGCAAATCGTGAGTAGAACTCCTCTATGGTCTGGAACTGTTCTCAGAAGAGGACAAGTCAAATGCTAATTTGACTAGTGCAGCCTAAGCCCAATGCTCAGCGACGTTGCTGTGCTGCAATCTACCAGCTGGCAGTACTACTACTACACCTAGAGATAGAGGAGCCTGAGCTTGTCCAGATTCCTTCTCCAAAATGCTGTGTCTGGCACTTTTTTTCTCATGACAATATAAATCTCACTGCAGAAAATACATTTTTTTGATTACCTAAGCTGTTTGCCTGCCAATGAGTAATTAATGCTGTTATCACCTAATCAGCTGTTGTTTAAATGCAGAATGCAAACTATGTCCTTGGCTTTGCTCTTTACACTCTGAACACTGGTAAAAACAATAGGCTCTTCGATAAAATTTCCCATGGCTCAGACTCTTGAAGTGTCAGTACATAGAGATTTGAAAGAAGGTGTATTGTGAGAATATACTTCTTACTGTACTTAAAGAATTAAAAACTTAAGTATTTTGTTGTATGCATTTCCATAACTTTTTTTTTTTTTTCAAGACCTGTGTGAGATTTTTATTTGCAAGAATACTTTACTTACTGGTAAAGACACCTTATAATGCAAAATTATTTCAGTAGACAATTCAAGGAACTTTTATCTCATGCCAGGAGACTGAATTTCTTCTGACATCATGCAGCTAACTTTATGTTGCAGTCTTCTCACTTATTTCATAGCACTTCAAAGAGGTGCTGATGGATTAGCCATTCTCCTGCCTTTTCTAGGGTAAAACCCAGTGCTAACAAAGCTGCAATCATGAGGTCAGTGATATCTGACAGCAGCAGCAGCAGCACTGGGGCAGCACACCCCAGACTCAGTGGGCTCTCACAACACCCTCCAAGTATCTCCTCTGCAGCCTAAAACACCACCTATCTGCTGTCTGCTCAGTTTGCAGCAATACTGGCTTGTTTTTTCACTTTGGATCATCTTCTTGTACTCTAAGAAGCTTTTTCCACAAAGCTGATAAAAAAAATGATAGACAACACTAAGCTGTTCTTTTTTCCCTTTTTTTTTCCCTCCTAGAAGTAGAAACACAATATCTGCACAATAAGGAGTCCTAGTTGGCAATGTGGAAGACCCTGAGGGAAGATCATATTTTGAAGTTGTCTCACATTTTGTCTTTTATCTATTGATCAGTCAGAATTAGGTCATTCTCAATCTCTTGTGCTAGAGAAAAAAATAAAATGGAAAAAATGGGCAAAAAGACCCCCACTAAAATAATGAAAGTTACCTCTGTCATCTGAGAAGATCTGAGGCAGAGCTTAGATCTTCAATAACCACAACGACTAACAAATCTATATGCCTTAAAGACAGTCTGCATCTCTCTCTCATCTTATCAATTCATTTGGCAGATTTGAATAAACGTATTCTTTTATAGTTTGGATTTTTTACTTATTTATTAGGGGCTTTTTATTTATTTTTTCCCCCCAGATTTCTTGACTCTTTCAATCCAAGTCTTTTCCAGAGGGATACAAGCCAGGAGCCTTTTCATCATCAAGCATACAGACAGTTACTGCTGCGAACCTCAGATCAGATCTGCCTGGATTTCTGTGCTGCAGAGGTCTTTGACAGCTTTTCACAGTAAGATGCACTTCGCCTCGTGTTCAAAACTCTGTTATGCGCCTCAGTGCAGGTAATTCAGGAGGTCAGCCACCAGCAACAGGGTGAATTTTCATTATGCGTGGCCATAGGAGGTGACAGTAAGAGCTGGAGGAGAACAGTACCAAAGCTGAGATTTAACTGCTTAATTTTATGTAAATCAGTTACTTAAATTAGATTTTTAGACACTGCAGACTTCCTCAGAAAAGAGACAGCTGTAAATTTCTGTTTAACTTCATTACTTAAGTTGAGTTTACCACAAAAAAGAGTTTTAAGTTAAATATACTAGTCAAACATCTAAAATCAGAAATATATTCCTGATATCTCACTGCTCCTCTCCACGATGTTTTTCTTTACTCTCTTTATTGAAGTAATGATTAGACTTCAAAATATTAGAAAATTCAGAACAATTCAACCTCTACAAACTCCTAGAGCTTAAACAACACTCTTAGAATGGCATGACCAAAATGTCAGCCTGTGAATCTTTCTGTGACCCAAGCTGATATAACTTTTATTTTTATTGTCAGATTCACAGTTAGAAGAACTGTTGGTATTCTATTATTTTGGACTGCAAAAGAATCCAAAATGTAAAAAAGACTAATTTCTCTATCCATGTAAAAAAATATATCAACTTAAGTTTCAGGCAAAACACTGACACTTTGCTTTTCTTGAAGACTTATATTTCCACCTCTAAAATATGGAAAATTGAAAGTAATTATTGGTGTTTTGAGTTATATTTGGAGGTCAACAGGAACCACAAGTCTTTCAGTTTTGAAACTATTGAATCTAAATTCACCCTGATAATAGTTGTTTCATATCACATCTAGTATTACATAATTTACATTCTTTTAGACACGTGTGAAGCCAGGTATATAACACTGGGAGTTGCTGATTTCCAAAACTGGTGAAAAAAATGAAAGCATAAAGATAAGAGTTCAAAAGCAAGACTCCACTTGTCTACATGCACAAGATCAACTGTAGGAAAAGTTTCATTCTACAGGTCTTTGTTCAAATCTCTTCAGGAAATTCCAGCAGTGCTATGTACAACAGCACTACTTGGAGCATAAAACAACCTTTTTTTTTTTTTTTTTTCCAGTCAAAACACCAAGAGAAACAGAATTGTTTCAACAGTTCAAGATATAATCAATTAAAATAATATATGCTGCAAAAGACATCATACATTGTAATGTGGAGGCTTGACTAGGGACTATTGCCGTCTCTTTCACTGTGTATTTCCTCAGTGTAAATCAGGAAATTTGCTTTTAGTACCATAAAATGGATGTAATGAATGCAGATATGTTGTTTTAGCAGAAAGGATTACATCTTTGGATTCAGTTCTGCAAGCATACTTAACGAGTGGTTTGGAATTATAATATTTGGCCAAATTACTCTTAAATACAATCTGGTCTAATGTCAATGTGCAGTTACTGGAAAGATAAAGTGTTAAGGAACCTTGTAAAACCCAAATGTGTGGACAAAAATAACCCCATAGTAGGTTAACTCTCTGTTGTTTTATTTTTTAATTTAGGCTTAGAAATTCATTCAGAGTTCAGTGTCTGATGTTCATTAATGAGATAGACTCTATTAACTGTCTCCTCATCATTATTATATTTGCTTCAGACAGAATTGCAACATTTGAAGAAAGTGTTGTGTCGAAGTTCAACTTCCTTGAAATTTACTTTTTAATTTTTCTCCAGGGTATAAATTATATGTACCAGACTCTTATCAGGCTTGATTGATAAGAATTCCTTGGTCAGTATGCTGGGATGTTTTTGCTGACACATTTGTCAGTGGTTATAGAAAGAATCATTTCTATGAATAGCTGGGCTAATGAAGCCTGACTTGATTTAAATTTATGGTTCAAAGGATGTGCTTATACTTACAACAGCTCTCTTCTATAGAGTCTCTACTGTGTGTCACAAAATGTCCTTATGCACCAGTGTTACTCTTTGTTGAGTTGGGATTGATTATTTCCAGAATAGGGAGAGTTTACCCCTATTTAGGCTACCCTCTTGTATTCAGACATGCAGTTTGATAAAGGAATTTCTAACTCCACTTGTTCACTTGTCAAATTTAGGAAAAAAAATCATCATCTCAGGTCTCTGATACCTGACATGAAAGTTGTTGTGAGGTAGGGAAATCTGCATAAACATAAATCTCAGCAAGGGATACAGTCCCGCTAGACCTGCTTTCTTAGAGACTCCAGCTTTTACCACCTAGCAGTGAAAAAGCACCTAACGGGATGCAGAAAAATTAACTTTCTAGAATAATCTTCAAACATTTCCTTACTATTAATTTGAATTTTTAAAAGTATATAATGCTTAATTTTTAAATTCTCTTTTGCGATCTTATTCAAAGCTTTCCTGGAGCTGAACAAAGGAATAAAAAAATTCCCAAATCCCTGAGTCAAAGTTTTTTTCACTGTTAAATGAATCAAGCAAGTAAATTAAGCTAAAATTAATACTAAACAAAATATCTAACAATCTAAGATCTAATTTCCTTATTTTGGCATTCAGAGAAAGAACCAAATATATTGACTCTTCTGTACCTCATTTCTATTATGTTGAAAAATACTGATTTTCAGTTCAATAAAAATATGAAACACATAGACACTCTTGTCAGGTTTCTCTGACTTAATTACAAATTTAACTAGAAATTTTTCAGTGTATACATCCTTAAGATTTCATCTGCAAGACACTGTCAGAGACAGAAAAATTAAGGGAAATGCCCTTATGGAGAATATTGCTTTAATTCCCATAATTCCCATTCATTTCACCATAAATCTTTATAATCCAGCTACTATTTGATATAAATTAATCAACTCCAATCCTTTAGCCCCAGCTTCTCATCCTCTCTAAGAAATAAAAGTTGCAAGTAACAATGTTGCATCAACCATTTTAAGAAATATATGTCTCACTAGACAGTATAAATTGCTCTGACAGTTTGTCCCTAAATTACAACCAAACCGAACCAAACCAAATCAAACCAAACTAAGCCAAATCAAACCAACCAAAATTGCAACTGATTTTGAAACAAAAGATAAACTTAGAACTAGAAATTCCAATTCCAATACAGTATTTCCAGCCTTCCTTTGGCTAACTTGCTTGGAATGCTGTTATTATTCAAGAGTTCTCTGCAGAAGAAGCAATCCATTTAAGTCCTTAATTCTTTATTTTTTTTCCTTATATTCTGTTCTTGGGTTCTTCATTTTTCTTTCCTAATAAGCAGTTGTTTGCATGAATGTCAGCAATTATCCTTATTTATTTAAATAATACATTTTACAATAGTAGACACAATTTCACATCCTCAGCTTACTTTTTTTTCAAAAGCTTCTCAGGCTTTCATTAGAGGCAGTGTGCAGACAGATTTTTTGAAGCAATTGAACTTAACATTTTATGAAAAATACTACATCCTGAAAGAAATGTTGCAAAACACAATCTTAATCTTTATTGCAACAAATTATAATAAAAACATTAGATTGGGGAATAAGAGGTTCACACCATCATATGTGTTCTACAGACACAGTATAAGAAAACTACTTTTTGAAACGCTAAGCTATTTGACCAACTAATATTTTTGGCAATACTCTCTTGCACGTGCATAAAAGCCCTGCTTCCCATTCCATCCAATAAGTAGTCAAGTAGAGCAGGAATATATAGCTCATTTAAATTTAAAATGCAGTCACAATATCTCCATGTCCCTTAACCACTTTTGCCTCATAACAAAGGCTGTTAAGTTCAGGAATATAAATGCATCCTGGAATGGATTAACCACACTCATGAGGAAAAATCAGTAAATTACCATGTCTTTGAGATGAAGGGTGTAGATTTTTTATGTGGAAAGAAGGTTACACAGGAAAAAATGAGCGAGTGAAGAAACAAAGACTGGGTGGATTTTCCTGCAACTTTTATTTCCTCTTCCACGATGCCTTAATAAAGTAGGCTAAGTGTATCAGACCTATTCTTCTAAATGGAAACATTATTATTAGTACAAATACCAATGCAAATTTTTTTTTTAAATGCTAGAATTTGTTTTAGGCAATTTTTAAGCATTTGCTTATAAAGTGTTGGGAACGTTGCACTTAATTTCCCTAAAGCATCTGACATAAATCTTAAGAATTATTTAACTTTTATGTATTATGTCGGTTCTAATCTAATCTGTGACCTTATTGAAAAATAGCCTATGTTATTGATTCAATAAATAGAAATACATCATAAGGCCATGCATTAAGAGATGTCTCATTTTCTCTCCAGGAAGTTTCTAAGTGGCTGTTAAATGGTTGTTCAACTTTAAAGCTGACCTTGCTTTGAATGGGATTTGGAGCAGACATCAAGGTAAATTATCTGGCGACACTACAAGAGAAGACAATTGTTCTGCCAAACTTCCTCTTACAAAATTTGTTTTCTAGCAATTCCCAAATAAGATAGGAAGCTGTTAGTTTAGTTGTTTCCCACAGCTCATCAACTGAATTAGAGTGCATACATACAGGAGACTACATCTGCATAGCTGCATGTGAGATAGAGAGGACTATGGTATGTTCTCTATCCACTAAATGTCTTCTTTCAAAACGAGGTTGTTTTCATGGAGAAATAACTCAGAAAATATAGGGTACAGAGTCTCTTCACCAATGGATGGGGACACAAATCAATCTACACAAATCAAATAAATTTGAGAAAGATCTTTTACATCCAGTCTTGGTATGAAGAGTTTAAAGCATGATTTTCTTTCATTTCAGTTTGCAACTATGTTTTTCGAGTATTACATTTATACTCAGCTGTCAAATAAAGGCTAAAATGCCAGACACCCTTGAAGCTGTCCAGCACATTCTAGTTGCTGCTTCAACCTGTGACAAAACCTTTTAGGGGAATACAGGATATCATCAGACCAACATTATGTGTAAAAACCACAAAAAACTAAGATTGTCAAATACTGTATGCAGACAGATAGTATGACATAGTGAGAATAGCAGCTATCTCAGGACAAAAGTTGCTAGAGGCTTTGATTAGACAAAAAAAAAAAAAAACAAACCAACAAATCAAGAAAAACTGACAGTGCAGATTGAGAATAGAAGTGTTGATAAATGTAATGTTATCAACAATGACTACATCTTTCGGGGGCTACAGTAAAAATATATCAATTCAATATACTGAAGACAACTTGAATTCTTTCTGCTCACATTGAAAATGATGAGACACAAAACATTCGGTTTCTGAATATGATAAGACACTCATGCTAACATACCTTCCCTCTCAGCAAGATTGCCTTAGATTCAATGCCACTCTATATGGCTTTTGAAACTCGCTTTGTTCAGGCATTTTTGTAATACAGCATTTGGACACATCCTTAATGCCTTTTTCATGAGTAGTCTTCAAAGTAAAAAGAGAAGTCCAAGCAAGGAGATGGCTATTGTAAAACAATCAAAGGGAACAAATAAGTAAGGAAAGTAACATTCTTGGTAAGCAGCAACAAAATCCCAGACATAACACCGATAAGACTCTGGTAGGATTACACTGAGATTCCGTTTTCAGAAACAATGGCACAGAGGAAAGTAGACAGGTAGACACTATAGGTAGGCAAGAGGAGGAATACTTGCCCATTTGCTGATGGTGAAGTGTCAGTTTACAAGTTCTGTGTGGATATTTTCATTAACATTTGGAAATTTCTTAAAAGCTAATATTATATATGGTGAAATCACACATTTCTGAAAACAGTTTCTGTCATGCAGGGAGAAAGAGAGGCTCGTCCCTTGGCATGTAAAACTCTGCTCTTATCCTTGGGTCAATGCACAGCCCTGTGTTAAGAGATGAGGAGAGTACATCTCATGTGTTCTTGCTCCTGCATAAAGTTTTTCCTCTTCTCCTCAATAGGTCAGATAGGTGTGCACATTAATAGGTGCACAATGTTTCTATTGTGCACACAGTAGCCAGACATGATCTGGGAACAGGTCTACTATTGGTACCTTGGGACAATGTGTTTCTTGAGGTGCAGGAATGAGTCCTGCAGCCAGGTGGAAAAAAAATTCCCAAAAAGACTGGCAAAAAAGTTGGAGAATGTGATACAGTTGGAATGACTGCTAAATGTTAGTAAAGTAGGAAAAGCATTTCAAGTCTACTTGCCTTGCTTGCAATTAAAGGGTACCGAAAGCACATCAGAACATAACAGTTTGCTTGAATTTGGAAATCTGTCAAAGGACCTATCTTCCAGAGAGTACCAAAGCAGAGACTTTTAGGAGTTTTCAGTAAAAGAGCTCAACTAATCCTTCAGGATGCAATGTGATGAGTGGAACTAAATCTGAAATTGGTGCTTTGATACTATGCTGCAATATAAAGGCTCTAAGATTTAGAAGACATTCCAAGCTTATCTTTTTTTAAGGTTATTCTTTCAAAAAATAATACAAAAGGGTTTAGTAAATATGAAAATTTTGAATTTTCCTTTCTTTTCTCAGTTTAATAAATTTGAGAGTGTTTTCTCACTCTTGCCTTCTTACCTACTCTATGCTGTACAATATATACCATGAAGTTATTCTCCTATTCCATCTTATTATTTTTATTATGTCAATGCATCTAAGTTCCTTCTAAAATTCAGATTTTAAGAAAATTTATAGATTTATGTGGGAAAATAATATAGAAGGAGTCTAATTGCATCTTAGCTCTTCCTACAGAGTTAGAAATAGCTTCATTACACCAGCCAAAATATAATATCATGCAGTTGGAAATTGAACTATGTGGAATTTTATAAACATTATTAAGAAAAATATTGATAAAACAGGAAAGAAAGAACAAGAAGATCACTCAGAACATCTCTGAACTCTTGGTTCCCCAGATGGAGTAAACAAAATTAGTTTAAGTTCACACTTATGAGGGAACACAGGGGTATTTGGAAGACATTGCCGTCAGACAAAGGAACTAAGCTACTGACAGAAGAATACACAAGCTTGCATTTGTAGTGGCAATATTGTGTTGCCTCCCACATGTTAACTAAAGAATAGCTAATCCATGCTTTAAACGTTTAGACCTGATAAATAGAGAGGATCAATGAACCCATATTTACTCTGTTGTTGCCAAATCTTTTCAACAAAACTAGGGTTTTGAATGAGACTTCCTTTTTTTTTTTTTTACCAGTTTAAATTATATCACAAAAATTAACCACCATTTGCTGTTTCATATATTATGTAAATTTAAGAGTACAGCAAAAATTTACCAAAGCCTTTAAAAAAATGCTGTTACAACAGGACATTGTAGTTTAACTACTTAGTTTGAACTGCTTGGTGTCGAAGTGTTCATTCTTTTATGCATCTATCTTTTCTGCTTCTCCTACTGTTATCCCTGTGCCTCTAAGCACTGCAAGAAAAGGAAATTAATGTTTTAATTACATAATGATACCTTTTTTCTTATTTTTCCCCAATCTTAACATTATGACAAAATATTCCAAATCTGTCTATTTCTAGCTGATGACATTTTCTTTATGATTTTTCTTCACTAATATTTACCCTTACAAAGAAGAATATTCATGACAGGAGAGAAGCATCCTTTTCTGCTTTCATTAACTACATCTGAGAGTACCCCTCTTTGAAATCGTAGGCGGAAAAACACCAGTGTTGCAAGGCAAAAAAAGCATCCTATCTTTCAGAGGACACTTTCTTTCAGCTACTGACTCTGCTCGTTCAAGATTAATATGAAGAATAAATGTATGAGCATGTGATTTTTAAATTCTGTAAAACACAGGCTTGTATATATTTTTATATATAATGGAACCCTAGTTCTTTTGGTTAATATGTTTCATACATGGCTTAATATTTTACCAATAAAAATTACCCAAATCCACATTTTTCCTATGCATCAAGATATTTTTCATTTGTAAGATACAATATTAAGATTTTTCTGCAGTTTTTGAAGATTTAATTGAGTGATGCATGACAGCATTTTGGTATTTTGTGTTTATATGATTGTACATCAAATTAATCATTGACCTTCTTACAAAAGTAACTGAGAAATATGATTATATATGTGTGTAGTCTCTTCCATTAAAAAAATTCTTGGTCTCCCTACTTTCCTCTTCAACTTCTTTCTCATAATATCCTCAGATTTCCAGCCTTAGCAGTGGAAATATACAAATAACCTCTTTTTTGAAAAAACTTCATCCTCTCTTGATCTTGAAATTATCACATTATTTGCAAGGTTAAAAAAAAAGAAGAAAACAAGCAAAAGCAAAAAGCCAAAGCCCAAGAGAACGGCACCATTTTATATGTACTATAGTAGCAGTATAAGCACATTCATTAATAATAGATGCCTTTTTTACTAGCATAACAATATGAAAGAACAACCAGAAATTCTGTGCAGTTGGTTTAAAAAAAATATGCACAGAATTTCTGCTTGTAATTTTAGATTACATTTTAAAACAGCAACAGATTTGATATAAATACATTATTTCTTGCACTTCCAGACATGTCATCCTCAGCTAACAAGTTCACTTTTGAAGACAATAAATAGAAGATGAAAATTATTATTTTCAGTGGTTGCTTGGTCACTGATTTCAGGTCTCAAAAATTATCTCTTAACCAATGACTAATTGAGACAGAAGGAAGCTTTAATGTGTTCACACTAGAGCATCAAGTTCTGACTACTCTGTGATCCACCTCAGTTAAAGCAGACATCCTTACTCTTTTTCTTCTCACTCAAAAATCAGCTGCCAAGACTTCATGGCACATATGTTTGGCGAAGACATCTCTTTTCAGAACTTACAAAGTATTACAAATGGATTCTTTGTCTTCCTCTACCATATTTTAAAATTTTACCATTAGTCTATCTCTCTTGAACTCAGAAGACTAATGTTGAGATAAAACAGACCCAATATTGAGAGTGCTGACTAATTGCTTGTCAGAATTATTTGTAGCAGGACAGCCCTTAATTTTATAGCTTCATCTTAAAAAATGAAATGAGTTGTCTGACATTACCCCTAGTGGCTTTCTTGAGGAAATGTTTTGCAAGCAAGGTCACGTAGCACAACAAAGTTGAAACAGGAATGGCAGATGAACAATAGATTTGTCATGGTCCCAGGAGATTAATTTAGTTATGTATAAGAACAAAAAACTCACATAAGAAAGCACTTTCATTTCATGAAGCCTTTTTTAATATATATTTTTAGTTCCCCAAGCTATGCCCTTATTTATGTAATAAGATATGGCAGATACAAAATGCATCACCTACTCATAGCTGGGTTTTTACGGTAGAGCCATTGGCTTCCAAATTCCAGTGGGAATTGGAAAATAGTAAGCTGTCTTTTCTAGACAAGTTGGAAAATTAAGATTTAGACTCACCAGAGAAATCTGAGTAAGTGGGTGATCTATATAGTCATTGACTGCAAAACAAATTCTTTTTTTTCCCCTGGTAGATAGTATTTGCTGCAGCTGACAAGAGTGAGATGCAATCACCCAAGAACACATGCTGTATATTTTATCAATTACAAAAATAATATGAAAAAAATAGCTTCTTAGTAATTTTACTTTCCATTAGCTAACTCGTGCATTGTTGCTGTTTTTTGTTCCATACTCCCAGGTAGTAGACCCCTAATCACTTCAGAGACTTCAAATTGGAGTCTTTGTCACCAAACCAAATCCGCTGTGAGCCACTCAGGAAGGATCTGCAGTACATCTGCTGATAGGCTATCTTTGCTCCTTCTAGACTGTGCAAAATGCCATTTGACAGGAATATTATAAAAGATCAAGAAAGTGAAATACAAGCAGACCAAAGAGCTACATTTGTATTAAACTAAAGATTTTTCTTTGTAGCCTAAAGTTTTGCCGTCTTAAAATATCTTCTGAGTAGATAATAATTCAACTTTCTTAGAGGAAGAAAGGTCCTTTTGCAACAGAAATATATAGCATTTTCTAAGCAGACTATCTTGGAATCTGTTGTATGAGGGGTAAAATTTCAGGATCTAGGGTTGAATAAAATTATGCACCATGATGAAAAACAATGTAAAACCTAATTCTTCCCCCACTCCCTCCCCCCTCCCCCCAAAAAAACAAACAAACAAAAGGTAAAATTTAATCTAGTTGGTTCCTCCCTTATGTCCTTGCCAGACTTTCTTTCTGACTATATAAGCCAGGCTAGAATGATTGAGAAAAAAATAACAAATGCTAATTGTAGGAAAAGGTAAAATGGTCGCAATCAAGTTCCTCAAATTAATTTTATTTTTTTAACCTATCTTCCCAATCACAATGCAGAGTACAATTGTCTTTGAGTAAAGAAGAATTCAGTATGTGGAATGTAATATAAAAAAGGTCAAGTCCTTGAATCAAAAATTATCTAAGCCCGGGTCGTGACGGTTGGCTTGAGGGCCAGCTATCTTCAAGATATCTTGCCTAAAAATACCTGAACTCCTTTGTCTAAAACTCACTAATATAAATTGATTAAAAAAATTAACAACTGTAAAAATCTATTTACTTCAATTAAAAACACTAGCAATATTAAGAATATCTACTGGGGTTTTGTTTTCTGTTCATTCACTGGTGCAGTGAACCTTCTCCCTTTTTTTCTGTATTAGTATATTTTCTGCTTTCTTTGTAACAGTAGCTCATCCTACCTCATAAATAAAAGCATCAGGGAAGCATAACAACCCAACCAATTAATATGCCTAGTGGCTAGTCTGTCTAGGACCTATGTATAAATAAGAGAAAGAGCATCATCTAGTGAATGATTTGGGACACATAACTTCAGCTCCTATCTAAAATTACTCTATAGGGGAGCCTCTCTGCCTTTCAGCAGTATCTGTGCATGTCAGGCTCCAATCTCACAGTGATTAAAGTGAGCTGGTATGAAACTTCCCTATGTCTTAAAGCAATGCATGAAGCAAAAATCTTCTGCAATCTTAACTGCATTTCAGTTTCAAAACTGTTTTCTGATTTTTGATTAGTGACTTCCAAGGTTTAAGAGTGGGACAGTGAAGTTATTTTGGGGAATTTTGTCCAACTGTTGCGGTTTAGTTATTTTCATGGTTTTTCCTTAAGTTGTATTTGTTTAAATGTTCTTTGTACAGATGGTTTTTCCTAGTTATCCCCCTCTGTTATTCTCCCAGTTGGTCCACTCCAGGTCCCCTTTTTCCCGCCGTTAGGCTTGTTTACTCCCCTAAGCCCCTCCCATCCTTCCCGAACATTCCATGTCAATCTCCTAAGCCCTATCCCCTCCAAGTTATCAATCACCCGTGGCCACGCCCTTTGTTCTAGATAGTTCTGTGTTTCCCCAGTTCTTGTTGGTTCATTCGAATTGTACCCCTCCCACAGTGTACCCTATTGGATCTTGGTAAAATCACCCCACCTTGTGCTCCTCCCTTGGGTTCCCCCGATTGGTTGCTGTTTGCACCCTCCCCTGGGGGGAGGGCCCCTATTTAAGTTCATGCTTAACTGTTCTCCGCGCCTTTGGTTGCCTCTTCTCCTTGTGTTACCTCCTCCCCTGTTTTGTTCCCTGAATAAACCCTGTCTCTGGATCCAACCAAAGGTCTCTCCCAGCCCTTTGTTCTTCGCAGTCGCGTCACCGGTCACGAAGGCATCGGCCTTACTTGGACTTAGGGATTCTGGGAATCCCGAAGACAAGCCACTCCTGCCGCCTAGCCCACTGTGTGAGCGAGCTGGGTGGACAGTGAGTGTGGTGGTCAACGGTGGGCAGCGACATCCAACAACTGCTGAAATATGACCTGGTGGTTGTCTAGGCCAAAAGTAACCAAATGGTATCAATATATTACCTTCACATGATATGTTGCAAAAAATGGCTAGAAACCCTGCATTTCTGCTGTCAATATCTATTGACCCAATTTCAAAGGAGAATTGGACTTTAATCTGCTTTTTGTGAGATCTTCACTCACGCACAGACATTTAACTTATCATTGCTGAAGTTATTTCTAAGACTCTAAATGCCTGATGAGCTTCAGGTCACAGATATTTAATTACTGAAGAAGTGTTTTGCACATTGACAGAAATGCTGCCTTTTTTCTTGATACACTACAGTCGTACTGTGGCCTCATACAGAAAATGAGAAGGAGCATAGAAGTTTTTTACATAAACCATGAAAAAATCATTATGCAGACACAGTACTGATCTTTTATTCCTTTACCCATCTCCTTTTCTTGCTGTTGCTGTCATTGTTTTCTATCTATGCTTTTGTCTCAATCTCTTTTTTCTTCTGAATAATTGATTTTATGTATCTTATAATTCCAATATATCCTCATTTCCTGCTTTTCCATTTAGATGCTCTTTTTTTTTTTTTTTGTTTTGGTTTGGCTTGGTTTTGTTTTTTTTTTTTTTTTTTTTTTCTTTTTCCTATTGCCTTTAGTACTGACTAAATAGTACCAACAAGTAACAAGTACTGCTCTACTGCTCAGGGATACTGGGAATAACAAGAAGAACAGTGAAAGAAACTGGGAAGAAAATAGATAAATGCATTTTAATTTTCTAGGTGCTGTAAAGTTTCACTTCTGCTCACATTTAATGCTCCACAGCCAAATGTGTTTTATTCCCAAAACCTCTACAGGCCTCTCCACACGCTGTGAAGCTTCTGTCCAACATTCCTAGTGTCTGGCCTTCCAAATCAGTATGTAAATGACACTTTTAAAAATTAAGGTCCTTGTCAGCCTACTTGTTACTTAAACGCGTTTTGTTTGATTGCAAGAAGGTATTATTCCATCTCTGTCACTGATTGTGTATATGGTTTACTTTAGATGCAAGCATTTTGCTATTATCAAGAATAGGTAAGGAAAACCAAGATAGTGCAGTGCATTTGTGGGTCAGATTAATTGCTTCTACATGTAGTCTTATCACATGAGAATCATTTTAATGCCACTTTGCCTTCAGTAGTGCATTAACAATGCATAAATGTTCGTCATTTTTACCCTCTCAGCTTCAAGAGTCTGTCCATAGAAGTGCTGCATAATGGGGAAAGCAATAGGTTCAGATTATTTTATGTGAGTGATAGATATTGGGGATTTGTTGGTTTCTAGTTTGCATTTTTAAGAAAAATTAAAAGATCCTAAAATTTAAGATTTACAGTCTTTTAGACTGACTGGATCTGAATTTCATTACTACATGTTGTCTTTCTCCTTGCAAAAATCCATGTGTTTATTCAAGCAAAACAGTTGGGCATATGTCAAATCTTGTTTTTCTAGATAACATCAGGTCAAGCAAAAAAAATCTAGATATAACTTGCATATAAAAGTAGTTTTCCAGAAATGCATTTTGATACTGTTAATATTGAATTGTTAATCTTTTCAGAAAAGAAATTAAACTTTTTATGCTTTTTCACTGATTTCCGAAAAATATATTGTCACACATACATCTGTGTTTTGTCTCTAAGAGTTCAGAATTTAGCTCATGCTGCTCTAAAGCAGAAAATGTATGATATATTGACTTATCTTATTTTTCAAGTGGGATGATATCTCTCCAGGAACATGACATGCAGCTCAATTGAATCCCTTGTCCTCTGCATATCGAATGTTGAATAGTCCAAGTGATTAATTAGTAAACATGTCACAGGCCAATATTTGCAATTCCGGATAGGCCAAATCTGAATATTTAGGTGGTCTCAGCCACTTAGGCATTTGAAAATGAGACTTGGACTCCTGCGTCAATTACATGTTGCTGTGTAATTCATCCTAAATATTTTTAAATCCTTTGCCAAGAAACAGTGCACAGTTCTTAAAAAGTATATTTATATTTTTTACTTTCTTCATTGGTATTTCACTATATTTATACAGACATGCTGAAAGAATACTGAATTTCTTTAAAATAGAAATAGTTTATTAGAATTCTATGCATTCATTACTTTACATAGAAGGAATATGCAGTTTAAACAGTAATTGCTGATATTTTCCACATTTCATATCAATCACTGTGCTAAAATAATTTTTTATATCATTACTTTTTGTTATGTCTTCTGACTACATGCTGACAA
The DNA here is from genome assembly GCA_013397375.1 of Toxostoma redivivum. NCBI lineage: Eukaryota > Metazoa > Chordata > Aves > Passeriformes > Mimidae > Toxostoma > Toxostoma redivivum. The sequence goes on from VXBI01002474.1 coordinate 358,500, forward strand.
GCATGAATGCCATTTACTCATTAAAATTGAGAAAAGTAGTGTAATAATGTATCATTCTCTAATATTATTTCAATCTTCACATTGGGTTTTTAGGGACTGTCCTAAATGAAAGAATTTTTATGGTGTTATAAAAGGCACACCATTTTTTTCTGTTCAAAATCTCAAATTTTCCTTTGTTGGGAACAGCAATAGGGTACACAGGTATGACACCTGTAGTCTTTTATATTTAATGCAGGATCCCACAACATTACTACAAAACATGCAGACATAAAACAGATGAAAACAACAAATGAAACATCCAGAAAGAAAATAAGTAAATTGTAGTAGAGTTTTTTCTATTTGAAAATATTCTGAAAAACTCTATATAATACATCAAATTTCTGACATGAAACTGAGTTGCATAATAAAAGGTTCAACTGAATTCTGGGACACAGAAACAAGTGTTTACAGCTACAGCTCTAGAGTGATTTTTTTGGAAGGTTTATGTAGTAGTTGATCTTTCAGGAGTTTCTTAGCACATCATAGTATTGGAACACAACACTCTGTATGAATTTAGATGTAGTATGATACCATAAAAATTTGGTTTCTCAAATCTAGTACTTTCATAAGAAGCCATATGCCTTTTCTTTTTAAAGAAATGTAAAATTCCTGTACTTGGTAATCATGACAAAATTGAAACACAGAAGTTTTTGGGGGTCAGACTATCCCATAAGCATATTTATTTCTTTTATCCTGTTTGATCTGCTCCTATTAGTGCATTAATTTGCAGATGGTTACATGATGCAGAGGTAGCTGTTAAGAATTTTGTGTTAGTTTCTATCTTTGAACCAGTGAACCTCTGACTGAAATCAAGTGAAGGAGTTTTATTTTATCCTTCTGTCTTATTTAAAACTTAGGGCTAGTGAGTCTATTAGAAGAACACAGTAGGTACACATGGATAGTGATGGGAATTTCACTGCTTTCACTTCCAATATGCCCACAAGCCAAAGGCTGTGATTTAGCAGAAAGTCAATCCAGAAGGAAAGGCAAGATAAAATCCCCAGTGCCAGCCAGCAAAAAGGTGAGCCAAACATATTAAATTATAGTGGAGAAACATTAAGCTAGAACAATATTGCTGTATTAGATTATGCAGTAACCTCTCAGCTGAAGTTCCTCTGCTCAGGTAAGTATGAAAAAGCAGTGACAACTGAGTGAAACTAAATTCTGAGCTGCCTTGGTGTTCAACATTAGCAAACCTGCCCATTCAGAAACTGCTTATGACTATGTATCATTTTGGGTGACCTTTGTCTAGAAGCATTTGTGATTTTCTGCATATGTATATATGTGATGTATATTATTTATCTAGTGTGTACAAAAGTGTGCAGAAGAATAATCTGAAAAAGGAAAAGTCTGTTTGTAAAAGCTGGGAAGAATAATGTAAGAAGCAACACATGGAAGCCTTTTTAATTATTAGGGAAAGCAGGGAAGACTAAGGCTTGTTCAGATGAGTCCTTGTACAGTAAAGAATTGATAAGAGAGAATAAAAAATAAAACAGAGAAAGGAGAAAGAAGAGAATGAGTAATCATCCTCCAGCTCTATTTACATGGACTTGGAACCAGTGCATAAATCTTGGATGAGATGATTTTTAGGACAAAAGCTATACAATGAAACCTCAGCCTCAAGGAGGTTATAATCCTAATAATATTTTTGTTATTAAGAATCTTGAAGAGGAGAACATTCCCAGATATTGTGTTTCTTTATGTGGAAAAAATCACTTTTGCAAATATATTGGTATGTGAAGAGTGTCAAGCTTTGAATCTTTCCCTCAGCAAAATAAAACAGTAAGATCAGAATGAGATTGTTGCACATTAGCACAGATAGGTAAAAAAAATATGTAATGACATATTAATATCTGACTTCTGAAGGTTCAGACAATTAAGGGGGTTAAGGTCTACCATTAGCTTAGAAAAAACATTTCACCTCCTCTTCCTCATCCTAGTCCTCTGAGGTATTCCAGGCCTTCAAAACACTAAGTGGTTCCTCCATATCCCTGGATTTATGCTCAAAAGTGTGTTATGAGCAAAAACAAAGCATATCTCATGTACAGAACTATGGATTTACCACTGACACCAGTGGCATTGTTATGACTCATAATGAGCCGTAATAATGGCCCAATATGAGCCATACAAATGGCAGAAGTCATTACTCTTCCAGGCAAAGTTATACTCACACAGCACACTAGTAAGCAAAATTGCTCAACAAAAAGAAGAGGTGAAAGTAATCACACAGTTAAATTGTCAGTAGTGTACTTTACAGATGTCACCATTACCTGAACTTCTTTCTCACTGTTTGATCACAAATGGTTTTCTGATCCGTTAGGGAAGTGCAAGTGAATGGAATTCATAATCTTCTGTTAACTCAATGTTTACAGTGGAAACTTCTTCAGGTCATCTTCAAAATTTTCGATTTTTTCTTTTTTTTAAGTTGGCATTTGTCAATATCCATCTTTTCCATCTGGTCTGCAATTCTGTGCTGTAAAAATGCTTTTCTTATCATTGCTTGCTGGACTTTTGATAGAAACGGTACAGAGAACTATTATCATGCATGCTATTGATAAGCATTAGATCAAACAATTAAGCATTAGATAAAGCCATTTAATATAACAATTTTGAATATGTGCAGAGATTAAGAATAGTGAACAAAGTCTGTAGTTTAACAGCAACCACCATTTTATTTTTTGAGTTGACTTTAGCTACCCAAGTGTTTCATAAATAGTGCAATAGACTATTAAAACAAATCAAGACAATTTTAGACTTCAATTGTAATTGAATATGTTTGGCACCTTCCCATGAGAGTACAGAGTTTCAGGGAACAGATTTCATTTGAATTCACTCAGACTTGTGCTCTGCTAGTAATATGTGATATTCTGTCTTAAAAATTAAAAACAAGTGGATGAAACTGTCTAAAGAAATCAAGATTTACCCATAATCTTTGGTGGGAATTACTATTATAGGGGAAGCACTAATGCTCTGGAAAGTTTCTGGAAATATTTCGAGTGTGATATATTATATCATGATCTGGACTTTAGTAATAATATAATCAAATAATTTTATTTTTTTTTAAAAGGTCACTGCCCTCTGGTGCTTAATGTCTGTTAAAAGTACAGTGATATTTCTTGTCAAGTGAGCCTTTACTAAATCAATATCACTTAAGAAAGCCCATCTATTATAAATAACCTTTTACTTATTCAGTGTTTTTTCATTCCATTGAGTTTGTTGCAACTTTGCTTACCATTTTAGCACAGCTGATCTGACATTCCTAACATCCTTGCTAGTGCATGCATAATTAATATTAAGTGAACAAGTTCAGGAAAATTAATAGTGACAACCAAAGCGCCAAGACCATTTGCTCATCTCTTTTGCCTGTACATATCCAGAAATCTTTCTTAAAGACTATGTAGACATGAGAATCTCATAAAAACAGATCTCTCTCCAAGAGAAGAAAAGATTGGAAGGACTAAATAGAAAGTTTGCCTATGCTTTGGGTTTATCTATACATATTGCTGCTCAGGAATAATTTAAATATGAACTCTCTAAGTATGTTCTTTGTCTGTCTTTCTGGCTCCTAGAAAACAGCCATTGTTGAGATATGCATGTCTTAATTTGTTAAATTTCTTAAATCTGAAAGTATATGGAATTTCCACTGTTTTTTTTTTTNCTTAAATCTGAAAGTATATGGAATTTCCACTGTTTTTTATTGGCAGTTGTATCTTTAGTTCAAAAAGTAGTGAAAAGATGGAAGACAAAATAAGAACATGAAACATTTCCAAAAAATCTTAATATGCTGCTTAACTGCTTTTTAGTTTTAATGGAGGTCTCAACCCAAACAAGTTTGGTAACAGTTCATGTGACAAAATCTACCTGAGTTTTTAGAAAACAGTTTTGTGAAATACAAGATGGCAGACAACTAATAAGACATGAAACACCAGGCATCCAAGACAGATCGGTGAGCAAGTACACTGGAGGCAGAGATTTTGTAAAGGCGTGTGTAATGAAGAGTAGTGAGAGTGAGAACTACAGAAAGGTAAAATCTTTTTTCTATGACCAGACCCTTTTCATATTTTTTTACTTTTAAATGAGTTATTAAGGAAGGAATGGTGCCAGAAATGTTTGAAGTTCATTATCTAAATTCTCTTTGCCCACAGGTTGGGGTCATTACTCCAGTTAATAACACCAACACTTGCATGGTCTCAGATTATAACACTAAGTCCTAGTGTATATGTGTAAATTGGTGGATTTATTTCTATTTTATTATGGTTTCTGGGCTGTGACAAAGTATTTAAGCTAATATGTCACCCAGAAGTGTATTCCTCAGAAAGAACAGATGACTGGCAAATTAAGAACTTTAACCCTTCAGAAATATGCTTCTATGTATTAAGTTGCTATGTTTTCATTCACTTTCAAGTGAATAAAAGTGAAGAAAATGACATGCCAGCATAGCCTGTATGCATAAATATGTGCATGTATTTCACATATAATACTTGTGTCTTTATATAACAGTATGAAAAGCGCTTCACTATCATGAAGAAGAACAAATAGCAAAGCATTCACAAATACCAACTTTAAAGGGAGCTTCTGGGGTTATATATTTGCTTTGAAATATCCATTTATTCAGCTGGCTTGTTTCTTCCTCACTTTTGAAAAAAGTAACCAATTTCATGCTTGATTTGGATAGCCAAGTGAACATTTTAAGAATTTCCAGCAAAAAAACTACTTTCTACAGTGTTTCAGAAACTTTTACAAGTACTGTGCATTTATTTTCTGGTAATTCTGTATATAATTTATAGCAGAGATGTGATGTCTACATCATCTGTAAGCCAACCTTATAAGACATTTTTTACACTTCCATCATTAATTTGACCTTATTCCAGTGAAGCAACTTTGATCAATGCAGTATATCCATCACACACAGAGTTTAACTTGAGCTGGTGATATTTAAATAAATGCACTTAGCACAGCAGAGAAAACATGACATAGTTTTCATGTTGCAGAATTATTCATCAGAAATCAGTGCAAACTTTTGGAGTTTAGGAAAAAAAAACAGGTGCAATACTAAATTTTATCTGAGTAAAACTGCTCAGCTCTCATTCCTGACACAGACACTAGGTTTTATCAGATGCATATCCTGCAGAGGTAAGCCAGTGTTCCCATCTGGCTCCTTAGGTAAAGAGTCAGTGTGCTATGTTAAATAAGAAACAGAAAATATGGCAACTGCAACAGGTATAGCAGTTGATCTTACTATAGAACCATGTTTACTATTTAACATCAATTTTGAGGAAACAGATGACAGCAGACCAGTCCATGGCCAATGACAACTGAAGCAACAGATGTGTCCAAAAGACGTGCCAAAGTGCTTGTGGTAGTCCAAAAAGAAAAGAGGAAAGCTAGCCACAATGCAGGGTGAGAAGCAAGAGGGGTGAATGCTTTGTCTAAGGGAGAAGAGACTTGATTTATCTTTCTGTCCTGGTTTAGGGCAGTCACTCCAAAACACTTTCCTGTACAGCTCATCAGCTCCCCTTTCTTCCTACGAGAGGAGTCTTCGTCACCCTTGTCTGACAGAGGCACTGTCACAGATTTTATCTCTTCATATTATTTTACCCTTTCCATCACTATCACCCACTTTCTATTTAAATGAATTTAAATTAATGTCTCCATTGACTGTGTCGGAGATTTAATATCTTTTCCCATTACAAAAAAAAATTTTTTTTTTTACTTCTTTTTGTTTAATTAGCTATGCTGGAAGCTGAACAAAATAATGGTTTGATTGATCAATTTTTTAAAACTCTCTTGTCGCTTGGTTTTGAATGGTAAATCAGTGTAGCAGAAACAGTATGCATAGTAAGGTAGATAGTCCTAAAGCATCTAGGCAAATAGATTTGGGTTTTTTAAGTTTAACTTAGGCAAAACTCAATCAATGACAGTTTACTGAAGTTTGCCAAAATGTGGGCATGTCAGAAGGACAAGAGTATATATATATATATATCCATTTATTCACATAATATATTGAGCTCTTTGTGATTTGATTAAATTATAAGATATAGGGAGCTTCTTTAAAGGAATATGCTACTGATTTCATTGTACTATCTGAGAAGATAAAGGCTAATGGTCATCCTCTATTTGCTCTCTGTACTACTTTGTTTCAGGTAACCCCAGAACTCAAGCAAAAAATTCCATATATGTTTGTTCCTGAGAGGACAGCAAAGTGGGATGTATGAGAGCTTGGTGGGTAGTTTTTTGGGTTTTGTTTCTTTTTGTCTTTCCAACTTGTTCTCTCACAATTATGAATAGCATTTTATACAACGTTTATTTACTCCTTTACAGATAAGGCCAAAGACAATTAACGTGCTACTTAATGTCTCTGTCTTTTTCTAATCCTACTCTTTTGAAAATAAATATAAATTAAATACAGAAACAGTAGGTGCTTTATGTATTACCTTTGCATCTTATATATTTAATTATGGGATCACAGATTTTGACGGGATCACAGATTTTGACATGATGTTTATCTGATAAATTATTTTTGTTATTTTTATTAATTAGTATAAAGATCTGAAAAGAGACGCTTGCCATCAATATTTGTACAGACTTTTTAAATTTAACCCAATGTCAAACTTATATTCTTTCTATTCAAATTACTTTACAGAAAATATTTCTGCTTCATTTTGCTTTATTTTCTCTTGCAGTAAGGTTATAGAAATATGCCAGAAACTAAACCCCCTTGCCTTACGGTTCTCAAGGATCAGAAGGGTTGGGTGTGGCTGGGCCTAATTTCTGTTTATAACCAATTCAGCAGTACCAGTCTGATTGAGTTTAATAAAACTTGCACAATCACTGACTCATGAGTCATGCAGCTTACCAATCCAATACATAAGGTCTGGCGAAGTTTCATGAGAGCTTACACTATCAGATTCATGAATAGTGCAGTTTATTGAAGCAATAGAGCATCAAATGTTTCTAATTGTTAGTAGAAATTCAAATTGATTGCCATAGAAAATTCTATATATTAGGTATTCTCCTTCTTTTTTTTTTAAATCATATTTCCTACCAGGTTTTTAAACAATTATTTTGCACCTTCATGTTCAAGGCTAATTACTGTTTGTTAAATGTCACTGAATTTGTTACCCCAGCTCTAACCCACTGAAGAAGAATTTGCATCAGGCAGCTATCAAATGCTTCAACCAATCTTATAAACAACTCGTTTTTAATAACATTCTTAAATTACTCGGGAAGGATTTTCCCCACGATGTAGGCAGGTTCTTTCTTGTGACCCAGAGCTCTAATTTTTCCTCACAGATCTGGGGGACGTGGTGGAAAAATACAGAAGCTGCAAGCTGTTGATGGAAAATACATAAAGGAGGAGAGTTATTTTCTCTGAATCAAACAAATATTCTTTATGCAACAAACTTGTCAAGATCAGCTGGCTACTCAGGAGGTTGAGTGAATTATTGCCTAGCTGTGGGGGAAATGAGTGTTCTATGTTCCCTCATGACCTCCCACTCCATAGAAGGGTCTGCTTTAAAGAACAGCTAGCAGGGGTTTGGTTGGGTGTTTGCTCATCCACTGAAGCTTCTGTCTAATTTATTTATGACTATTTTGCATAATATTGTGTAAAATATGACTTGCACATCATTTTGTTTCTCCTTAGTTGATGGTTAAAATAGAAATTAATATGATAAATAGGATTTACAGAGCACTGATATAGAGTCTTGCTGTTTGAGCTGGATTATCCAAATATGAAAATACATGAAATCATAGAAATCACAGAAACGACAGAAAGCACTACCAGCAGAACAAAAGAGAAAAAAGGACTTTGGCAACTAATTTCATAAAACAAAAAAGATTATAGGATTAATGAGTTATAATGCTGTCAATCACAAACATTTTTTGGTTGCACTACATTTATGTAAGTTTCAAATTATTCAGGCTGTGCAACATAAAGTGTTTCAAGAAGTGCACAAAACATATTAGTCTAGTTCTAGTTTGCTTAGCCATTCATTATATCTTATTAAATGTAAGATCTATGTTTCTGTATAACATATACATCACTTTTTAAAATTATACTATTTATTCATCCATGCTTAACTGTACAAGCCCACAATTTTTGCATTTATCAAAAAAGTAACATATTTGTTTTTCAGCATTAAAGGTAAAATGAGAATTCTCTGCCTACCTGAATGAAAAGTTCTATCTTCAGATAAAAATCTAATCTACAGAAGCCTGACTGCTTTTATGGAAGAGATCTGCTAGACACAATTTGGTACTGTATTACTACACAGCTGCCTTTTGTTCTTTTGGATGCAAACAAAAGTGTCAACTATGCTGTGATGATGAGACTGGACCAATCAGAAGTTTGCCTGTGTTCAATGAAGTTCATGGTTTTCTGAACTTACACTACTTTCCTCATCCTGAGAAATAGAATAGTACTAATATTTTGGATAGATTTATGACTGTATATTGCTTTTACATAGATGCTTAATCTGATATGGGAAGGCACTCTTTAGTAGACTAGACACATTAATACTTTTTTAAACCACAAATGATAGAAACAGATAATCAAAACCAGTCATATGTCAGAGATACAGCTGGCAATCAGCAAAGGCTTTGAAAATAATTCTTGACTTCATAACTCAGAGAGTTACAGAATGAATAATTTAAAACTTAAACATTTGACTTAAAATATGACAACTAATTTAATTCTCTTAAGTTTAGCAAGTAAATATCAGCTATTAATTTTAATCAGTTATTGAATTCTAAAGATGCTTTATAATTAATTTTGAAGTCAGCTGTGGTTAAGGTTTTCAATACTGATTTTTTTTTTTTTAGATTAGTGTCCCATATTAAGTCTCTGAGGAAGCATGGGCTTTTTATCTTTCTGAATATCCTCTCTATTGAATAACATTACAGTCTTGGCCACCCCTCCTCCTGCTGATCTGGGCCAAAACCAGGATAGGATACAAGGTTTAATCTTCTGAAAGCAAGACTGGAAGCAGACTATGAGCTTTGAAAAGCGCAGGGGGAAATAATAAAATACTCCATTTAAATTATAAAGGGAATGAGCAGTGGTAGAACATATGTCTCATTCAATTCCAATCGTGTATCTTTCCAATATATTTTAATCAGCATCTTAATAAAATTAAAGAATTCTACATTCTACTAAGTTAGCGACAAAAATTCAGCTGAAATTCATCTTTTTGTAGTGAAATTAGGGATCATATCCTGTTGTTAGTGCAATCTAAATATATTATCATTTTATATTGTGAATTCAGCGCTAATATAAAGAATAAATTGCCTAGTAATTTAATTGGTGTTTTCTTAAAAAAAATTAAGAGAAAAAATTAAAAGCAATACTTTTTTTTCAATGGTCTATAACAATAAACAGAAGGTTCTCAGCTGCCGAATGGGATCTAATACATATAGTATAACATAACAGAAAATAACAGATCATAAGTTACTGCTGGCTCACTGACTCAAAGAAAGAAAGAGGAGATATTAATTAAACAAGTGATGGTTTAGACAGGAGAGCTGCAGGGAAGGGGGAAAGTATACAGATAGATAGTGTCCAGAAGACATCGAACATTGAAATTATTCCCTTCAGCCTCTAATGAGAAAATTTAGTCTGTGACAAGAACACTCCATTAACTGATGTGATCTGCCTGAGCTTCTTAATTCTTCAAGCTATATTAAGACGAATGAGAGGCAGAGAAGCTCTGACTGCGTAGGCAACCAGATCACACTTGAGTGCACGTGCCAGATTAGTACTTTTCATACTACATGACTAAAACCAAGGTCAAAGTTCAAAAAAGTCAGTCAAGCAAATGATGGGATTATAGCTCAGGATGGAAGATGGGGAATGGGGAGGTATGACAAATGGTCTTTTCCCAGAGGAATCATAAACAAATGTAACAAATATTGTCTTTTATGATAAAGTACTTAATTTTTCTTCTTGTCTCAGGTCATTTAACAAATGGGGAAAAGAAAAAAGAAAAAAAAAAGGTATGTTTCAAAATTACACTTCTTACCTCATAATTTAAGGTATGCGTCAAAATAATTACTGACTTTTTTCCATTTCTCTGAATACGTGAAAAATAATTTGTGTTTTAGAATGAGTTAGAGAAATTAGTGGAGTAAAATACAATCTGTATTTCTCTATGATAGGAAAGAAAAACACAGCAGAACTTTGAAGAAAATAGTCCTACAACTTATTTGCGTCAGCCAAAACTCAGTGGAGATATTTCTCTGTCTATCCAATATTAGACTTTCTACAATGCTTTGACTTATGAATAAAGAAAATGTTTCACATATGTAGACAAAAGTAAAGACTGGAGTGTTCTTTCATGTAATATTCGTGGGCAGGTTAGGGAAACATAACCTGACTGTGGCCTCTATGCATGCAGAACTTATCCAGAAACTGTTCAGAGAATTAGCCAGCTGAACATCACAGTCAAGAGTACAAATAATGGGTTGAATGCTTTTCTATAGAAATTGGAGCATAATCCTATACTATTCACTATTTTCAAGCTCCATAATGATGAAGTAGCAGGTACACTTACCAAGTATACAAACTGCACCAAAACAAGAGGTATGAAAGCTATGTTGGACAGTATTCATTTTATTCTGTTGTTTACACAGTTGTAAGATACTCTGCTTCCAATGCCTTCAATCAATGCTTTATGCACTGCCATGCTACAGCCCCCAATCTGCAGACTGTAACCCTTCTTTTTCCTCTGCCCTTTATTCACTGAATGTTCTTTCCATACAAGTGCTATACAGAAAACCTGACATTCTGCTTCTGTTTTCAGAAAGGAGTGATATGGCATGCCGAAAATCACTTTATGAACTTTTACTTTAGTATTATCTTGTTTGACTTTTTCCATTTGGTTTATTTTTAGGTTTTTGGGGGTTTGGTTGGTTGTTTTTTGTTGTTGTCGTTTTTGGTTTTTTGGTGGTTTTTTTTTTTGTCTTGTTTTGTTTTGTTTTTGGTTTTGTTTGTTTTCTTTTTTTCCATTAAGAGCCCTTAATATGGATTAACCTTTAACTGAAATCCATACTGAGTCACCATTTATTTTTCACTTGCATTCCTATATTTTAAAAATCAATAAAAATTATAGAATTAGCACATAAGCAAAATATAAGTAAAATATATTCAAGTAGTAGTATATGCATGAAAATTCTGTAACTATACAAAGGCAGAAAAATCACTGAAACCTTTTAAAAGAGAACAACATTGGTTCTGATTTGGTTTAGTATTTAGTTGTTCAAATTGGGTCATGGCCAACAATACAGAGGGGAAAAAAAAGTAAACTGGTAACCTGCTAATAAACTCTAGATCCTGAAATCAATGACAGGCAAAGGGTCATTGCCTAATCAAGCCAACTAAAGGATTTTAAAGCTTTTAGCTACTTTCAAAAACATGAGAGGCCACCAACTGCACAGAAACAGAGTTTGAACTCTATTGACATGGGAAAAAACACTGTCTCTCTCTTTGGTAAACACATTAGTAAAATAGCAGGCAAATCAACTGTTGCTTCAGTGCAGAAAAATACTTAAGGAGCTGTAACTTTTAATGAGTGTTCTATGTGTCTATCTGACATGTAATCCATTCACAGTACCAAAGATGGATATAGCAGGACAGAGAGTTTTTTTCAATTTGATCTGTGCAAATTTGTACAAATAATTATTTCATAAGCTTCATTTGACATATTTGTACTCTTTAAATCAGTTGATTTCTGAAAATGGCCATATTTTACAGATTATGAAGTACAACTTAGGAAAATTGTCTAAGAAATATAAAGCACGTTTTGAGCTTCCGTAGCAGATTGTTTTTAATTTTTTTTTAACAGGTCTATATGCATAACCAAGAAAATTCTTTCTCATCTACTTTTCCTTTCAAGTCTACTTTTGTCTTCAAGTTTAGTTTTATTATAGTGTATTTTCAACAGTGATGTAGTAAAAAAGTAGCAAAAACCCACAGTTAAATTAACACAAAACTAATTAGATTCTAAATGCACAACTTAAAAATAAACTTGCTCTCATTCAAACCATAGGTACATATTTAACACATTTAAATACTGAGTATTACATTGGTATGGCACTTGAACACTTGACCAGTAAAGAATTTCAGTTGTCCCAGCTGATACATATAATTACCCTAATAATACCTATGAATAGCCTTAGATATCTGTTACCCAGAGACACTGTTCATGCACAAAGAATGAGCACTGAGTATAGACACCTTCCTTAAAATGCCTAACTGATGTGAACTGAATGTGTACAATTGCCAGTGGTTTTTCAAGGGAGCTAACAGAACTACCAGTCCAAGGAAACACCGTAAATGGAACAACAGCATTTCTTTGACAGCTGCTGGAATAGATGTGATTTGACAGGATTCAACAGGTCATTTTAATGAGAAATCAAAGATTGGCAACAGTCTTCACTTCTTTATCACTGAGAGTCAGCTAAGTGTACGAGGATGAAGTAGGATACAGCCTGCTGAATTAACTTTAGAGTTAGGGGGAGGAAAAGATTGTGAGTGATAAATGGATGCATCTAGATGTCACCTAACACAGTCTCTCGGATATAATGTTCCAAAAGTCATTTCCTCTAGGGCAGTGGGTCAACCCTGAATGGTGATTTAAGGTACAGAAAGGCAGCCTATAAATCTGAGGTTTTTATTTAGCACATGTGCATAATAAAATTGAACTGATTCTGACAGAAAGCCTAAAAAAATTGAAAGAATAGGAGCATTTTTTAAAAATGAAGGTTAGAGAATTTAGCTTGAAATCTGAATTTCATCACTAATGAAGGAATTTTGCTATGCATAGTTGACTCTTGAAAGTGTTAATATATAAAGCCTTTTCCCTTCAGTGCAATACCTGAATTCTATTCAGAGAAGATATTTTTTATTTATGAATCTTGTTTGGGGGAAAACATGGACTTTTAATTCAAGCTTCAAATGTGTTGCATGACTACTTTGCTAACACAACACATGGGAATAGTAATCTCCATCAAGTGAAGCAAAAATGACTGAAACTATCTGAAAAGTGTTGCAAGAGCTTCTTTGAACTTTGATCACTGCTGTGGAAAATAAGACGTAAAGGAAGCAATGTTTAAAATAGACTAAAGACAGAATTTCTTGTCTTGTTCTCTGCACAAAAAATTTATACGATATTTTAAGCAATTAGATTTAAAGGCAAAAGAAAATAATATCTCTTTGAAATAAAATAAATGAAATTTATATTGTCTCATGGCAAACACCATTACAAATGATGATGTACAGTGACAACTTACTCAGAAATTACACCATGTTCTATGTTCCAAATATATATTATGCAACATTCATAAGTTTTTTCCTTCACATTGTGGCAGTATTGTACAAAGAGGAATTTTTCTTGTGGGTCATAGTTTTTATCATGTTAAGTTATGTTTTAGAGGCTCTTCTATCTTCATTCATGCTGAGAAATTGCTCACATTTCTGTTAGTGCTACTTCAAATTCAGTTTGAGTTTTAGGAGTGGCAAAATCTAATGGCAAGAAGGGAATGACTTTTCCTCTCTGCAGTTCTGTTTGGTAACTAGGCGTTGTTGCCAAGTAGAAAACCATCAAATATATTCTCTGAGCTAGATATATTAAATCATATCAGCTGCCCTCAAGCTATGAAAAACAACAAAATAAGAATAGTGAGATGTTGGATGCCAGACACCCACCAAAGCATCTCTACCACTCCCCTCTGCATATGGAAATGGGAGAGAAAATATAATGAAGGTTTAAGAAGTTGAAATAAGGACAGAGAAAGATCACTCATCATATATTGTCACAGAAAACAGCAGACTTGAATTAGAGATACTAATTGAATTTATTACTAGCAGTAATCAGGATAATGAGAAGCAAAAGAAGACCTTAAAGCACTTCCCCCCCTCCATCCCCTCCTCAGCAACACAGGGAGATGGAATAGGGGTTACAATCAGTCCATTGTAGTTTCCTTCTGCTGCTGATGGAGAAGAGTCCTTCCCCTGCTCTGGAAGTTCTCCACAAACTTCTCCAATGAGTCCATACCACGGGCAACAGTTCTCCACAAACTGCTGCAATATGGGTCCAATTTCCATGGGATGCAGCTCTTAAAGCACAGTCCTTCAGGACCATCAGGATCATTGGGTCGTAAGTTCTACCTGCAAACCTGCTCCAGCACAGGCTCCACTCTCCACAGGTCCACAGGTCCCTGCTAGGAGCCTGCTCCAGCACGAGCCTCACACATTTTCATTGACTCCTCTCAGGACTTCCCCTGCTCTGGCCTGGGTTTTCTCCATGGACTGCAGGTGGATCTCTACATCCACGTGCTTCACCCTGGGCTGTAGGAGGACAGCTGCTTTACCATGGTCTACCACCATGGAATGCAGGGGAATCTCAGCTCTGGCACCTGCAGAGCCTCCCCCCCTCCTTCTCCGCTGACTTTGGTGTCTGCAGAGTTGTTCATCTTGCATGTTCTCACCTTGCTCTGCTCCAGCTGCTATTGCAACTGCACAATATTTTTTTTTATTTCTGCTTTAGTATGTTACCATAGAGGGTTTACTAACATTTCTAAATAGCCTAGCCTTGGCTGGGAGTGGGTCTGTCCTGGAACCATCTGGCATTGGCTCTGTTGGACATGGAGGAAGCTTCTAGAAGCTTCCCACAGTAGCCACCACTGTAGCCCCCCTGCTACCAAAACCTGCCCTTGCAAACCTAGCACTGGGAAAATGTTGCATCATCTGAGGCCATTTCTTGTCTGACCAGTAAACAGGAGGAGGTACTCTTAAGTTTATGGAATGCAGACTGTAGGCACAGTTAATTCGAAGGGCAGTCCAAAGGGCAGCAACATTCTTATTGGCTTTTTTTTAGAAGTTAGCCTGAACAAGACACGGATGAGATGAGACAGTCGTTTCGAAATCACATAGGAGTCTGAAAAAGGAATGCCAGGCATATTAAAATCATGGGCTAATCATGGCTGTGTTGTGTCCAGACTTTGAAAGCAAGGGTGGGCTGCAGGGGTGACCCCTGGGTGGAGTAGCCAGGATTTGGACCTGAGAGTGGGTGCTTAGTGGTGCCCATGGACAGGAATTTCAGGGCTGTGGGGAGATGGAGACCAGCCCTGCTGCAGCATTGCTGGGACAGGGGTGACCCCAGCACATGGTTGTCAAAATAAATACACAAGAACACATTAACGTAAATCATTATACAATTGCCTGCCCAAACTTGATAGCAAAAATTAATCATTAAATTTTTGAAAGCCTTTGAGTTACTAATGATTTATTTTCCACTAACTGAAGAAAACAAGATAAACAGAGAAGTTCAGGAAGTGTTTTTTGCTCTAGATTTCCTATTTGCTCATATTTCTGCCATGCCTGAGAGTCAAAATCATACAATGAGTTGAAATCAAGTTGACTTACAAATAAACAGAAAAACTAGCCAGTGGAATTGTATTAGGGGAGTCTGGACCTTGTCCACCCGGTCTTGAGGCTAACAAATGAAATCAAATCTTCTATTAGACAGAGGTCTAAGCGCCAAGCAACATAAACAAATACTTCAACTCCCAGGAGCATGGGAAAGCAGAGCTTGTTACTCCCTCATGCTTACATTCCATGATAAAACATCAAGAGCTGTGACTCCAAAGTGCTGAACTGTGTGACTTTTTCATACAGAAACCTCTTTCTCAGTGTTGTGTCTCTGACAACATCGTGTATACACTGCAGTTGAGTGTGCGACTTACAGCAAAAATTCATTTAAAAAGCCTGCCCTGCTGGGAAGCAGTTTCACTCCATCCAACGATATATGAAAGGGAGCTCATCATGGCCAGGTGCACAAAATTTAGACTTCAGGAGAAGAACTATTGTGATGTAGGTCAGCCTACCACTTGCTTCTGCAGGACAGAAGGATAAAACCTGTCATGTCTTTTAACACAATAGCCTTGATTTATAGGCAATTACTTACATTTTGTCTCATATAGAGTAGTTAAAATAGAAAATTTTTGAATAAAAAATGTTTAAATATCACACATCAGTCATATTTTTCCTGTGCATAATATTTTGTATGCGGTATAAGGCTCTTAGGTGATGTAGTGGCATCAGTCATGACTAAAATATAGATCAGAACTGTAGCCACTTCAGTTATTTTGAAACAGAAAAGTAAATGCCTCTAAGCACACACCACCAATTGCCATTTCTACCCTAAAATGCCTCCAACATCTTGTAACGCAAAACAATTTTCCCCCAGGAAGGCTATCAGGGTAGTATATTGAACAAAACCAAAACCAAAACCAAAACCAAAAAACAAACAAACAAACAAAAAAACCCAAAAAAAAAAAAAAAAAAAAAAAATTGGCTGTTTCTTGTAGACTTGAAATAGGGTCAAGAGAGCCATCCCAGAACTAAGTGGTCCCTTCAGTCTTGCAATTCAACCTAAAAAGCAGACACATAAATATAAACACATCATACAGAAATAACCTAGCTCCAACATTATCTCAAATGCTTAAGAAATAATATCCCAGTCAGTTAATATATATCACCAATCAAAAAGACTTTTCTTCCATTTGATGGAAATAAAACCCTTGTTTCTATCAAATAAACATGATAGTAAAGATGGTATAATGAAACTTTTTAGTACAAGAATGAAATCTGTCTAGTTTGAAATGAGTGAAATTTGTTGCTCTGCTATAACTCTGCTTCTCTCTTTACACCACTGTTTCTTACTCTTTATTCAAACCAAGTTTGTGATTTTACCCTATATTTAACATGTTTAAAATTAAATAGATACCAGGGGAATGTATGTGTGGTGTGACTCCATGGGAGAGTGGTATCTGATTTGCTGAATAAAATTGGATCTGTAAGCAAAACTTTGCAATATAAGGCTGTTACATTTGAATATTCAAACTATTCTAAATTAAATAGGCAGAGTTATTTATTCATATGATCAATATTTTCTCTTGCATTTTGTGTGAAGCACATTAAATGCCTTATGCCTAACTGGGTTTTATGACTGTTTTGGCCAGTAAATTGTGCAATTTCTGTATAAATAAATAAGCTGTTAACCCTGCATGATAGCTGTCACATTTGCAAATGACATTGACAGAGCTAATAAAATGCTGTAAGCTAGATACAAGCCTGGGTAAAATGATGAATTTTAAAGACAAGAAACAAATAAATGTTCGACTGATCAAGAAGGAATGAAGGAGTAGCACACTGCAAAACAATCAATACCCCAAAGAATTTTTGTGTATTAGCAGTAAACTCTTAGTAAGCAAAGAACGCAACCTTCATTCTGCAAAAGGAAGTCAGAATTATAAGTTTTAATGCAT
Source organism: Toxostoma redivivum (assembly GCA_013397375.1). Classification (NCBI taxonomy): domain Eukaryota; kingdom Metazoa; phylum Chordata; class Aves; order Passeriformes; family Mimidae; genus Toxostoma; species Toxostoma redivivum. The sequence goes on from VXBI01002474.1 coordinate 375,864, forward strand.
AGACTTGATATATTTACACACAGAAAGGTCTCCATAGAGCCATTTATAGTCCCAGTCCCATACATCTATTTTACCATAATCAATATGATTATACTGCCTTTTGTTAAATTAAATGCATTACTTTTTTTTTCTCAGTAAGCAGCAGGGTTGTTTTTTTTTTTCCTACAAAACAGTTTATTTTTACATAGACAGTATAAAATTTTATCAATAAATATAACTAAGCTATTTCCTTAAAAAGTTTAGACACTGAAAAGAAGAGGAGTAATTATGATAAAATCACTCACTAATTTGCAGATAAGAAGTAAATGTGTTTTGGTCACATGTGTCTTTTCCGTCTGTATAATATGAATAATTTATTTGCTTATTGCATGGACAATGTAAAATTTATAAGTTTGGATGTTTCAAATATTAATTTCCTTTCTTTCAATTTGTCATATTTGAAGAAAAAGATGTGATAGTTCAAAGTATTCTTCTAAATTACCACTTTCAGCAATGGATGGATTTAAACTGTTAGTTGGGTTTACTCTGAATTTTTCAAGTTTTAACATATATAATTGGAATCAGTAATTTCAAAGTTGGCTTTGAGGTACCTGAATACTGAATAAAACACATAGCTGAGTTATTTTCTCAACAGATATTTTGTCAGCTACGGTCTCATGCATGAAAGGAAAGAACCCCCTGAGTGTCACAGGTGGTGTGATTAATAGTTGAGAAACATAGTGGTTCACATTTCTATTTCTCTTTAAAACTGATTCTCTGAATATTTTATGTGGTTTGCCTGTAATCTCAGCTCTCAGTAATTTAATTAAGTAATGACTCACTTCAGAGCATTTTGAATGGAATAATAGAAGCCTGTAGACTGTACAGGATGAGTAGAGGCCAGCAGTTCATTGACTCCCATTTCATAATTCATTGGACTTTAAATGAACTTGTGGGTTCATTTTCCTGACTGGTATTAACTACGGATGAGCCAAGTCAGCTGAAGAAGGTTCATGAACTACTTTAACTGGATGACCAGCAGATTTAAAAGATGCAGAAGAGGATGGAGGTAAGTATTACAGAGCTGGAAATCGGTTGGTGGTTGATTTGTACTGCAAACTGCTAGGCATGAAACACTGGAACCAGTGTTAACATTATTGATATTTGGTTTCATTTTTCAGTAGCTCTTCTCTTTGCCCAAAGCCAGATTTTTATTTTTTTTTTCCATTGTCACCAGGTGAAAACCAGGACAATAGCACAGGTCAACAACACCGTAGCTAAAGAAAAAATTGCAGTTAAGTGACTCCCAAAGCCACATCTGTCATGGAAAAAAGACGATATCATCTCTTGACTTTTACCACTTGGTTGTATACCATATGAAAAGCTATCTCATTTTGTTTATTTCAAATCTGTAAACTAAAAGCTTATTTTATAGTTTCTAGTTTTTGTTTTCACTTTTCTATTGTAAAAAATAGTAATAGTAGTTTTCTGTTTATTTCCCACATCAGTTGTAATTTTGAAATTTTCTACTTATTAGATATCATTCCCATCACTCATTTCTTTTCTATATTGAAGAGTCCTAACTTTTAAAGACTCTTGATATGCATACAGATTCACAACTATTAACTGTTTTCTTGATTTTTTATGCTTTCTCGCGTTTTTCAAATGGGACCAGACTCTTTTACTGAGTAGTTGAAATGAGGAATCACTCTGCATTTTTCAAATAGCATAATGACACATTTAATTGTTTTTTTCTCATTATCTAAAACATTTGAATACCAGATTTGCTTATGTTTGTTTTGGCCATTACCTAGCAGATATTTAGCTAGAAACAGCATCTCAAAATATTCTCCCTGAGTAATAAATTTACTCTGAGTTCATGAAGCAAGTGCCTTTTGGGTAGGTTTTTCTTTTGACCATTACCTTGTATTTTTTTTTTTCAGTTTCAACCACAGCTTCAGTTCATGAAGTAATGATCCATTGAGTGCTTTGCAAGTATTCAGTTTGGTTTTCTTGATTATCTTTGGTCGTATCAAACAATTCCAATCCTAAAATAATGCCTAACAGTACTCTCTACACTGAGAAGCCTTACAAAGTAGCCCTGTATAGTTTCCCTATTCTTAAACTTCTCTTTAAGATCATGTAATTGCATTATAAGTTTGATGAAAGACTTTATCAAAATCTTATTGAAAAGCCAAGTGAATAAATCATATTAACTTTATTCAAAGGCTTATTGAGTTCTTCAAGAAAACCTAGAAGATTAGCCTTCTATACAAACTAGATTTACTCTTAACTTGCATATCCTAGGTATTGCTGTGTCCACTCCATTTGGCTGTTGTGGCAGTTTCTAGACAATTTCTAGGAATATTTTCAGAATAGAATGTGTAGATGTTTGGACTTTTCCAACACTTTCACCCCAGGTTCTTAAAGTACCTAACAAAAAGAGATTTTCAAAGATGAACGTTAAAGTTGAGATTCTAAATAACTTTAGATTTAAGGTTCCAGGTTATTAGTAGAAATTATGACTTGGAAGCTTCTGCACCTTTTGTTTTAGCATCTCTTCTGCTTAGAGTACATTTACACATGGAGAGAATTGATTTCAAGAAAACATAAATGAACAGTGAGGTCTAATTAATTCTGGACTGGAAAAAAATATCAGTGCCTTGCTAATAGGTATATATTAAGGTATTTTCTTAAGGACATAGGGAATCAATGACAGAGACAGGAAAGGTATATTTTTTTTTTATGGATGTATCATCATTTCTTTTTCATGGAACAGAATTTTGCTTTTAGTATACTCAAGAAACAAATCTTCTTCTACTTTACTGTTCTTATATACAAAATATTTGGCCTTGATTCTATATCATTGCATATACAAAGAACTTTCTTATCAGTAGATGAACTGAAGTTTCATGTCCATTATTACTGGTTCCCATATGGCTATTCCTATTTCCTGTAGGCATTTTGTAGTTATGCTTTATCAGTTTCAAAAAAGTGTAAGAAGGACTTTTGCTCATCCGTACATTTTCCATTGTAAATAACCAGATATATCAAGTCACCCAGAAGCATCAAGTTATTTATTTCACTTCTCTCAAAAATGTTTCAATCTTATCTTTTCCTTATTTCATCTGTCTCTTGGACTTCAATTACAAAATATCATCTATTTTATTTATATTCATGTTGCTTCTGTCAACATTTGGATGAGAGTGTTTATCAGCCTCTTGTAGATGTTATGGTTCCTGAGGTAGCAAATCTCAGCCGGTGTTTATTCAGCAGCAAGAAGTTCAGATACTTATCATCCATAAATTCTTTAGTTCCACTGCAATCTGGGAACAACAGCAGTGATATAGTAAGGGTGGGAGCTGGAGATGGAATCTTGAGCTGAATACAAACATAATGCTTTTACCTAAAATTTGGAAATGTCTGTTACAGGATTACTTGTCAAATCCCCATAGTCAAATGAGATTCAGAATAGAATTAGGAGCAGACAGGCATATGGTGATCATGCTGAGTGAATATTTCTTTGGCACTGCCATTATGGGGGCTTTCTGTACCATACTGAAGTGAAAATAGAAACAAATTTCCTGTAAAGAAGTAGTCATTTACTGCTACTCATGTTTGCATTTCACATTTCCATGTCAAATATGAGTTTGTGGCCTTGAACTGATATGCTCAGAGATTCATGTTAATTTTTTGAGCCAAGTACAATTACCACCATATTCTTATTAAAACATCTGTCTAGAATGGGATGCTCCTGAGCAGTACCAGGGACCATGTAGACTGCACCATCAACAGAAACTTCCCGAGGTCCAAAAATAAATATTGACCATCATAACCTCTCACATTCAGGATAAATCCTTTCAAGATGTGATAATGTCTGTCATAAAATCCCTCAAAAACATGGAGAGTCTTTGCACTTTCTGAAGCCAAAAGTTTTCTTTTCCACAGTAACACATCATAACAGCATCTTCCTGGCTGTCAGAATCATGTAGAACTCTACAAGACACCAAGTACTCTTTCCACTCACTTGAATTAAGGTGTTTCTATCATCTGACCCATTTTATCAAAAGGTGTTCTTCCTTTCTAAAATATAACTTGTAAAGAGACAGTCTGAGTTCAAGCATAAACTGCTGTCCACAGTCACTTACTTTTCAATTGACACACTGCATCTTTGCATGCACACATTAAAATTATTATTTCATTGACCTGACAGTTGAGAGTCCAGTGTGGAGGTTAAATGTCCAAGATAGCTTAGATTTGGCCCCCTTGTACTCTGCCCTTTTAGGGATAAAGCTTGGATAGTAAGCTACATATAGCATAAGGTCATCTATGGTGTGTTTATGTTCTGTGTTTCACGTAATATCTATATATTTTGTGGGTTTTTTTTCACACAAGCTAAGCAAAGTGTGAGCAATGAAGTCATATTAGACTCACCTAACCTGAAATTTTTGAAATCTGTGAAAGAAATAGAACAGTGTCAGCACAGGTTTTCTTATGTACTTCATAACCACAGCTTTCTCCAAAGCATTCTGAGCTCTGACAATATTTTGTGTGGATACAAATCAGACAAAAAGTAATAGATGCCTGTAAGTAGGCACAGAACTGTTTTCATCTGCAGCCATTTGGGTAGCTTTTGTCATTGTTTCTACAATCTGTAATCTTATCAGAAAAATTAAAATTCTGCTCCAGAAGTGAGGAAGTTGTTGCAGTTTTTCATTAGAAAAGTTCAGTCCAAAATTTCCTGCAAAACAAACTAAATACTTTCAAAATCCATGTCAAATTAGCAAGACAAAAACCAGGGTATAGCGGTGGGAATCTGTGTGTATATGACTGATCCAGAAGTGCGGTTTATTCACAATATCAGCCATAGAAATTAGAATAACCTGAATAATATAAAGAAACAGATAAATAACTTTTCATTACATCATTTTGCACTGGATTTTTTTCTGGATTTCCAAACTGTTCCCCATTATATATCACATACAACTTACAATTTTTATTAACTTGAAGGGAACTAGTCATAAAATATTGCAATTTTAATTCATAAAATTTACAATAACAATATTAACACTTCACTGAAAAATCTGCCCTGTATCACTAAGTACTTTATTTTGTGATGCATTTCTGATCAGTTCTGTGTAATCACATCTGTCCTGTGGTGTTGTCTATTCTACTACCCTTCCTTTGCTCCTCTTGCTTCCTATAATTAATTTTTCTCCCTTATAAGTCTTTACTTCATAACACTGAAATCAGAAATCTAACCTTTAAAGTATGCAATTACTTAGACAAATAACATCATTTTATTTGTGACCTCAGACACTAGGACCTTGGACAATATAAAAGCTAAAAAATAGCAAGATTTTTTTTAAGCTATACAAAAAAGCTATTTGAATTTTGGAACACTATGCAGGCGAAAAAAGGTAAGGAATTCAGCTCTGATAAAGTCCAATTTAAACGCTTGCCCCAGGGTAAAAAAAATTAAGATTATTACATCTGGCATTAGATACCACTGAAAAGTATTTCCTTTTTTTCAGAGAGATGAAGTTGTATTCCTAGATTCCCCTGATATTATTAACGTGAGTTATTATACTGCAGTGCTTCAAGCATCCAGTGCAAAAAGGGGGCCTGTGAGAGAAGGAAAAAAATAAAAAAATAAATTAAAAAAAAAAAAAAATAAAAAGGAGCAGCAGGGCAGGATACAAAGTCAAATTGTATAACTCATGTTTTCAGGATCCCTCATCCCCACAGATCTTGACCACAAGATTCCTGAATTCTTGAAAACAAGAATGCTGTTTTATTGAAAAATTGTAATTAAACAATCAGTAAAAAATCACTGAAACTTCTAATGCGGGATTATGATAAAGAAAAATCTGAAGTGAGAGATCTCTATGTAACAACCTGCTCTGAAGTCTATCTTGCACATCCATGATAAAGTGCTTTGACCAGTTAGTTATTGATTAATCCTTGCAGATTTTGGTGAAAAGTTCTATCCTGGACTTGGCCAAAGAACTGTCCTGATAGTGTTTCCATCAAATTAAACAGAAGTGATTTCATAATGTTCTGAGGAAATCAAAGGAAGAAATTTTGCAGTGAGTCTTACTGAAAAAATGAAACCTCCCACTATTGATGGGGGTTATATATATGAAATGGTTATTTGGAAAGAACACAATATCAACTGAGCATTACAAATTTTTTTTTTTTTTTAGCACTACATGCAATAGAATGTGTTATTGAGGTGTTGGTGTCTGATACACTTAAATAGCCCAAGTTTCTGTTTCACATATAAGATTTGAGAGTTTTACATTACTTTTACTTTTACTTGTATTTCATTTCTTTCTCTCAGAAAATCACATGCTATACTCACTTTATGTATTAACTTATATAACTCTTTCAGCCAAAACTTAAGGCATACTTTGACATCCTGTATTAAAAAATATGCTAAAAACATACAAGAAAGAAATTTTTTTTACCAATATCATATGCAAGAGACTTGTTTTTAAGAGCGGATAATTCAGTTTGTATCATATAGAAACATATTTTCAAGTTTTCTCCTTTTTAATAGTTGGAGCAGCTACAGATTAAAAAGATTTTGATCCCTCAATTATTCTTCTCTATGTTTCCATTCCTCAGGTGAAGATTTGGAGCACAAAACATTGAAAATACCTGCAAAATGCAAGTTTGATTTAAAAAAGAGTATAATACAGTCTGTAAGTAGTACAGATTATGAGCTGTATTTACTTCTTTTTGAGAAATCCAAATGTTGTTTATATGGCATAATCAGGATGTGTGTACTTTCATACACTTTTTCACTTCAAGCATAGTTTTTAATCAATAGACCTACACCAGAAGAAAAAAAAAAATGGTTTTAGTAAGAGTGAGCCTTTCTTTTCATACACAAGCAGTGTTTGATTTTCACCCAGCCCAAATCCAGTAATGAAACTGGCTGTTAGATGTGTGTGCTTGAGACTTCAAAACAGGGCTGAATTTTAATTGCAGGTGCTTTGTACCCAGATCAGTTCCAGAAGATAAAAGGAAGAATTGCTCTTAAACCAGGGATATTAATTCAGATTTAAAGAAAAAATGCATAATCTTAAGAATAAGGTCAAGAGCAATCCAATTTGTTTCAAGACAGTTAATGTGGTAGGTAAAATTGTATGTTAGAACTACGGAATGTCTCAGAATTGTGTTGACACTGTTAGCCTGACAAATGTATGAAGACAGACCCATTCCTGCCCGAACTCTAGCAGAAGACATGGCAGTTCTGATATTTGAGCAGTTCACTTATTTATATGTACCTGTACTGAGCTTTCCATTGAGCTCACCAGCTATCTGGGCATTGAACATGGATGATGACAAGGTCCACTATGGTGGGAGTTCCTGGACCCTGATTTTATTCAGCTTTGGCTAGGAATCTATTACCTTCCTAGGTCTTGGTGCCCTATGATCCTTTAGTCCATTTTTGCTTTGGGGGTATCTCTGCTGGATGAGTATGTTTCTGCATGTACTGACTGCCTATCAGCTTTGTTGCATGTACTTCCAGGACAAACCAGATTAAGAGACAGCTAGTGTGGAAATTCTGTGGAAATTCTGTTGGATCTTTGGGAATTTGCTTGATGGACTTGTAAGGAGTTGCAAAACCACAAAAATGTTACATGGAATCATGAAGCCCACAGAAAAAGTCTGCTAAACTCACAAGCAAAATGTTCTGGCTTTTGAGGACTCTCTCTCTGCACCTAAATTATATATTTGTCACATATATAGAAGTAGTATGGACTCCAAACAAAGAAATATCACAAAACCTCTCTGAATTTGCATTCAGATTCAGGCTGAAAATATTTATCTTGCAAATATTATCTTACCATATTTTTTTTTTCTGGGTCCGTGGTGAGGCACACGTGAAAATTGCATAGTACCATGGTACACAATCTAAACTGACTCATAGAAAATAAAGTTGAGTAGGTAGGGTTCAACAAGAAAATTCTACTTTTGTTTCCTGTCCACCCTATCTTTATGTTTGAATTTTATAACAGTCAGGGAAAGACAGCCTTGCTTGCAACAAGTTTGTTGTGAGCTATGGTATCATTATTTTCTGAGGATTAATTTGTTGATAAAGCCTGTTTATTCCTTTGAGAAAGAAAGACTGATTCCTGTGCACTTTCATTACATGTGCCTGAGCTTGAGCATTGCAAATGTCCTTGTCTGCTTTTGTCTTCTGTGTCAACTTAGGATAATAACCGTGGCTTTTACCACCAATCTGGATTAATAGATGTGCAATTCCCCAATTCACTCATGTGGATAATGTATTCATCCTATAATACTGTATTTCAGTTTCAGGACAGTGATGATTGGAGAAGAACAGTTGCCACAAGTAAAAGTAATGAACCATTTAGCAGCTATACTGCAGTCTGTTGTAAAGTATCTTATGGTGTCTCTCTCCTTCCCTATCCATCTGTAGCAATAATCATGTGAGACAGTTCTTTGAAATAGTGGCACAGCCAAGGGACTATACCAGGTATTACAGATCCAGTTCAAGTTCCCTACCTTTTCTGACACTGACTTCATTAATACAACTGTGTCACACCTGAGTCATAAAGATGGAGCATCTTCAGATGTTCTGGTTCCTTGATGAGTGTAGAATACAGGAGTGAAGACAATATAACATGTTCTGGTTGTGATGAGGAATACAATAACCCATCACCATAGCAAAGAGCACATTTTATTTGAAAAATACGAATAAAAGATTTTGTCCCTTTTGTTTATTAAAAGAAAGTGTAACAATTTCTATCAGTAACGCTTGCATAAGGAGGTATACTTTACATTACTCTTTTGTTAAAAAAAATATATATATTTTTGGAGACTTTGGAAAAATAAGAATGGCCCAAAACTTGCAACACACTTTTAATGCTCCTTAGAATGCACTGTGCCATTTATATGTACTGCAGGTACAAGGTCTTAGCACTTTATAATCCACAAAGTAATGCTAGGCAGCATAATTTTATATCCTTCTTTGCATTCAGAATATTCCCTTTGTTATCCTTGTGTGAGCTTACGAGTTTGGTTAATTCCAGACTGGTCCAATACTTACATTTTCTAAAGGATGATTTAAAAATTCTTAGACCACAAAAATTTTGTAATTCCTTTTAAATACCAGAAACAGTATTTTCCCATAGACATTTTCTTTCAGTATTCACAATTTAAACAACTGCATCAATTAGAATTAAAACTCAAAAATGTTTGCAGTTAATTTAGTTTTCTAAGAAGAATACAAAAAAATAAAGTGCATAACAGAGTGAAGTTGCTTTCAACTTTTACAATATTCTATGTGTATGTAACAAAAGGTAACACTGATAAAAAAATTAATTTGTTTTTAACATATGAATCAATCTAACACTAGCTAAATTCAAGCTCTTCCTTGCCTTTAAAGTGCATTAAATTACATTTTGGACAGGTTTTAGTTTGACAATTTAGTTTCGCATTTTACAATTCTTATACTGATCATTTTTTCAGATTATTTTGACTTGTCAAGAATACAGCATACCGAGTGCCCTCACCATTACAAGAAAGGGGGTTTATTTGAAGGAATGTAACTAATTATTTTGGTAGAAATGTACTATTAGTTGAATGGTTGTTGTAGAAACCAAATTGTAAATAGAAAAGCCCTTAAGTATCACTTTGCATGTGCCATTTAACTTTACTCAGAATTTCCAGTTTAAGTCAAACTGGCAGTTTTCAGCATTTAGTTGTTAAGCAGCAACAAGATTACTATTTAGGCTAATAGGAAAATATTTGAGAATATGAATACACAAAAGATCCATGAAAGCTTCAAGCATAGTCTATATAATCAGACTTAACCATAAACTGAGAAAAAGTTTCCCGTGGTATTTTCACTGAATATATACTTTGTTTAAATCAGCAATGCTACAAAATGATTGTGCCATCCAGTGTTAATTTTCTTCCACTTCAATCTAGGTCAACATAGAATTTCTCAAATACAGTTTAAATTTGTTTTTAAGACACAAAGGACCAAAACAAAAAAAAATGTGAGATTGGGATAATAAAACTGTAAACCTGTTATTTCTGCACTGTGAGGCCTTCTTCTGTGGCCCTGAAGATTTAATATTCTGTTATTTGTCATGCAAACAACACGACACTGTGATGTGCATTTGAATAAAACACAGTAAGCACAGCAAGCATGCAGACACATTGTGATAGAAAAGCACATTTGGCGACCACTGTGGATAGGACGTACCAAACAGGACACACCGCAGCATCACAGAGGCAGCCTCTCAATAACCCTGCAGACTTTTAAAGGATTCATGTTTCCTGGGGTATGACACACGTGCTGTAGAGCAGCAAAAAGAGCACCAGGAATGGCTAAAAGGGGATTGTTATTTCTCTGAGAAATTTTTAACTTAAATTGACCATTAGCATAAAAAGTGACTATTTGCTTGTGTCACTGCTCTTCTGTTGCCTTTAAGCCTGGACATTCTGTGATGTAAACAAAAAAAAAAACAATGGCACGAACACTGCCTTAAACACAAAATACATTGATTTTCTCTCCTTTGTTGTAGTGCCAGAGGGAATAGACAAAAAGATAACTAATACTTAGTTCTCAAAACTATAATACAACAATGAATGCAATTTTCATGCAGCTGTGATACAAAGTATTATGGTAGTAGTAATGCTGAAACATTTTGTTTTAAACACACTACTCATACTATATAAAAATTTAGATATTGGCATAAATCAAGTATGACCTAAACAAAAATAAAATTTCTCCTAATAAAATTGCACATTACTAGTTGCTTTATTTGGGACAAAACTGAAACATATCGTGGTTCTACCCCCCAAAAATATAATAAGTCAACCATTCTCAGCTTGTGTGTAACTCTTACTGCATCTAATTTCACTCTACAGTAAGAATGCCTCCTTAAAAGCTTTTCTAAAAGATTCTGTATTCCATAAAAAGTATTTAAAAAACCCAAACAACACAATTTATTAAACTATTTTCAAGCCATAAGCAGAATATTTTAGGGTTGGGGTGTTTTTCCCTACTAAACTTTCCTGTGGGTTCATATTCTGAAAGAGAGAAGAATCATTACAAATTTTAAACAAAATAGTGTACAAAAAAACAATTCTGTAACTACAGTGCAACTAATAATTTTTAGAGTGTAAAAGTTGCTTACAAAGCTAGTTGCTATTTTTTTCCAGAAGCTGTTTAAACCAAAAGCAGTCAACTGTATCTCAAGAAAAAAAAAATCAAAACAAACAAAGAAAGCCAAACAAAAAAAAACACATCCCCCCCAACAACAAAAAAAAACAACAAAAAAAAAAACCACATTACATTCAAAGTAAACTGATCAGAAATTTCTGTCATGTCTAGGACCTATCCAACCATAAAGAAAAGAAGGCTTAATTATCTAGTTCACCTGTGTGGCTCACAGCAGATCAGCAATAAATAGAGAGACCCTTCTTTACTAAGCTGAATGTAAGTGGCACCTAAAATGCAGAGGGAGGAATCTAGTGCAGCATACAAATCCGTATCACTCTGCACACCAGATCAGAGAGGAAGAAAAATGTACATAACTTCTACTCTGGACAGTTTTCCAATCAACTGCATACTGGAAGAAGTCCATTTCCCTTAAGTGGAGCTACAATTAGAAGCAGAGGACTGTTAATAGTGTTCGTGAGTATTATAGGTCATAATCTCTCATGAGATATCATGAGTTCCTGGTCCTCTCACAGTACTATCACCAGAAAGATAAAGAAAAGATTAAAATTCCAAACAAGGGAAACGAAAAATCAGAATCGGATAGATGAGGTGCTAAGCAAGCTGCTATGTTAAGCAGAACTGTTTAGCAGTTCTGCTGCTGCAATGCTAAAAAAAGAAAAAAAAATTGCTTGATTAGGTGTTAAGCAGCCTGCTATGTTAAGGAGAACTATCATTTCTGCAATGCTACAAAGTTACTAATGTAAGAAATCAATTTATTTAATCCATATGAACCACAGTAATGGTATATTTCCTTCACTGACTTAAAATGCTCTTGTTTCCATGATTCTTGAAATAGGGAAAAAACATCTTGTTCTGCTGGGGTGGCAACTACTCTAAGAGAAATAAATATCAATATATAGAACTTAAAAAAAAGCATCATCATCCTATTCTCCTTGCTTAAATTCTCGCTATCCCAATGTCTTACCAGCACCTCTAGTTTGCTTTCAGTCACACATAGAAATAGAAAAACACTGTGATTAAGCAGTCTGAGTTTTAAACAGACTGTTGTAGCTTCTGGACTCAGACCAGCAAAAGATTTTAAAAGCTTCAGCTCTTGACATAAGTAAAGCACAGTGAACCAAAAAACTGCATAGTTTAATGGTGCTGCCATTGCTGTTGTTTTTATTGAAAAAGTCTATACTTCATCTGCTTCACTGCATAAAGAGTACTTTGGGCCTATTCCATTTATATGAATGATGTTCCCATGAAAAGACAAAAAGAAAAAGCACAACACTGGAAACAACAGCTCCTCTAGCACGCAGTAACAGAGCAGGTCTGGGGGAATGGGCTAGAGCTGTGTTTGAGCTACAGATAATGATGCCCTCCATCTGTTAGCTGGTTATGGATGACAAGATTATGAAGGACATAATGAAATGACAGCTTCTCAATGCAACCTGCTAAGTCAATAAGATTAAATCATCAAAGGACCATTTATTTAAGAGGACAGGTGTGGCTTATCACCTCTGCAAAGGAAACAGACTGGTAGCACTTCTCACACTGATAGTAAACATTGTCTACCTCACTTTGGGATCACAAGGCCTAGAGCACAGCTAGAAACGCATCACAACCACCTGCAAGAGATCTGATCCTTTGTTAGCTTTCTTCTTAGACATGACCATAAACTTACTGCAGCTTGGAGCTGTCACGCATATTGCAATAAAAATGTCATTTCTTGGCTTTACTTTAGGTATTGTAGCAGATAAGGTACCAGAGACTTTATTAAGCAATTAAAAAAAAAATAAACAAGGGACAATAGATTCTTTTTTCTGTATTTTCCAAAATTTGACTTTCTTCCAATTGGAGAACCCAGTTTCAAATATGAAAAGGGCACTTGTTCTACAGTAACTGCATACAACTTAGTTCCAAGTACTGTATTCATTTTTTTTTGTTACCATTGTTGCCATTATCTGTCCAGTTGTTTAGGAACTTCTCTGTTCTGGGAATTACAACTAAGTTGTTCTTTCTGGTTCTATTTCCCCATAGAGTTCAGCTAGCTTCTTGAACTCAGGTCCCCAGTCTCCAAGGTAATTATAATCCTGGTCAGAGTGTGTCGTTGCTGAATCCAGAGAGCTGATAGACCCCGCTTCTGATTTATGACCCTCATAGGCATATGTCTGCAGGGAGTCATACGGGGGCACACTGGGGTCTAGATCAGCCTCTGCCAGTCTTTGTTTAATGAACTCCTGGACATCTATACTGTCAAGGCTTGAGGAGAGATGATGCCTGGACAGAGGCTTCACTTCAGGACGAACATCCCTCCGGTATTTTAGCTCTTCAGCAGCAGATGGATTCCGCAGTGCTGTGATGTCAAACGCTTCTGTGTCTTCCTCTCCACCGCCCTCATCATCATATGTCACAACATTTTCCCGGACATCTTCTTCTGAAATGATCAAAGGCTCCTTCTTGCTACGTCTTAGGGTGACGAAAAGGACCACAATTGCTAAAGAGAAAACTGCAGATATTAGAGTAGGTTTAAAGTTTACATCTGAATATGTTTCAGAAATAGCAGACACTTAGTCAAAAATACAGGGGGTAATATTTTCAGGCCAGTATTTCCAGAACTGGTATTTGGGATCACCTTCTACTTAGTTTATCTCATAAAGGAGATAAATGAAGAAAACATTCTTTCAGATAAATGAAAAATTACTAACTAAAGTTGGCATTTTTCAGAAGAATAATCCAGGGCTTTCAGTGCTTCATTAAAACCAATGTTTAGCATATAAATTGAATTAATATGCAAAAGGTTTAGGTTTTTTTTCTTATGAATATTTAATTTTGTGTAATAAAACACAAAATTACAAGATAAATATATAACTATATATTTTAAAACAGCCTTCTGGCAAGAAAATACTGAAGTAAGCTATAAGGAAAGTAGGTCTTGGAAAATGTAGTCTTTGGGAGAAAAAGTCCTCAAAATATCCTCTTGGTTACTTTGCAATTACTATTATTTCTTGCCATCTCTATAAGGATGCAGAAAGTCACATGAGTGCCACAGAGTCGTGTATGCAGCAAGTTGTGCCTCTGACAGGGAAAAGAACCCAAATCAAAATCAACCACAATATTAACTAATGGGTAACATTGGAACTGGCCTGGGAAAATAAAAAAAACTAAAAAGAGCGAAGAGGAAACGCACTTGTAATGGCACTAATCTTATGAGTCTGCTTATAGTCTCCTATGTATCTTGTCCCCTGTGGATTATGTTGTGCATTGCTATCAGTTTATTCCACAAAGTTAATTAAGAAATGGCTTTTCTATAGTGCTAATGATACTTCTTACAGCATAATGCATTTCAAAAAGCTTTGCCCCTTTTTTTTCTATAATTTTTCACACTGTTCAAGACATGGAATTAGAGTCAGTCTCTTTTTGAAATCTTTCCAAATTGCAGAAGAAAAAGAATTAGAGTCAGTCTCTTTTTGAAATCTTTCCAAATTGCAGAAGAAAAAGATCTGCAGTGCTAATTACTTGATAACCTCTGAAAAAAAATTTCAACTGGATCCCAGATATTCACAAATGTACTTAAAAGGCATTTCCCCCTATTAACTTTAGCTAAACCTTTCCCCTCTAATCACAGCTATGTGTTTCTAATTGCCTCCTCCCACCAGGCAAAAGCATACCGCACGGAAACCTTGCGCCCTGTCGAGAGGCACTGGAGGGATGGCATTACTTAGCAGCGCGCATGGCTCACCAAGAAGAATGACGATGCAGAGCAGGATTGCGATCAAAGCTCCCGTGCTCAAGCCAGCCGAGGAGAGGAAAGCTTCAGCGTGGCAGGTCCTCACCCGGCCGTCCCTCTCGCAGGCGCAGACGCGGATGGTGAGGGTGCTGCTGCTGCTCAGGGGCGGCACGCCGCCGTCCGACACCAGGACCGGCAGGTAATAGGTGTCCTGGGCGCTCCGGCTGTATCGCCTGCGCCTCGTCAGGATGCTGGCCGTGTTATCTGCAGTGGCGGAAACAGGACAGCATCTCAGCGAAGTAAAAAAGTTATGCACTGTTGGTTTCCCGTCAAGTGGAAGCATGGGGCATCTTAAAACTGAAAAACATCTAAACTAGCCAGTCCTAATCTGTGAAAGTGCACGATCTAGAATTAAAATTTTGTCAGGAAGTCTTTCTGGCAAACAGAGGAAAAAGGGGAGGAGGTGGAAAGTAGCCTACATTATATAAATAAGAGTATTTAAAACTCTTGTATTTTTATTGGAATCTAAGTGAATTTTGAAAAACATTTTGTTTGTCACAATTTACAAGTGTTTTCATCCCATGTTATGCTGTTGGTAACATATGGACCCTTGTCAATCTGAATAGCTGGAATTATGAGGATACCTTTTGTGAAATTTTTGCACAAAACAAAATCCTCTTGATTCTCAGAAGAATATAAAAAATTCTTTAGTAAGAGCTAAAGTAAGACTTTCATGTTCTAGTGTTTGCAAAAAGGTTTTAAAGTTTAAGTGAGCTTTCAGAAAACATCTTAAAGGACAGTGACCAAAGACACATGCTTTGGAGTGGTCTGGAGGAAGAGGGAAGGCAAAGGAAGGTAAAGAGAGTAGATATTATGTCTTCTAAACTAGTAGAGTTTAAAGATAAATGAGAAAGGGGAGATAGTTACATAAGACTGTGTCACCCTTCCATTACCTATGGGCCCATCTGGCATAGACAGACAAGGAAAATCTAAATCTACTGCTTATTACACACACGTTGCAAGAGCATTTGTAGGCAATGAGGAGGGTAGGAAGTTGCCACACATATCCCTTTAAGCCCAAGAAATTAAGAGGCATAAAGAGAATGCAGGAGAAAAAATTCTACAACAATATATAGTTATAGTTAATATTCATATGTGTAAAATTTATTTTCAGTTTGTTGTCACCACTATGAAATTACTAGCCTCTGAATAAAAGTCCAAGATAAAACAAACAAAACAAAACAAAACAAAACAAAACAAAAAAAATTAGAGACACTGAGAATTTGAAACACAAGCAGTTAGGGAGAGAGAGATGGGGACTGATAAATGGAAAGAGACATTAGAAGAAAAGAGCTTTCTTCTTGTATTGCTTGTCACATGGTTTCCAAATTGGGGAATTTCAATGAAATTGGCATTTTTTAGCAAAGAACAGAAGGGCAATAAGTACTAAATACATCTGACATGTTTTTCTTTCTATTACAAACAAACAAACAAGAAATTGTCTTATTTTTCCTTACCACTGTAGATACATTATTAAATGGCTTTATCATAACCAATGGAAAAATGAAACCCATGTCACCCTGTGAAAATCTAGTGTAACAATATAGCCAGTGTGGCATATATTTGCCCATTGTACTGATGCATGCACATTTGAGAGAAAGTGTTAAGTTTTTGTTTAAACTGGATTGAAGATCTGTTTCACATGATTACTCTTCATGCTATACTTTCTATCAAGCTCTGTGCAAATTTTTAAAGCATTAATTTTAATCCACTTTTGTCAACATTTTATTTTGCATACCATCTGACAGTGATATTTAGAAAAACTGGTAATATCATCCCACATCAGCATAATATCACAAGATAATATATTTGATAGCAGGTTTCACACAAGAAATACAAATATCAGCTGAGAAGTGATACCATAGTTGCTAAGCCAAGAACTAAGCACTGAAGTTCTTTAGCTTTATTTCCTCACATAAGCATTACCCATAACACCCCTCCACACTCCCCTTCATTTTGGAAATATCGAATATCCAGAATGATGAGTTTGTTATAAATTTATTGAATGCTGTTCTTTATACTTGGAGTGGCACAATATAAGGTATTGAGTAATTAATTAATTAAATAATTAATTAATTTGCTGTAGGCCTTGGAGTCCTGCTCGAGTTTACTTCTACAAGGTTATGTTTTGATAACTGATGACACATATCAATTACTATGCTGTTTAAATTCATTCAAGTTACAGAACCAGAATGAGGTGAACAGATAATTTTTTAATCTGTAAAAATTGTGACAGAATATAAGAACATCATGTTGTGGAAATCAAGCTTCCATAAAGAATATAAATAGTCCATGAATTAACATAACTTTACAAAATTATTTGTTACACATAAATCCTGCTCCCAAAATATTTTGTATTTTGTTGTTCTGGGTCAACTAGGACTCTCACATAACACCCAAGCACAGTCACTATAATTAACATTCACCAGCGCCCTTCTCGCACTATGGACAAGACTGCACCAGGTTTGTTTCCCACCTCAATATTATTTCATCAGTCTGCAGATCTTAAGCCTAAATAGCCTCATGCGTGCACCAGGACACATTGTGGCATGTAAATTCCTTTTGCAATATGACAACAGTATGTTGTTGAGCTGCAATACAAATTTTCACATTATTTTGTAAATTCAAAAGTGAAAAATCCCTTGATATCAAATCTGGGTTCCATTGGGTTCTACACAGGGTCAAGGGGAGACAGAAGGCAACTGCTGTGCTTGTTGCCTGGGACATAAATTTCAAAAAGAGTGAATGATCCAGTGCACACCTCCAGAAGCAGGGATGAAAATGCTGGCTGACAACAAATGCATCAGAGACTAAATATAATGAAGAAAAACTGAGGACTCTTGATCAGGGATCTTGCAGTAATGATAGAATTTTAGCACAGAGACTATTGGAAAAGATGTAAAGGAAAGAACATCAAGATGTGAGAATGTATGCTATGAGGGTAAATGTGGATGGATGGGAGGAAAATTGTCAGGAAAAAAAGAAAAGAAAAGGAAAGGAAAGGAAAGGAAAGGAAAGGAAAGAAAAGAAAAGAAAAGAAAAGAAAAGAAAAGAAAAGAAAAGAAAAGAAAAGAAAAGAAAAGAAAAGAAAAGAAAAGAAAAGAAAAGAAAAGAAAAGAAAAGAAAAGAAAAGAAAAAAGAA
>VXBI01002475.1:749-225998 GCA_013397375.1 Toxostoma redivivum
AAAAAAAAAAGAAAACCCCACACCAAACAAATCATCCCCAGGAAACAACTGTTACAAGGGCTGAGTGTTGATAAGTCCATACTGACACAGAAAAAATACCAGATACTGACTGTGCCAATGGATAAAATAGTGTCAGATGGATACTATTTTAAGTTTTGCTGCTTCCTGTTTCATATCTGTAATTAGATATTTTAACATAGCCAAAAGTATCTTGTCGACCTAGCCTTATTACTAGCACTTCCATTTTCAACTTGTGGTCAAAATCCAGTGAAACTGTAGACTGCTTGTAATAGATCCTAAAAGGTAGCTTTAAGGATTCTGTTTTAT
Organism: Toxostoma redivivum; assembly: GCA_013397375.1. Lineage (NCBI taxonomy): Eukaryota > Metazoa > Chordata > Aves > Passeriformes > Mimidae > Toxostoma > Toxostoma redivivum. Next base: position 1,077 of record VXBI01002475.1, read on the forward strand.
GTAAAATATAATATGGAGTGGAAAATTCCAAAAAAGGACATTGCCAGGGGAAAATATGTACATCTGTAAACTCAAAGTGTTAAAGTGCTGAAATGTAAATCCATTGAAATAACCTATAAATGGTTTAGTACACTTAATATATCACATGGACATAATAACAATAGTAGTAATAATAAGAAGAGCAAAAATAGCAATAAAAATAGATTACATAAGCGAAAAATCTTAAACTGATATTATATAACCAATCTTCATTAATTTTACTGAGCACATTCTGCTTAATATCAGCTTAGGAATTAATATTTAGTCTCTCCTTGTGTCAGGAAAGATCTTGCCTGTGCAAGCCAGATGTGTTTTGACTCACACCTTAAGCTCATTTATCCAAAGAGGGTCATTGTTTCCACGTAATTGCTCAGATGGCTGTAAATGTAGCACCATAATAAGGAATCTAAAACTAATATGGGGATTTTCAGAATTAACTCTTTAAATTCTAGAACACTTGGTGTCTGTGTTCCTAAATTTAATTAAAACAAATCCTCACATTTAAATAACCATGTAACTGCAGAACCCCTTATTGGTATCTTGCTCTATTTTATGTTGAAACTGTTCAGAGCTTTCTTTAGCAGTCTTCAGAGAAACCACAAGGCTTAAGTAGTGCTTAGCAGACCAATTGATTAGCGATCTTGTGTTAGATCCCCAAACCATCTGTTTCTCTTCCTCATACTATTAGGGATTCTGTTTTGTAAGGTATGTTCTCAAAGTGTTGGATACTCTCAAATTATGCAATATAACAAAAACATCTCCAGCCTCTCCTCTTGGAGATATCACTGTGCTGACAAAATAATTAACATATTTTAGTCTCAAGAAGGAAAAGCATGAACAAGAGAGATTATGAACATACGTCCAGATTAAAAGGAGATAAAAAGAATTAGTAGAAAACAATAGAAGGAACAGAAAAATAATTGCACAAAAAGGTTATATGGAAATCCCAGAACGTGGGTAAAGTGCCAAAAGGAACAAGTGGATTAAGAATAGAAAAGAATAAGAAAGAAAAAAACAATACAAAGTATGAAATGGATATTTTTCTAACACAAGAAAATATAACCTCAGCAAATTGGCAGATGACACCGAGGGGTGTGGCTGAAACACCTGAAGAATGGGACCCCATCAGAGGGATCTGGACAAGCTCAAGAAGGGCCCATGGGAATCTCATGAGGTTTAACAATACCAAGTGCAAGGTGCTGCACCTGGGTCAGGGTAATCTCCAGTACCAACACAGGCTGGAGGATGAACAGATCCAGAGCAGCCCTGCCCAGAAGGACTTGAGAGAGCTGGGGGATGAGAGGCTGGACATGACCCAGCACTCACAGCCCAGAACATCCAGTCCTGTCCTGGGCTGCATCTAAAGCAGCATGGCCAGCAAGGGAGGGTGGGGATTCTGCTTCTGCTCTGCTCTGGTGAGACTCTACCTGGAATATTCCATCCAGCTCTGGGAGCCCCAGCACAGGAAGGAAATGGACCTGCTGGAATGGGTGCAGGGGAGGCCACCAAGTTGATTAGAGGGATGGAGCATCTTTCCTATGATGAAAAGCAGAGAGAATTGCAGTTGTTCAGCCTGGAGAGGAGGACATTTTGGGAAACTGTATTGGGGCTTTCTGGTACCTGAAGGGAGCCCACAAGATGTCTGGAAAGGGACTTTTTACATAGGCAGATAGTGGCAGGATAAAGGGAAATTACTTTAAACTGAGAGTAGGTTTAGATTGTGTATTAAGAAGAAATTATTTACTGAGAGTGGTGAGGCACTGGAGGCCCAGGGAAGTTGCAGATGCCTCATCTCTGAAAGTGTTTAAGGCCAGGTTGAATGGGGTCCTGAGCAACCTAGTCTAATGGCAGAGGGATTGGAACTACATGATCTGCAAGGTCGCTTCCAAGCCAAACCATTTTATCACTCCATGATACTGAAAAAGTGGCCTTCTTTAATTCTGTTTGTAACTATGCTATTAGTTGTTCTCCTCACCAAAAATCCTTATAAGGTTGTCTCATGTTTTTCTCATCTGGATAGAAGGGATGAAATCAGACACTTTATCTAGGAAAAAGTGAAGGAAATTTGACATTTCCATATATAAATAGTACCATTAATATCATATATGGAGTTGAACATGACAAACTAGGGAAAAAAATATCCTCATAAATATGTTGTCCAAATCATCATTCAAAAACCAAAGTAGATATGACAGTGAAAGTTCAGTCATTGTGTTTCTACTTTCTCACAGCCAAGTAATAATGCTGTATTGACCAACTCTAGAAAGTCTGGTAATGAAACACTGATGTAATAAATCTGAAACAGTGCTCAGGAAAATACCTTTGTGTTGAAGATTTCGTAAGGTTTCCCCAGAGCACCTGATTCTGTACAGTATTTAAAGGATCTGTCTGACCTTAATGATCTTTTAAGTTTGCACAGGGAAAGAAGCAAGTGTAAATAATAGACACTCATCTTAGCCAATGCAGGTGCAATAAAACTGTCCATAGGTTTGACAGAATGTCCTCTTCCATACCTTGTCTTCATGAACTTGTGTAATTTATTTGGCAGCACTCAACTTTAACTTAACTTATAAATCCATACCTGTTTAACAAATTCTTTTTACTGCAGGGCTTAAGGCTCAGGGGTTGAGGTTATAAACATTGAACATCAATAGCCCTGTATTTGGTCAAAAAATTAATTCTGCTGGAAAAAAAACAAGGGGTGGGAGCTGTAAGGAAAAATAAACTGGATAGGAAAAATTGCCACATGTAAAGCTGCGGAGAGGTTTGAGTCCAGCCTCTGACTTTCCCAGATGTCCCCAGTTTTTCAGATCAAAGGAATGAAGACCTTTCAAGAAAGACTGCAATATCTTAAACTAAGCTTTTATGTGCATGGAACTGTTATAGTTAAATTCTGCAGTTTCTTTCTGCTCAGAGTAAACAGACCACTGCAAGGCAGTGGAATTATAGACCTCTGCAAAAATAAAAGTGAAAGTTATCTTGAGATTTGGTCCTGAATCAGCATCCTGAGGTAGTCCAAAGTACAGCAAATCACACCTATTCATATTTGATGGAAAAACAGCAATCATTATCATTTTTCCTGCTGTCCTCCAAGGTAATCTGTCCTTCATATTAAAAAAAAAAAAGGTTAGTTGCATAATCTGTCTAAATTAGTTGATATAAAAACTGCAGTAAAGCATATGAAATTATTCCCAATTCCACAGACTGACAGAACAGCAAAACATTTGGACATATTTTTCATTTGTTTCTGAGCTAACAGGTTCTTCTGATGACTCAAATTAGTTCTTAACCACTTGTTGGTCAGTAAAGCTCCTACAAATGTCATCTTGGAACTAAACAGGTACTGAAAGGAGAAGGATGAATATTCTTATGTTTCTCATGGCTATTTGGGATGTGTTTCTGCCTTTAAGTAAAAACACCTCTATGTTATCCAGACCATTATAATAATTTTAAAGAGCTTGATATACTTCCGATACGATCTTGATGTTGAATTTTGGAATCTGACAACTAAGGTCAGTACAGAACAGGCAAACTTTGCTTTCCTTCCCTAAAACTGGAGGTACTGCATAGTGTCAATTTCCGACTATAAATTAAAAGAAATGAGGACCTAAAATAATCCTGAAAAATCCAGAACAGTACCTTAGAACAGTATTGGTTAGACCAGTCTAAGATAATATGATGCTAAGTGTCAGTCCAATAACCTTGGAAAAACATGTTGGACTGATTTTAGTAACAATTGAAGCATGAAGAAATGAAGATTTAACTTAGTGCCAGTGTAGAATACTTTTATAGTTTGTAAACATAAGAATGCCTAAAAAAACTCTTCAGATAGTAATTTTAAAACAGCCCTGTGTAAAGAAATACTAGGATTAGAGAGAAGATAGTTTCCCTATCACAATCATTTTTTTAAAGAAAAGAAGTAAGACTGAGCAGCTTCAAGAATAGAAGTTAAAAGAAAAATGGATTTATGCATAAATGTTACAATTTTATAACATTTCTCTGAGTCCTCAACTTTATCAGCAAAAATAGTCTTTCATAAAGTTCATCTATAAAGATCCTTATAGTTGTTTTAAATGTTTTAATTAGGCTGCATGTATTATTGAAAATGTTTCCACTTTGATTACATGTTGAGAAGTGCTTCTTTGCCATGTAAAGAAATCAAATTGGCATTTGCTTCCTATCTCCTTCAGAGCATTCAGATAAGGATAATTGCATTAGTTCCTGTCTAAATAATGTTTCAGACTAAAGCCCTAGGGCCAAAATACTGGGCCTTAATTGGCTGCACTACCTGCTCTAGTCATGTAGACAAATTAAATTAATTACAATATTTTGAAAATGCTTCAACAACAACTTTTAATCACAAAACAGGGAAAAAGCCTCAGGAATCCCACAGAAGCTTAAATATAAGCTGTCTTTGGAGAGCCAGCTATGGTACTTTGTATAGAACACTGCTTTTGAATATCAGAGGGGAGGTGAAAATAGTTCTATTATTCCTGGTTGATTTTGCCATTAGAACAGCCAGTCTCATGCTGGTTTGAACACTAGATTTTTACGTTACGAGTACTGCAATGTCCTAATTTTTCTACATCTCAACTAATTAGCCGATTCATGAGGCAAGTGTATTGTTGTTATAGTAATCTGCACCTGCACACTTGACCATTCCTTTGACATCATAATTCTAAAATATGCAAAATAAATATAATTCACAATGCTGTCTACTTTCATGAACCTAGGCTTTGCCAGACAAGTGGTATAGAAAGCTACAATTTTTTATGTAAAAATCTGGAATAGGGATTTTTTCATTTTTTTCTTAGAAAACAATTCATAAGAGATATTTCTGAATATTTACCAGTAGATATCAGTAGTACATGTATAAATAAATGTCCAGGTTTTAATCTGAAAATTCTTGATCCTTTTATTGTTAAGCTATTTTTATTAAACATATCAAAGGTTGCAATCATATGTTTAAAATTTAATTATATTTTTAAAATTTATTTAGGAACGTGAGACAATTTGATCCTGATTTCTCATGGAAGCGAAATGTATGTAATTATCTTACATATATGTAAAATCTTGACTCATTCTCTCAACATGTTAATCTATTGGTGCATTTCAGCCAAATGGGGTAACTGGATAGAAGCCTCATTCACAATAAAACTACAAGTTTTGCAAAAGAAGATGGATGAAAACACTCATATGTCAGACAATTTACAAGAGAAATAAAACTTATACATTACCTAACACAAAAATCCACAACAGGCAGCTACAACTACAATACCATTAGCATCAATGCCAAGGAAATCTGAGATGTGAGCCCATAGGGAATGTGTTTAATTTGTTCTTAAGCTCAGGGAAATTCGCACTCTCACTTTGATACCTTGTCAAACTAATGCATGCATAAATTTTCAGTAATGCTAACTCACAATATTGTTGTTAAGGAGATGACAGGTGACTACCAATCCTGGAAGTCATATGTTTCTTATACAAAGCAGAAAAAAACAGTCTGCAAAAACCTATCCTGAGTTTGTTCTGTCCCAGAGAAATTCTCTCTACTAGCTTTCACAATGTAAAAACATTGTGAAAAGTTCCACAGTACAAAGAAAGAAGTAAAAAAAAGCACAATAACTCCAGAGGATTATGAAAGTTGGTTATTGAGTCATAATAGCATAAGTGTAAGCCCATAGGCATAATGGAAAATCGTTGCAAACCTGAGTTTGCAACAGTACAACTGATCTAAAGGTTGCCAAGATACAAGACCCTCAGAGAAGGACATGTCTTAGCAGCATGACAAGAAGGGAAAAATTAATCCCTGATTTTCACATAGAACCCAGATTTCATGAGCTAAAGCTCCTTTAAAAGACACAGGTATGAAAAAGTAGGGTAGTGGCTTATGTCTTTAAATGAAGTTAAACAAGTAAACAAGCCCAGGAAAAAATGTTCTGGATCAGAAAAAAAAGTTCATATGCAAAGATTTAGTATCACAGTTTTATTTTCTTTTCATTTTCTATTTTACATCACACATGTAAGAAAGCATTATGCAAAGAGCTACAGGCAATTGATCAAGTGCATCATCTTCCCCTTTAGCTTAACCTGTTCACTAGTGATAAGACATAGTTTAGAGTTTAGCAGTGTTTCATCATAATGTTTCTTACCTTACTGAAAAGAATTCACAGACATAGCTTAACCTTTATTGCTTTTATTTCCAACACTAACTGCAATGGATGACTCCCAGTAGTGTCTCCCAGAAAGGTGTAACTAATCAGCTTTATAACAATTACAATATATTCTTAATAGCTTTAAGAGGTAGGATTCTAATTCTATAGTTATCATGGGATCACATAATATGCTGAGTTGGAAGGAGCCCACAAGGATAATGAAGTCCAACTCCTGGCCCTGCACAAAACCATCCCAAAACATCTCACGCTGTGCCTGAGGGCATTGTCCAAAGGCTTTTTAAATACTGTCAGACTCGATGCTGTGACCACTTCCCTGGGTAGCCTGTTCCAGTGCTCAACCATGCTCTGGAAGAAGAAACTTTTCCTGATAGCCAAGCTAAACCTCCCCTGACAGATTAATGCCATTTCTTTGAGATCTGTCATGGGTTATGAGAGTGAAGACATCAGTGCCTACCACTCTGCTTCCCCTCATGAGGAAGCTGTGACTGCAATGAGGTCTCCCTTCAGTCTCCCCCAGGCTGAACAGACCAAGTGACCTCAGCTGCTTCTCATTCAGCTTCCCCTCAAGGCCCTTCACCATCTTTGTTGCCCTCCTTTGGACATTTTCCTATAGTTTAATATCTTTTTCAAATTGTGGCACCCAAAGCTGCCCCCAGCACTGGAGGTGAGGCCACCCCAGCTCAGAGCAGAGCAGGACAATCCCCTCCCTTGCCTGGCTGTGATGCTGTGCCTGATGCCCCCCAGGACAGGGTTGGCCCTCCTGGCTGCCAGGGCACTGCTGGCTCATGGTCAACTTGCCATTGACCAGGACGCCCAAGTCTTTTTCATAGTGCCCTCTCCAGCCTCTTGTTCCAAAGTCTGTCTGTACATCCAGGGTTGCTCCATCCCAGGTGCAGAATCCAGAACTTTCTCTTGTTAATCTTCATATGGTTGGTGATTGCCCAAACCTTTAATTTGTTAAGGCAATTATTGTGGAGACCTGAACTCAAGATACTCTGATATGTAAAGAATTCATATTTCAGTAAGCATATAGTAATTGTTCAGTCTGGCAAAAATCTCAGGATATAACCAATCCAAATTCTGCAAAAGCATCCATAAAACCTCCAAAAGCTGATCACAACAATGAATGGTCAACAATGAAAATTTTGGGACTATTTCAATCCTGTAGTTCCTTTTCTGACTATAGATCAGATTAAATTAATTAATTTTAATAGAACAAAGACAGGCCCAGGCTACTTTCTTCTGACATTGTCATTTACCAAAAATATATGACATATAAATAAAACAGTGAAAAGCATATGTCCTAGACTTCTGTGATCACTGTGGTTTTGGATATGGATTTTAGCACTTGAAAGAGCAGGCTGAAATTACTTATTTTCCATATCATGGTTACAGGCATTGAAAGAACTTTACACCCATACTTTTAGGAAGTGCCCAAAAGAAATGACACTTGAGAAGGCATTCATGTCACCAAAGTACACTTGTTTAAAAGTTAGACGTCTAGTCTAGGTAATTGTCTATATTCTCTGAAATAAATCAAGAAAGGGAGACATGCGTTCCATTCTTTTTCAAAATATCTTAACAGGAGAGTTGCATTTCACTAATAAAGACGAAAACTTAAATTTTGGAGAACAAAAGATAGATGAGATTTATTTTACTTTATGTAGTCAAAACCAAGAGCATGACTATAAAATATTCTTAGAATGAAACAAAAATTAAGGGTCTAGGGAGAAATAAAAATTTCTCACTTGGGGAAAACCATCATATTGAGTAGAAATTTATGCCTTATGAAAAAGAAAATAAATTATATTAAAAAATGTGTGTTTAAAGGATTGTATTTAAGAGATTTATTTACACTTAGAGATTACTTTTCTACCAAAGTAAATGGAAGTTATGGAAATATTTCAGACAATAAATTGAGGGGAGTGGTTACTGAAGTCCTAGGAAGAGCTTAAAATTATAATTGAAAGGAAATGTGGTAATTTTATATGATGCAATAATATTTAACACAGATTATATAAAAAATCCCTTTAAAAGGTATTTTTACATGACAGTTACCAAATTATGTAAAATTAATGAAATTGCTCCAAATTGTAAAGTAATAACTGTAAAATGGATGACACTGTTTCTGATTCCACAGATAATTCCTGGCCTCAAAATAAAAAAAAACAGCCATCAGGTTTGAGATTTTTAGCAGTTCTCTCACGGTATTTTCTTTAGAATTTGTTTTATGCCCCTTAAAAAAATCAGTATCTAAGATCTTTTGATCCCTGAAAATAGTAGAACTTATTTTTGAGAGATAGATTTCCATCTTCCTGCCCGCAAGCAAAATCTTGAAATTAAGAAACTTGAAGGTAAATAAATGAAACCTTGTCTTATTAAATTCTCATCATTTGTAATCCAGTCTTCTGATATTCAGATGCTTTAATTATAATTCAAATGTATGTGCAACTGCTACACTGAGCAAATTTTTTTCAAGTACAATCTTTTCCTACTTCTGTTATAACAAAATCAGAACTTCTAAAGGAATCTAATGGAATAACAAAGAGGGGCCTGGGAGAATGTGGACTGTTTATAAATTCTAGTTCCTGTTCTTTTAGTTGCTCAAACATTTTTGTCCAGGATTGAGAGTTTTGGAAAGGTCAATTTTGAATCTCTTCAGGAAGCAAAGGAAAATAAATTGCCATTTTCTATATTCTGAATGCTCTACTAAGAGAATGACTGAATACAATTGAAAAGATACCATCCCCATGGGTTTCAACATGCATGTTTGTGTAGATCTCAGTCTAGTATACTTATGTCTTCACTGATATAGGTTTTATAAGACTCACTAAAGACTGTGAGAAAAATGAAAAACAAAAAAAAAAACAAAATAAAACAAACAAACAAAAATACATACAAAAAAAGAAAACCAGAACATAGAGCTGAAGACTTTTCTTAGATCATTACTTTAGTAACCATTTCATCCAAAACTTTGAAATGGAAAAAAATCAGTATTTGTTAGAGTTTATAGTAATACCACTCTAATATATATAACTGTATATAAAGTATAAAAGTAGTAAAAGTAATAAAAGGAGTATAAAAAGTTTGGGCTTAGATGCAAATATGAAACAGTGTCTATATTCTTGACTAACATTAATTCCTTTAAGAATATCATCCATAAGCAATAAAGAACGTATTTGCTTAGATAACAGGAAAATAGGAATAGCAAGGTGTTTTTCTTTAACCTTCTTAATGAGAAGATGTGTTCTCTTTGTTGCAAACATTAGTAACAAGGATGATGTAGTAGTCTGCTCATTTCATTGTTCTAGTCATTAAAACTGCAAAAGCAGCTCTAGCCATGTGTGTGCTTCTAATTGAACAGAGGATATTCTTATGGTATCTATCTTCCAATTTGCATGTCTAGGTAATGATGTCAGTTTTACACTGACAGTTAACAAGCATAATGTGGTGTTAATCAAATGACCTTTCAGCAATAAGTGATTGAAGAATTAACTTCTCCAGCTTTAAATCACATTTTCACTGAATAAATTAAGTGGAGAAATATCTTTCCTAAGTATCTTCAAGCACTGGAGCAATACTAAGAATTAAAAGGTCCAGCTATCTTGAGAAAAAATTATTTTCTGGAATCACAAGGATATGAGCAGAAAGGGAGACTAATTACTCCACAATCATTTTTAAAAAGCCTAATATTCAAAAATCGGAATAGAATTACTGAAATGAACACACATAGACATAAAATCTGAGAAAAATTTTTCAACCTGAATTCTTGCTTATTTTATTATAATGCAATATCATTGATATTTATTCATTTGCCTGCACACCATTGTTGTGAATCCATTTTATTTCAAATCACTAAAGTTTTGGTCATATCTATCATATTATTTCCAAAAACTAGGCTCTTAAACAGATTAACAAAAAAAAAAAAAGAAAAAAAAAAAAAAAAAAAAAAGGCTTTAAAAAAAAAAAAAAAAAAAAAAAAGAAAAAAAAAAAAAGAAGTGACACCCGACACCCAGGTGTAGCATATCTCAGTCTCACAAATGCTGATGATAATGCTATTTCTTCCTAAACACAGTTTACAACAGAAAGAAGCATGGAGCATAAGCCCTTCCCTCCTCTTTTTTATCCTCTTCTTCTTTGATGGACATTAAAAGTGAAGTTCAGCTCACTTCACTCAACTTTGTTCTAAGTTGTCTTCACATGTTACGTGCCTGCTACTGACACCACTCAGTTCTGTTCTCCATGAAGCAATGTTACATCTGTAAAAGATTATAAATGAAGTTTTCTTAAGAAATATCAGTAACATTGATTACATTTAGGTCCATTTTTTTAGTAAGGTACTACTCAGATTAAGGTAGAAAGTCAGACTATAGCTATGAGAGGAAACTATTCTAATCATAAATAAAATGCTGGATAAATAAAAATACATTTATTTTGTGTTTTTCTATCTGATAAACACCAGGCTTTAGCTAACAAGTGTAATTTTAGTGTACACAGATTAAGCAAAACAGAATACAAATTCCACATTGACATAGGCAGATGATGCATTGTTAAAACATCATTTGGCCTAATACACTTTCTGATATGTGTTACAAAATATGAGTGAGATACATCTTGCCAGACCATACTTTTCAGTGTTCTCTAATGATTACTTGGAAAGAGGTTGGAAAAATTTTACATGTTGATACTGTAACTTTTTTATTCTTTCTGCTATCAATTTCAAAAAATGTAAATATATATGCAATTTTGAAGAAATTCTGATTGTTAACAGTGAGAATCTAATTCAGATTACTAAATATCAAGGAATACAATAGATGATGCTTTTGAGTAGTGTCTCTATCTGTTTTTCTGGATAGCTGTAAAAATGCTCATGCACAGACAATGACAGCCATAGAATAGCTGGAAATCACTTTATATTTACCCTGAAAAAAATAAATGAAAGTCCCAGGAAGCATAATAGACATAGTGTCAATCATTAAAACAAGCATCACCAAATCCCTCTACTGCAGAAAGCTGTCCCAGATTGCAGTACAGAGTAATTACTTTTTTGTTTTGAAATTACTAATAAACTATATTTCAGCTAGTCGTTCTCTTAAGCATATTTCTCAATTAATTATTTACACAGATAATATAACATCTCTTTGTTTCTTGTTTATCAAGGTTATCTTATATCTTTGGAGATGTTATGAAGAGAATAAGGAACTACTAATTGAAAATAATAATTTCCCTACACCTGCCATAATCTTTAAATGTCATATCAATAGCTGCAGGCAACAAACTTCAAGAAACATTTTTACTCTACTTTTCTGTCATTAATAAACTGTAGAAGGACACTATACTCTCAGCAACTGTTTGCATCTCTGGGCCACTCTCTTCATTCTTTTCACCATTAGCAATGTAAGTTTATAATTAAGGATGATCTATTCAAGGTCCTTTCTGCATATCAGAAATCCCAAAGCATAATTAATTGGAATGAACAGAGCATCTGGTTTCTTGTGATCTTATAGTTTCAATGTATATGATATTTAATTAAAATAAATTCCCTCCCTCCTTCTCTCATAGGGGAATTAGCTCATTAAAATTTTCAAGAGTGAGAATCAGTCCTCCAGCAAATATTAACATTTGGGAAGGAACAGAGACTGGTTGGATAAAGAAACCTGTTTTCTGTGTTCTACATTTGTCCCCTGGTGCTGGATGACACTGCTACTACTCTCATTCATCGTAACCTTGAGGTATGAATCTTTGATGTTCTCTTAAAACTAAGTTGTTTTACAACATTTTCTAAAAAAATCTTGTGTCATGGGTCTTTTTGAATTCTCCAGGTAAGCACACAGAGAACTACATCATTATGCAAAAGTAGCTTAGTTATGCATCTAATAAGAAAATATTCATAAACTAGACAATCTTCATCTGTTTTATGGCCATAATTTGCTCACTGGGTTCTTAAGTATTCTCTAATTATCTCCATCTAGGCAGGGACACCCTGTCTTTTTTGGGAAGCCTGCATACACATAGTCCAGCTACATGTGGATGAGGGTAAGGTTGTGGATGGAATCTACCAGGACTTTAGTAAAGCCATTGAGACAATTTCCTACAGAATTCTCTTGGAGAAACTGGCTGGTCATGGCTTGAATGGGTGTACTGCTAGGTGGGTAAAAAATTGACTGGAAGGTCATGAGAGTGGTGATGTTAAAAGGGTTGTCATGTATTGGTACAGGCTGCCAAAGAAAGTTTTTGCATCACGATTTTGTAGTATTTAAAAGACACATAGATGTGGCATTTGGGGATGTGATTTAGTGGATTTGGCAGTGCTGGGTAAACAGCTGAACTCAATGATCTTAAATGTCTTTTAGAACCTAAATGATCTTATGATTCTACGTGGTATGGGTTGTCTGAATTCTTACTAATATGTGTATATTTTACACAGCTGGATGGGGGTGGATCAGACCATTATTCTATTGAATACCTTGCTGTGCATGGGAATTGCACCTGCATTTTTATGCTGCTTTTCTTTGTCAGCTGACACCCAAAGTGTTCTGTTCCTTTGTTCAGGAATGCCAGGACTCCTGCATATTAGTCAGTACCTGAGATTTGAGGAACTGAGGTGCTCTTGTCCTTACAGACGCAACTATAAGATGATCCTGCAGATTTGACCTTGAGAGGTAGATGGGGGAGCAGATGGTCTTATCTGCAAGCCTATTTCTCAGATTTCGTCTGGTATAGTCCAGGTAGTCAAGCACAATACTCTGCATCCAGCTTGCTGTCATTTGAAACACTGTAGCGTTAAACAACAGACCTGTCACACTTCCTGTTTCCATCTCACTGAGCCATGAATTAAACAGAAACACACAAGATCAGTTTGACTTTATTGATATCAAATAAACTTGAAACTGATGTTCAGATAGAAGAGATCTAATACAATATAAAGTGCAATGATGTCAAAAGCTTTGCTCACTTTTGATTGCACTGATATGAACATGTCAGGAACCCTGTAATTTTCCCTCAGATTTGATACAATAAGTAAAACACTTCACAGTTTAATATTTTTATTTTCCCCAAGACTCCCATGAAATACTAAATGTTAGGAGTTGCTGAATCTGGTAGCCTCCTAGAGGCAGGACTGCCATAACCCAATACCCCAAGGTCCAGCCAGTAGTACAGCTGAGCAGGAATTGCCAATAAGCACTCATACAAAAGCAGCCTAAACAACACAGGTGCATGTGACCAACAGGATCAACACAGACACTCTCAGCATTTGAGCCAATGCCAACAACACCAACAAGCATCATCCTGGCCCCCTCTCTGGCTGGTCATGATAAGACCCATTAGTGGGAAACATATACAACTATATAATAGAGATGCCTTGGCTAATTGGCCTTAGGCACTCAGTGTACTGAGTAACTAGCCATTGGATCCTCTCACCTTCAGCTGCTCCACACAGGGTAACGCACATAAAAACAGTTCTCTCAGGTTTGGGCCTCCTTGTCCCTCCAGTAGACTACCACAGACCACAGTCCATAAAACATTTGTTTTCTGGGATTTGGGGACTCTATGTTCTATCAGAGCAAACTTGAAAACCCACCTCTACATAAATCTGATTGGTAACAACTCTCTCCACACCTCAATATAAAAAATTTCATATTCTACAGAAATTTAAAACATTTTTTTAACAATTATTCATTATCAGCATCTGCATCTGGGTCACTTTTCCAAGAGATATGATGCCTTTTTTCCATGCTCTCTGCCTACCTTATCTATCTAGGTACCTGACTTGAGTTGTCATTTTCAGTAAGCAGTAGCACCTAAAAATTCAGTGATGTTAGCTGTGCATTGGTACATTATTGCCCTTTATGAACTGTCTCTTAAGTTATGAAAGGGAACAAGAAATATAATAATGAAGTAATGAAGAAGTCCTGATCACAGCTAATATAAAAGTCATATCAGCTAGGGCTTTTGTCGAGTGGTGATGACCAGTTACAAAAATCATCACCCAAACTTTAATGCACCTATTTTCTAAGATTTTAAAAGTATAGTAAATTTATATGGTACAGTTTTCTGTTTTTCTCTGCTCTGTCACAGTATTTTAAACTTGAGTAGAGTCTAAGTGAGATGTGAATCATGACATTTTTGTGATTCTGTTTTAGTGCACATGGTTGTATACAGACTTATGTACATTCATATGTACTCTCAGGTGCTGGATGATATACAAATATATTAAAAATATGCTTACTTTATGAAAACCTACTTACATATAAATATCTACATCTAAACACAAAGATTTTGGTGACAAGTAGGACTAATTTGGCTTTTCCAAATAATCTGAGTGTGCTATCTTTTGGGAACTGCAGATCAATTTAAATAATGATCAAGAACCTATCAACCATGCACACAGCTGTTATAGCTTTGCCTTCCCCTTCTCTGTCATAAAGCTCTGAGAATTACTTCAGTAATATTTTAAGAATGCTTCACAAGGAAAACTTTACTTCTGCCTAGACATGCAACTTTAAAGAAAGATAAAGGACTGCAAGAAGTTGCTGTTTTTCCAAAATATTCCTAAAAAAAATCAGAGAGCAATAAGCAGAGATTTTTTCTATTGTTTCAATAATTTTGCATTTAGTGTGTATTCAAGTGTCCCATCAAAGTAAAACCACACTGAAGATTGAATTCTGATTAATATTTAACTTCAATATTTCAGCATAGTTCATAGGAAAAAAAATGCATTATTCAGTTGAGCACATTATCCATTTCAGACCAATTCTGGCTTTTTCAGGTAAATTCGACCTCCCTTTTTTAACTGAAACTCTCTCTCTCTCTTTTGGAGTGACTTACAAAGCAATACTTTTATAGTGGTTTGCAGATTAATATATTTTAATATCCTTAGCTGTTGTACCAAATCTTGAAAACTCATTCTTGCTAGTCATTGTTATTGCTAAGTGCAAGCAATATAGACTGAATGAAAATTACTCTGGATAAATGTTTTGGGTTTTTTTTTTTCAGTAGGAGTTGAACAGAGAAAACTAAGCTGCTTC
The DNA here is from genome assembly GCA_013397375.1 of Toxostoma redivivum. NCBI lineage: Eukaryota > Metazoa > Chordata > Aves > Passeriformes > Mimidae > Toxostoma > Toxostoma redivivum. Next base: position 16,322 of record VXBI01002475.1, read on the forward strand.
TTTATAGCCATGTGAATACTTCTACTTGGAAAGCAGGATTTCAAGTAGTTGAAGGGCCCCAGGGTTTCTTGGCAAACCCAAGGGTGCCAATTCCCTAATTTTTCACACCCAGAGTGTGCCAGGGGCAACCTATCACTCCTTTACAGCCTGTTGAGGAAGGTAGAAAGGCTGAAGGAGCACATCAACATTTCCCCAAGTCTCCCTACAATGCTGGGTTGCAACATGGTCCCACAGATACTCTCATCCTCACAAATGTAAGCATATCAAACTGCCCAGTATACTGTAATTGGTATATCGCATACAAATGTCTCAGATTCTAGTTAGGTACTCTCACATGCTTTAATACATGGATGTATATTTTTAGAATTCTAAACTTTTTTCTTCATTGCAAGCCAGATAGTCCAAGTTAGTTATTAAAATATAGTAATTTTTTTATGTTACAGACTAAACAAATAACTTTTCAGCACTAGTTTCTCTCTAGAGATAAAACTACTTTGAGGAGATAAACTACTGGCATTCCTATAGCCTCTACTTTGCTTTAAAAATTTTCAGTTAAAAGTCAAGGTGCTATATTCTGAATATAATATTAGTTTCCTTCACTTACTAATCATATTATCCCACTAAATATGTATGCTTCAATTAACTATGCAAATACTGTAGTCCTCGGTGTTTTGTTTGATGTTTTTATTACATTTTGATTTTACTAATTATAGACTACAGGGTAAGAATATTTGTAACATGAATAACTGTTAAAGACACAGAATAATAAGTTCACCTGCAGAGTAGATTACTACTTCTTGCTTGCCAAGCAAGTAATATACTATGTAAATCTATATCTAAATATTTTACCAGATGTAGAATAGGTCTTCTCCTTCCTAAAGAGGAAATAATGTCTTGGTAAGTCATTCCTTAATCAAATTGAGTTTTGCTAGCCATCTTTCCTCCAAGGCAATTTCATAGCTGTAAATTGGCCATCATCTTCATTACAATGTTTCCCAGAATGTAAAATACTTTCCAAACCCCCTAGAATATGCTTTTCTGTTATCAAAATCCTAGGTGATAACATCATCTCTACAGTACCAGCATTAAGTGCTTCGATAAATTCATAATGCTGAAAAACTGACTTAAAAGCAGTCATGTAAGATTCATATTATCAAGGACATTTTGAAGAGTCCAAAACCCTTCTCCCTTCTAAATCACGTATAGCTAGTACAATTAATTGAACAGATACAGTAATATCTTTCCAGGTTACATTTTCAAAGACACAGAATTGCTGCAAGCAAGTTTGTGGGTGAGTTTGGTTCTGAGAAACACAAGAAAAAGTATGAGAAAGAAACTGCCTCTCAGAAATACAAATCAAATGATTGAATACTGTACAGATACAACCTGAAACCCTAGGTACTCTACATGGTGCTATTACTCTAGAAACAAAAGTGTAATCCTGAGATTGAATTCTGGTACTATCCTGAAGGTTTTAACTGAAGTGTGTGACATAAACATTGTTATTTGTCTTGATTATTAAGCTTGCAAAGAGGAACAAAGGGTGCACTTCCATTTTCCATTTGAATTTAAATTCAAATGAAAGGGTTAAAAACTGTCATTTTTAAACCATATGCATGGATTTTCTGGGAGTCCAAATAAAGGGAAAGGATTTTAGGCCACATATTCTCTCTGACAAGAGTGAAGGTTAATACTTTATGTTATAGGACACTCTACCCTCAGCATCACCTACAGCAGGTACTTGTAAGTTAATATTATGACCAATTAAGGAAAATTAATACAAATGATAGGACATATGGCTCAGGCAGACGTCTGGTTAGAATGCATGATTGGTCACAGAACAACATGGAGTTAGGTAGAAAATTAATTTCAGTTCGGTAGATTCTTATAACTCTGCTGATTTCTCTGTTCAAGGTCTCACAGCTTGTACAAGATTTATCAGACGTACAGTAGCAATTACCAAAGTATTAGGAAAGAGTAAATTCAGATATTCACACTATGCTAGGTCTGCTGTAACAGTAGGAGTCTTTCTTGTTACAAACAATGAGTACTGAAAGTGTTTTTTGTTAAAAAAAATGTAACTAATTCTATGCCATATTCAGTTTGCTACTGCCTCCTAGATATTACCTCTTTTTATTACCTCTTTTGGATAATTCAAGCACAAGACATTACCAGAAAATCAACCAGAAGTGACTTTTTTCAAAGGAAAGCTTTGGATCGCAGAGGAAAAAAGAGTGAAAAGGTAATCTCTTTTGGCCTATTGTTGAGGAAAAAGCCACAGGGTCTGCTCTGCTATCAAAAAAATCGGAGAAACTGTCAAAACAATCTCTGTAGGATCTTTGCCCTGGAAAGTCCTTATTATTTTTTCCTATGAAGGACTTTTACCAGCAAATTTTCTCTTGTCATTTATTGCTCTAGAGAGTTAATTGTGTGATACCATATTCCATAGTTAATGTTGCTACCAAGGATGGTCTTGGTGCTGCTGCAATTATAGACAGTATTAAAACAGTTAATTTGTGGGGTGAACTGCTTAACCATGGAAAGTTCTTAGTATTTCAGAGAATTGCTTCATATATCCATGTCCTTACTGCAAATTGGAATGCCTTTCTTGTCTACTACAGACTATATTAATAGAGTTTTAAGTATCAGTATGTTTTGGAAGGTATCACTTATGTTATAGAGAAATTTGAAGCTTTTTTCATTAAATCAGATTAAAGGCCTATCAGACATATCCATTCTTTGATCATAGCAAGTAGCAGAAACTTGTGGAGGGCATTATGAATTGAGCAAGTAGGTAGAAATACCAGTTCTCTGGTGGGGACAACATCCTGAGTTACATCCATCTGCAGTTCAAAGATTCCATAAATCAGAGGTCATATTTTTGTATTTAGAGGTCTGCTGTAGATTTTCTTCAGCAAACTTTAGCTGATTTTTGAAGTCTTGAAAATATGTTGCACTCACAATGTCCTTTAGGAAGGATTTCCTTGCCTTACCTACATACAGAGACAAAAACCTGTTTTATTTTGCTTGTTTTGAATTTATTGCCTGCTAGTTTTTGTTTTAGGTTTCTATCTCTATTGTTTTTAAATAAATGAAACTGTCATGTTTGCATGAAACCATTGAACATAATCTTTTTGACTGTACTAGAAGCAGGCTCACAGCACCACACTTGTGGTGTATTCAAAAAATATGTGCTTATTTGCAACATGCTTGGACTCATAAATAATAATTTAGGTACAAAGCACTGCAAGAAACATGTACCTCATTTGACATTAAATCAATATAAAATCTTGATATCTTTGATACCATTAAAGAGCTATCTTGTTTTTCCCCATTTCATACTTCAGCTATCAGGTTTCTGTTTTCTTATCTACTATTTTTACTTTGATGTAACCAGCTGATGGATTTGCTGTCCTTTCTTCTGATGATAATGACATCTACTGATGCTGGCATTGCTTTTGCTAAGGAGATTAATATACATGAGCCTCTGTGGTTTGTCTTTGCACTATGAAATTACTGAAATAGACATCCATCACTGATAGATGTCTAATATGTTCTATGAAGCTTGCTTTGGATGTAGCAATGCCTCAGTTGTGCTACAGAGGCAGTTAGATGATGCACAGCATCTTTTCAGAGCTCCACTACAGTATTAATTTCTGATTTATTGTAGACAGTTCTGTCTCTCTGCTTCTATAATTTATTCTAATCAGTGAAAATAGGCCCTTACCACCCTTAGACACATGTGAATCATCAGAATACACCTTTTGTCCAAGAGTCTTCCTTTTATAGCAATAAAGGGAATGGGAAGAAAGATGTACAGTGTTCTTATGCAGAAATATTTTCTATTTTGGATTTATTATGCCTTCTTTAGTGCAGGAACTGCTCCTGATGAAACTGCTTACTGTGTGTAGGTTATTGTTTTTTGTTTTGTTTTGTTTTTCTTTGTTTGGGTTTTTGTGTTTTGTTGGGTTTTTTTAGTTGTTACTTGGATTTTTTGTTTATTTTTGTTGGCTTGGGTTGGTTTTGTTTGTTTGTTTGTTTGTTTACAGGCACTAGCGGGGTTCCCCAGGGCTTAGTATTTGGGCCAGTCCTGTTTAATATCTTTATTGATGATGTGGATCAAGTTCACCTCCTGTAATCTGTGTCTCTAAATATCCAGTTTAAGGTTTTGCTCATCACCGCTGTGGAAAGACCTCTCATCTAGTTGATCCAAGGGATAAATAAAGTAACCCAATTCTACTATGTTTCACATACTCTTTAAAAGTACATAAGTAAACCTTCCACATATATGTAGAAGGTTTGTAGCAATTTCATGCTCAGATAATTTGAGGGTTCTGTCTTTTGATGGAAGCTTCAAGTGAGACCCTCTCTTTGCCCATGCAAAATTACTTTCTTGTCGTTCTTCTCAGACATGCATCAGTTTGTGGTCAAACTGTTTGCTGCATTGATCCATCAACCTCTAATTTTAGCTTTGGAGATACTTCCAGTAACCCCTGCAAACCATGTTGTTACAAAAATAGGTGTGTTAGTGTTCCCTTTGTTCACCTCTTTGCTTGCATTTTTTTGCAGCACAAAGATAAGAGCTTTAGCAACATAAATATATTATATGAGCACTATTCCACTTTACTTTCTGATGTTATTTTTACACTACTTCATTACTATGTAGATTATTTTGTGATGTCATCGACTACGAAACATTACAAGCATAGGGACATGATTTAACAGATACATAGTGTAAGCTCATGGAATCAGACCTGCTCCAACCATCACCTTTTCTTTCCATCAGAATACCAAAACTAGAGAATTGCATTTTTTTTTATTTTTGCCATAAGTTTAAGGAAATCAGATATCATTATACATCTATTGTGCAATTACTTCACTGTAATTAGGGCCAGATATCACAGAAAAGGACCTTACCAAAGGCATTTGAAATGTAGAAAGAGATTACATGTTGTGTGGGGGGGAAGGCTGATGAAAGATGATGACATTATTTTCACAATGGGTTGAACTAAAACCAGAGAGAAGAGAATGCTGAAGTTTATGCTCCTGAAATATTTTGGGTATATACTAAATTTGTATTGTATTTATAATACAATTGTTCAAGTTACTAATATTTGTTTTTATTTTTGAGAAGAAATGTGAGAATTTTTATTCCCCAAATTCTCAAAAAAGTGTGTAGCTCCTCATGAAGAACATAAAAAAAATCATTAAAATCAACAGAAGAATATCGTCAAAATCAACAATACCAAGAAATATAATTTAAGATACAGACAAATTTCTGAAAGCTTAAAACTTTAAATATTTTAGGAAATCCATGATTTCTAATTCAATCAATTGCTAAGTATATCAATGAGCTTGCCTGTGGATGCAAACTGTTTTTTCATAACTAGAACCTAATTAGATTGTGTTGAAACACATTTGAATTTTTTTTTTCCATTTCAGGGGTTTTATTATTTTATTTTGTTAGTCTGTATTATTTTCAGGGGAAACCTGACAGGTTTCTCACACAGTGATTTTTTTTTCAGATGCATGACAGTGCAAAACATCACAGATGTCAGAATGGTGTCATTATGGAAACAAATCCTTCATCTCCAGGGGAATCACCCCTCACATATTTTTTGCTCAAAACCACTGCCTGCTGTCTGCTCCAGCTTGCCCTGAATAATCTTTTAAATTTCCACTGCGTCTGAGATAGCTTTATGTCTTCACAAATCAGTGTGCTGAGATTCAGTACATTTTACCATTGGCACATTTATCTTATAACAACAACTTCTTGTTGCAAAGCAGAAATGAGGGGAACCATTTGTCTGTGTGCAGTTAAGACCTTGAACACAGACAGCACCACTCTCAGAGCCCTTATTTGTTTGTGAGCAAAGCCCCTGCTTTGCAAACTGTGACTTTTTATAGTGTAATTTGGAAAAAAAATGTTGGTAAGTAGTTTCTTAATTTATTGTACTTATTACATTCTACCACCAGCAGCCAAATAATTTGTAGAGATGCATTATCATTTTGTGAATGTGCCCTAAGAGAGACAAATGTAGAAAGGCTGTTTGTTAAGTGTATGACAAAGAAAAACAAACACTGTCTTCTGGAAAGAAATTAAAATAGATCATCTCTCCTGGGTAAGGATTAATTAGAGAAGAAGTAAAAGTAGCACTTTTATTTAAACGAAGGGAAAAAATCATTAATTAATACAATGATCTCAGTACAATACAAATCAATTTAATGTTTATTACCTACATTAAGCATAGTTCAATGCAAAGTCTGGCTTTACCTTCAATATTCAGATCCTCCCCCAGGATTGCCATGCAAACACCTTTAAACATTTCTATGCCCACAGTTTTGATTTAGACTCCTTGTGATTTCAGCATCTTAACTCAAAACTGAGGTGCCTCTCACCTGTATTTATATCACTGATTCAGTCCTGGCACTTGGTACATGGAAGGGAATCCATAGGTATTTCTGTGCCTAATTCCTCTGTATTTTGTTAGACATCCCATAATACATGCCAAGGTGGCTAAAACTTTTACTATTCAGGAAAAAGAAATGGTGGTAATGTACTTTGTAGTGCACTACAAGAGTACTCTCTCTGTGATACTTACTGATTGTAGAGGAGCTCTGAGCTTCTTTTCTTGGTTATTTCACATAAATTAGGTCAAGGTGTTTGTAGTATCAGTTTTGCAAAGATTGAGAGGCCTTCTATGATGAAACTCAACTAGTATTTGGGAGAAGGATGGGATATGTTGAATTCTCTTGAGTGCAAATTCAGAAACCTGCTAGTTTAAATAAGTAGTATGGATTAAACAGCAAAATGGATGTGGATGTGAAACAAATTAAATCACTAGGTCTGATAGCCCAAAAAGAAATTAAATGAGTCTTACATGAGATGCATCTCCAGCAGAGCTTCTTGGAGAAATAGTATTGCAGCACAATTTCCAAGAAGAGTTGCTCTTCCTTAGGAGAATATAAGAACGATTTTTTTTCTGTTTATTTGAAGAAGTTGATGTTCAATATTCTAAATTCAGATGCAACAATCTCCTTCAGAAATAATACCAAATGGCATCACAGAAGAGGAATATTGACAGCAAAAACCTGAACTCATTGGAATCTGATATGCTTTTAGTTCAGTTGGACTTGATGATCCTTGTGTGTCCCTTCCAACTCAGGATATTCTATGATTCTATGAAAAATCACTTTGTATAAAGCAATTTTTTTTTTTAATTTTGGATGCAGAGTGCCTGAAGAAAGTGTATACAGACTCTTAAATTAAAAGTTACTGAAATTGACACATTTATTTAAAAATTGTATGGTACTATTATTCATCAATATCCAAACAACCTTCACGCAACAAATATTATTAACAAATATTATTATTTTGCTCTAGAAGCCAATGGTACTTTTGTTGTTCCACTACTGTAATAATGCTCATATTACTAACAAAGATATTTTCTTTTTAGGGAAACATCACCTATATATGTACGAAAAGTATTTCATCATAGTGATGACTTTTAAAACTGAATTAGAAAATTGAAGCTAGAACAGAGTAACTCTATTACTTTGCATTTTTTTAATGAAATTTTTTTCTCCTTATATTTCATTTCCATGGAACTCAAATATAATGAGGGTGGTAAGAAGGCTTATTCTCAATATCTCAGTAACTAATTATCATAACTTTATTAGTGATGATTTGGAATCCATCTCATTATTTTGAATCAGTAATGCAATTAGTGTCAATATGACTTCTGGCAGGTGAATTCCAGGTTAATCTTAGTCTTAACAGTTTGGTTTTTTTCTTTAATAACTTAATATTCTCCTCCTTGTATTTCTTTACTCATATGTTTTCTTTTTTATTTACTTGGCTGACCCCTTCAAAAATCGAAAAAGACCCATTTAGATAGTTTATTTTGCTAATATTGAAATATTCCTGTGACAACAATAACTTCATCAATGATCCATTGAAAATGAACCCATTAACGACCTCTTTCAAACAAACTTTTTTAGTTGTAATACCTTTAAGTAAATTTTCAAAGTAATACATTTTTTCTTGGTTATTTTTAATCACAAGTCGAAAATAGATGCTGTTTCACAATTATGTCTTCATGATAAATAAAACAAGGAGGCTGATTTTCCCACTTGATATCCACTCCGGGTAATTTCACAGAATATCACAGAATGGAAGGCTGGAAGGAGGCACTGGAGGTCATCTAGAGCAACCTCCCTGCTCAGTGTCCAGTACAGCACACTACTCAGGATTGCCTTCCAAGTAAAGAAAAGACAAATGCTACACTAGCCAAATTAGAAAGCAATTAATTTATTCTCTGAATTTCTAAAGTATTGCATCATTCTTTTTCTAATGAGGCACCTTTTTCCTTCCTGCACTGATCCATGGAATGAAGAAATACATTTGGGAAAAATCCAACATCTTTCATGGCAGCATCGTATCTCAGTAATTCAGATATAACTGGGTTACAGTGTGAATATTCTTTGCATATGTAGCCCCTGTCTGCACTGGTGAGGTTAATAGTGCCAAGGAACAGATAAAAGGGCCCATGGTATGATTTTTGGCTTGCCCAACTGGCCTGGCCCCAACTTTCCTGCAAGGTGCAGGAGTTAGCCCTGTCAATGAGGGACTTTCCCAGTGATCAGCAGGGGTGAGACTGATCTGTCATGGGATTAAAAGGGTGCTTAAAGTGAGGAATGCTGCTGCTGTGTGAAAGGTGGTCTTAGTATCAGATAACAAACATCTCAGTTACAGTACCACTAAGCTTAAGAAATCTTAATTTATTTTCCTAATTGATTTAATCTCAGATTCATTAGAATGCTTGGACAGTAAAGAAGTTCTTGTTCTCTGTCCCCACTCTAATTTTAGTAGCCTGTATTATAACCTCTTAATTTTCCTCCTCCAAAGCCAACCAAGCTCTCAAAGGGTGATTTTTACTCATTGCTATCAAGTAAATTAGAAAATGTCAATATGATTTATTCTTGATGTATGTGAATACCAAAGACCAAAAGATATCCTGGTTATACAACAATGTTTGCCTGGAATAAATGAATGAGTTCTCTATGTAACATAATTGGTTTGACTTTGGTCTCACACCAAATCAGTGGAAGGCAAATCCTCTGAAAGATCTGCAGGCAAAACCTCTTCCATTCATGACATCATGACTCACTGCAGTCACACCATTTTATAGGGTGAAAACCACTAAAAATATTTTTTTTGTTCAGGGGAGTTGTGGATGATTAGAGTGTGTGGATTTGCTAGGATTTTATTAGCCATATGTTGAGATGGAAAAAAATAATTTGCTTTGGTTGTCTTCTGTATTTATTAGTGTTTCTTTTCAGAAGTTAATATTAAATAATATTTTAAATATATACAGTATCTGGACATTTATTGTTAATACAGATAGAAAAAAATTGTCTAAGCAGCCAATATCGAAATGTAAGATAAGCTTTTTTTTTTTTTTCATTATAGGAGAGAAGCCTTTCAAAGCATTATTGTAAACATCATCCATTGTGACCAATGTATGGTGACAAGCAAGGAACAAGAACAGGACAGGAAGAGGAAGGATGTTTGAGATCAACTGCCTCTAGCATTTGTTGACTACATCCTCTGGTCTGTCCAAATAAGTGTTCATTACTAAGTTTTGGGTTTCCTTTTACAGTGATATAAAGACCTTAAATGTTGCATTAGCTCCACATCTCTTGTAAAGGTGAATTTCAGACCTATCTTTACACTTCTTCTGCACAAATTTTTATTATCCACATATTGTGCTATTGAGACTTCATTTGTTTTCTCCCTAAAACAATACTGATTTCCTATGACTAAGTTCTTCATGGCATATTACACTTCAGAATTTGGTTAATGTAATGCACAGAGACAGCAATCTGGCATTTTTACTGTCTCTAAAATAAAAGTATATAGTCCATAGCAAAAAAAAAAATAAAACCCACTAAAACAAATGATATGTGGACACAAACAAAGAGAATTATTGACTGAGAATGTGGACAAAGAGCAAGATGAACTGAGAAAAGGTTCTTCAACAACCTAAAGTGGGAGGAGGAATAAAGGCAATTCCTTCAATCATAGCAAATTGCCCCAACACAGTCCAAATTTTCCTATTTTCACTGTAGGATTTTGTCACTAAGATCTCCTAGGATTTAAGAAAATACATATCTTAGCCTTAACAAAAAGAAGGCTACAACTGCTTCCTATGCTGGAAGTGTAAAATAATCCTTTTAACTAGTTTTGTCTAAAGATTGAATGACATCTTCAACTACAGTATCAGCATTGTAAAACTGAACGAACAGCTATCACACACTATTGTTCCAGTAATGTGTGCTTTAGTGTCCCTAAGGGTGTATTTATGGGGATAGGCCAAACGATTCCAGAGGAGCTATAACTGTCTTTTAAATCAATGATGCCTGCATTGAGGAGTCCCTAAGCTCTCATTGACACTGTCATGCCAAACAGCTCCCTTGACACCTGCACTGAGGGAGATCCTCCATTTTCAATGGCAGACAGGGAACCTGGCCACAGAAACCTGACTACAGCATTGCCTCTGTTAAGTTGCAATCACCCTGATATTACCACCAAATGAAAAATTCTACTAGCAAGTGTAGATTCTGAAAAACTTATCTACCTTTCAGTGTCTGCTTTGTAGTGCAATTAAAGGGAGTAAAAACACTAACACGAAAAATCCTGGGATTTTTAATTAAGCAACATTTTAAAGATATGTGCCTCATAAGTATGAGAAAAAATGTAATAATTTTTTTATATCTATCTCTCAAAACAGATAGAACAACTATAATTTTACCTTCTTGGAACTTATTAAACTTGTATTTATTCCCCCTGCTCTGAACTATCTTAAAGGAGCTAAAACACATGCACACGGCATGTACACAGGATTTTTCCCCCAAAAGACAAAGGCAGAAGAAATTATATAAATGCATGTCTCCTAATGGAATAAATTTACTTTCTTTGATAAGATATGAAAATATGAAGATATGAAAAGACATGTTTACACAAAGGCATAAATAAAAATCCAGAAGCATTATATATAAAACTACATTATGTACATTATATAAATTTCTAAGCTATGCATATTTATTTCAGTGTTAGCAATGCAATTTTCGACACTACTCGTAAATCTTACTAGCTAAAGCTGTCATTAATCACATTCTTCAGCAGTTACTCAGAAATATTGTACAGCTATAGCTGTGAAAATAGTGGAAGAAAACTCTAGCTGTCCATTTTACTTAAATTTTGTATTAAATAAGTGTTTTCACTTGTTTGGGGACAGCCTGTAGTTCTGCATGTCAAACCAGTGCCTTGTCTAGAGCAAGGGATTGACACCTCACTGAAGGGTTGTCACTGAGCCACTGTGGAGATCCCATTGACTTTGATTTGCCAAGAAGCTGCTGCTAAGCCTGGGGAAGAGAGTTTGGCTTCTACAAGAACAGGCATGATGAGGACACTGGGAATAAGAGCACGATATATTGGAGAGACAAAAATCACACTGTTAAGTGCAGGTATCTGCTGTGTACACATATTCTTGGGCATCTCAGATCTTTGTTATACTCAAAGGTCAGTTAATGTCTCCAAAGTTTTAAGTGAAAGTTAAATATTTGGTTGGGCTTTTTTTAAGTTTTGTTTGTTTGTTTATTTATTTGTTTGTTCATTTTGTTTTTGTTTTGTTTTTAATATTTCTTTGAAGAATTTAAACCAGAAGTACTCAATGTCCTCACACAGGGCTCAGGTGTGCCATACTGCTTCAGGTGTCTCTGGCAGCCAAATATTACTTCCTTTGCTAAACCAGTCAGATATAAAGCCAAGTCTGGAAGTGTGTCCTTCAGCCTCCAGGCTAAAAATCAGTGAATAAATTCCACTTACGTCTCATTTCTATGGTAATTCCTGGGAGTTAGTAGCAGTTGTATCCAAATCTGAACTTTGCACTTGCCAAAATTCAAAGTTACATAACTTCTTCCTTAGGTGACCCCTTGAACCAGTCGTGCTTTTTCTCACAAAATGCACTGCCAGGAAAACTTTCATTTTAAAAGAAATGTAAAATCTATTACATACTTCCAATTTAAATTATGGACCCTATAGTCAAACACCTCCTTCAAGAGACTGGATAAGATTTTCTGAAGAATAGATTTGTGATCAGTCTAAGCCAGTTTTACTGAAGGTACTCTGGCTTGTGCAAGGGCATAAATATTATTTGCGAGAGGAACTGAAACTTGAGAACCTCTTTCCAAGGTGAATATCCTTATAGTTGGAGTGCTGGAGCAGTCTTTGCACTTCCACATTCCTAGCAAACATTTATCCTGCAAAGTCAAAGTTTTACACAGAAAATTTCTATGTAAACAGAATCAAACAAAAATTGCTTGATTTCAGCAAACAACTTAAACCATATTTGCATGCTTATATATTGGTAGAGAATGAAATATTTTTTTGAAAAGGAATTAATTGTTCACAGCATGCAATTTTCTTCTAGTAAACGTAATTAAGTTATATCTGAAAATTCTATTTATTATAGTCCTACTAAATCAACATTTTTTATGAAACACATACTGTCTAGTAAAATACTTGACATAATGAATGCTTGTTACTGTAGTGCAATGAGAGGGTGGTTTAAGATCCACTCAGTCAGGTCAAGAATGTTAACAATCCAGATGAAATATTTTTTCTTTGCTTATGACAAATAAAAAGGTAGAGTTAGACTTGCTGCCTGCAGGCGACATCTAAAAGACTACACTAAAGTTCCTAACCTGGAAGATATCTTCCTTGGAATCCTATTGTGGATAAACCCTATTTGGGAAAAACACTAAAGCATTGCACAATAATGGGTTGTTTTGTGCATATTTGCAAAAGTAAAATCCATTACTATATAGTGGTTTGGGGAAGAAAAAGATAATAAAAAAGAGTTAAGTTATAAAAGTTAAACACATGCAAATCTTGTTTAAAGGTCTTCAAAGGCTTTTCTCTCTGGCTTACCTGTGAATAGCTCAGGAATACATATATAAAATAGGCTGCTTTAGCAAGCACCAAATGTGAGTGAAAATCAAATTCGGACCACTTGAAGCATTGTATCTTTGGTTATTTACTGGCTCCATGCTTGCATTTTAGAACACACAATTTCTCTTGATGGAATTTGTGTATATCACTTTTTTTAAATGATATCTATTTTAGTCTCCTTTGAAAAACACAAGGAAGCTTTGAGAATTTCTTTTGTCTTTTGTCATCTTGGCTTAAGGATGAGTGTAATTTTAATTTCCCTTTCCCTTTTCTCATTTTTGATAGAATGATTTTATCTTTCAGGACTAGGCCTCAGGAAGATTACAAAACTCGTTTTCTCAAAGTCAGAGAACAGTGACATTGCTAAAATACAGTGCTAGCTAACTTTTTAAAGAACAATGTAAAGTACAAGTAAAAACATCTTTAGAGATTTTGAAGCCACCTTTCATTCACACCATCATTCAGAGCAATAAATCAGATTTAGCTTTTTCAAAGTGTGATGTTTCACTGGAAGTCCTTTCAAACCAGGTTCTATTGTGCACAGCTCAAGACTGCGGAGGCAGCCCATGAAGCTGTGAACCTTAGAAGAAGGAAGAGGGAAAACACTTTACAAAGGAGTAAAAAGACCTTTCTTAACTTGGATAGCCAGTATAAAAGACCTAAAAGTCTTTTGTGTCATTGGCATCCTGGTCAAGTCTGTACCCAAATATCCATTAGAGTTTTCATAATCATCAGCTGAGTTCAAACATTGGATTGAATGAGTACTTAATGTATCACATCATCCTTAAAGAGATATGCAGCATCATGAGAAAGGCAAGTGTGCTGGTTTCAGCTGGATAGTGTTAATTGTCTTCACAGTGGCTGATATGGGGCTGTGTTTTGTATTTGTGCTGAACAGAGGATAGAATTAATAACACAGAAATGCTTTTGTTATTGTTGAGCATGGTTTACGCAGAGCCAAGGCCTTTTCTGCTTTGGTACTGCCATGTGGTGAGGGGGCTGAGGGCGATGCTTGGGAGGAGACACAGGAGGACAGGTGTTCCCAACTGACCGATGGGATATTCCAAACCATATGACAGTCATGCTCAGAATATAAAGCAGGGGGAAGGAGAAGGAAGGATGGGGGAGAACATCTGGTGTTGGTGTTTGCCTTTCCAAGTAGCCATTATGAGTGGTGGGATCCACCTCTCCTGGAGGTGGCTGAACACCTGCTTCCCATGGGAAGCAGGGAATTAATAATTCCTTGTTTTGCTTTGGTTGTGTGAACAGCTTTTGATCTCCCTATTAAACTTCATCTCAACCCACAAGTTCTCCAGCTTTTGCCTTTCTCTTTCACTCCCCATGTAAGTGACCACGAGGTTGCATGGGGCTTGGTTGCTGACTCAGGTAAAACCATGACAAAAGGGTATCAAATTTAACTGTGAATTTCCACTCTTTTATGAAGGAAAAACAGTATTATACTGACATAACTGTACATATTTCTTAAAGCTATCAGACTTCAACATGCTGGAATCATAGAATTTATTTCTCTCAGCCACTCATTATATGACTTATCTCCCAACCCTACACCAGCTTAATTGCCCTGCTCTTGACACCTCCAGCACCTCAATGTCTTTCTTGAATGAGAGGTCCAAAACTAAACACAAGCCTCATGATTTGGCCCCATCAATGCTGAATACAGGGAGACATTCATTGCCCTGGCCACCTGAGCTCACTTCTGGCTCATGTTCCATTCCAAACACTCTGCCCTCAGCCTATAGTTCTCTCTGAGGTTCTTGTGACTGAAGTGCAGGACCTGCTACTCTGCTTGTTGAACCATTGTGTTGATCACAGCACATGGATATAGCCTGTCCAGATGTCTCTGTAGAGCCTTCCCTCCCTTCAGCAGATCAACACTAGTACCCAACTTATGTCATCTGCAAACTGACTGAGAGTGCAATTGATCCCCTTATCCAGATAATCAATAAAGACATTAAACAGAACTGGACCCAACACAGATCCCTGGGGATTCCCACTAGTGACCAGCCACCAACTGGATGCAATTCTATTCATCACCCCTTCTGGGTCCATCCCTCCAGGCAGTTTTTAACATGGAGAATAGTACACCTGTCCAAGCCATGACCTGACAGCTTCTTCAGGAGAATGCTGTGGGAGACAGTGTCAAAGGCTATGCTGAATTCCAGGTGGAAGAGGATTCTAAAATGAATGGCTTCTTGTTAACTGCTATCTGGCTATTATACATAATTATTAAAAAATGTTATGTTTAAAAATGGAAATAAAAGAAGTGTACAAATCCTATAAGATTGTAAGGGAGAGTAGGAAACTTTGAAAGTCAAAGTACAATTCTGAAAAGATACTGAAGTTTACATCCAATTACTTTAAAGGAAATTATTTAACTTTCAGAAACTGAGGACTTATACAAAGCACTATTTAAGAGCACTAATTAAAAAGCATTATTGTTGACCTTGGCCAGAGTTTAAGAGTTCAGTAGTGTTTCTTCTCATTTATACACTAGAGAAAAATATTCCAAGGGCTGATTTGATTTGGCTGCTAGTCTTCTTGAGGGAAGACTGCCTCATATTTCTAGGCAAAACTTATGGTATAAATCTTGTCATCTAAATTTAGCCCTCTAAGAGATAAGTATCTGGTCCAAGCTAATCAACTAGTCTGTCATACAGTCAGGAGAAAGTTTCCTTTTTAATGATGATTTATTCTATTTGTGATATGCCCTTATTTCAGTACTAAGTAGATATGACTTCAAAAAGTCTCCTTCTCTAAGCACTGGCTATATAGAAAACTCAGATCATTCTCTTACTCTAGATATTTCCTTTTTAGTTGTACAAAAATGTAGAAGAATAAACCTCAATTGAAGTAAGTAAAGGCTTTGAACTACTCTCTATTTTCATGAATCAATCCACAAAGATTGTACACAACCAAACAGAGAATGCATTGCCAGATCAAAAAATCTTTTCAAGCTCCAATTTTTGTCTCTCTACAATGATGTTTTATATGCCTAGTAGAAGTGCTTTCTCACCCTAATAAACAAAAGCCTGAAAGCTGATTCTTTGTTTCTCACAGCAAACTCAATGGATAGCTCAGTACGAATCATACCATTTTTGTGGAACTACTTTGTAAAATTTCTTTGCATGAAGTTTCCTTTGCATGAACTAAGTTCAAAGTTGCTTTTCATGTAGTGAGATTTGGGCCTCTGAGACATTTTCAGCCTGGAGGATAGAAGAGGGATATAGAGAATTTGCCTTGCTTCACTGCTTTCCTCACATTTATATCAAAAAGACTCACAACTGGGTCTCTTCCCTGTTTGTTTGCTGTAGTGCAGTGCTTCTGAAACATCTTCCAGAACTACAGATTTTGCAGCACCAGACTTTGATTCATACCTACGTATTGCGTTGGCTTGTGCAATCCTTTCATCACCCAGCTACAGGAGCAGAGTCCACCTGTATTCCTGTAGTGTATTAACTTGTAGGCTATTTCAGAATTTCAGATTTGGTCCTTGACTATTCCTCTCAGAGGAATAATTATAAACTATGAAAGCAAAAACTAGTTTTCATTAGTTTCATAGAAAAGGAATTTTAATCTCTCATTAGAAATGGCAATTTATATAACATCTAGAAATTAAAGGACAAAAATTGTGAAATAGGACTACACTGGCATTTATGACACTGATAGTTTTTTTTCTTTAACCTTTTTGGGGGGCTTATCTCAAAATATTTAAATAGTCTTTTTTTGATCAGTTTTTTTTAACTTAGAAAACAAGGTTTTCTACTCTTCAGTCTTCCAGCCACTAAACGTAATACTTGTCTTACCCCTTGATTTTTTGTTTAAATTCTAAATACATATAACTCATTATTTTGATTTCAACACTGGCATGATTTTGAAGTCGTATACAGCTCCTATATATTTCTGTTCCCTAGACAAATTTCACAGGCAAATCTAAAAATTCTATTGCTTTTTAGGATTGATGTACAACAACATATATAGACATTAATTCCAGCATGCCATTAATAACATTATGCAATTCTTTTTCATTTAAAATCTTCTCATCATCACAATATTGCTCAGGAATATATTTTAGTGAATAAAAAGTCTGTTTTCAGAGAAATCATCTTGCTCGGTGAATGAATAATGAAATGTCACGGTCAATCTTGTCTTATTACATTTTCCATTTTAAATAGAAATGTAGCATGGCTATTGAATATTGAATATTGAGATAACTTATTTTCAGTATTGAGACTCAGTTGAGACCTTACAGGTAACACTGCTGTTTCCTATGCTAGAAGTACTACAGCTGTAGTTTCTAGGTGCAATACAGTACCACCAAGAAGTCCAACCGAAAGAAAGGTTTGGCATGAAAAACTGCAGATGGTCAAAGTGTCAGACAACTTATATCTACAAAGTGTTTGCAGTTTGAGCAAATAGGGTTGAAAATCTTCTACAGCGAGTGACATTCCAGCCTATCTAGTATCAAAGAGTTTCACTTACTGAGTTCACTGAAACATATTGATGCACTAAACATAAAAGGAGGAATAAATATTAAACCCAGCTAAACACTAGATCTTGGAACAGTCTACATCTTAGTTACAAAATGCTTATCTCAGGAAACAGGCTAAGAGCACAAGGGATCCACAATCAGAAAATCATTTAATTGTTCATTCAACTAAAATGGTATAAATCTGCCCACCAAGACTTAAGCCCACATTTAAAGACCTTGTTTAAGCCAAAACTAGAATAGAAAACACTGTAGGCAAAAGTCATGCTTCTACTAAAAAAAAAATAAACCTTCTCTTCAATGTAATAGTTTTTCAAGTGTTTAGATCAAACAAGGTAGAAAACAGTTTTTCAAAGTACTTCAAAGTACTACAATTTAAAACTATTTTGAAAAACTATGCCAAATTAACCACATTAGGCAGGTCCTATTGCTTATTGAAATAAAAATTTGTACTGCTCTACCTCAAAGAGTAGTTACCTTTTGAAACACTCTATCCAGATCAAGTTACAGTGTAATTTTGTAATAACTGCTACATTTACAGCAACCATCATAATCAAGAGAAAAGAAAGGACAAAATAAAAGATACTGTAATATCACTTTGATTTCCCCTTTCACAGTAACACTCTAACCATGCAAATATCTTAAGAGCAGGCAACGAGTATATTATGAAGACAATCTGGTTACTTTTAACCAAGAAAAATCAAAGGCAAGGAAAAAAATTACTTTTTTTTTAAGCCACGAATACCTTTAAGGTCCCTTCCAACCCAAACACTTCCGTGAATCTATGATTTTGTATTTGATCACATCTCTTTAAAGCCAAAACAACAAACAAATAAACAAAACCACAAAAAAACCCACATAAAAATAAATGTAGCATACAGTTCAATTTCACTTTCTACTGTCAAATTTAAAATTGACACTAGCATAGCACCACTACGAAGATTCATACCTCATCTTTAGGTGAGAAATTGCTTTGTAAGTATGGCACAAAAAAGCAGTGCCAGCTTCTAGTCGTTTTTATAAGCTATAGGATCAAATGATGGAGTTTTATTAGGGATAAAGAATCAGCTCACATTATTTCTACTTCTACTAATTTTGTGGGTGGTAGTAATTAGCAGAGGATTTGGCAGACAGCTGGGGGCAGAACAGTAACCTCTTAAGTGGCCTTACATGATTCTCTAAAGCTCATTTGTCAGAGTCATTGAGCTTGTCTGTATAAAGACATCCATTAGCAGAGTCATGCCCTTCTCATGCATCTTATAAAGCATCTTTGTTAGAGATTTGCTGTCATGGTTCACACAGAGATACACAAATGAATTCTATTATACCATTGACTAGGTCTAAAATTAAGAGAGCTAAACCCACATTTGGTGTTACATGTTGCTTATTCTTGTGTATTACTGTTCTTTGGAATTAAAATATAAGTGTTTTGGAGCAGGAAATGGTTGAGGATGACAACTGCTACCATTGTATAACAACTGCACTTAAAGTTATCAGTATTTTACCATGTATATTTGCAACAGAGAGGAGCAAAGAAAGCCATCTCCAACTCATAAATTCAATATTAAAACATTCAGAGGTAGTTTCAGTCTATTCCAATGTATGAACCACCTGATAGTGAAGAAATGAGAGGCAACTGTTGCACAGGAAGTTCTGCCTGAACATGGGGAAGGACTCCTTTCCTGAGTGGGTGACTGAGCACTAGAACAGGTTACCCAGAGAGGTTGTGGACTCTTCATTGATGACGATACTCAAGAACTGTTTGGAAGCAATCCTGACCCATATGTTCAAGGACAACCCTGCTTAGGCAGGGAGGTTATACCTGTGGTATATTTACTGCAAGTTCTAAATTCCAGCCACTGGAGAATCAGGGGTGGCTGTAATGCCTCCAGATCTAGCTGCCAGAGGCTGGAGGGACAGCATGTGTATTTGTACCCCTGTGTGTGGAGGAGAAACTGTCAGTGCAGATTCCCATAGGAATCAATGGGAGAAACCAGGGGATATAGGGGTGTTAGTGCAAGCAATGGGAGAATGATCTACCTGGGTGCAGTTTCCTACCTGAGAACACTGCTCCATCTCTGACAGCCTGTGTTGAGGCCTTGCTGGTGGCCTCTGTGAGTGTGTGTGCTGAAAAAGGGAAATCTCCAGGTCCTGGAGTCTGCTGGGCTTGGAAATTCTCACAACATTCTTAATTAGAGTTAAATTTAGCTTTCTTTAATTTCTCCCCCTGGAATCTCTTTCTAGTGAGAATATCAGTGTAACATCATGTCATATAAAAATATATACAGAACAGAAATTTTCATAAAGCAAGATACAAATCCAAAATAAACTCAGAGATCACTTAAAACAAAATTACTTATTATAAGGCTTCTTAAAGCAATATTAAAAATACAAATAGAGGTACCAAATCGTCCTAAGTACGATTTAGTTTTTTTGAAATGCCAAACATTTCTATTTCATATATCAGTTTATTATCAATCATTTAAATTTATTTGATCTTTTTTCTGTCATCCCAGAAAGCAAACACAGAAAAAAGCTCAAAATAAAGTCACTAAGTAATTACTTCTGGAAGTAAAAGTGACATTTTTTTAGACTATATGAATGTTTTTGCTTCCCATTTCAATGAGGCAGATTGCATATTTCAGAAAAATATCTGGTTGCTACTGATAAATATTGAATTATTGGACACTATCAGTGTACTCAAGGATTCAGTGCATTTTATTTATATCTAGATGAATATCTGCAATATGTAGTTGTGGTTTTGAATTTTAAAAATGGAACTTAAAAGGATTAAGTCCCTCAGTTCAGAGTACTACCTCATGAAATTCCAGTAATTGTGTTTAAATTAGGGGGATTTATCAAGGAGAGTAATTGCTAACTGATATTTTGAACATCTCATGTATTAATTGCAGACCACTAGTTCAGACATCAACTGACAATAATTTGATTAACTTTTTGAGAAACACAGTCATTTTATGCAGTAAATTAAATCAATTGTTTCATTTTGAGGAGGGACAAAATGTCATAATGAAACAATTAAGTGGTAATGAAATACATTTATCAAGAATGTGTTTGATCATAAAGCCTCATTTTTCATAATATATTGAAGAAATATTGCCAATGGACTTAATAATTCATTATGGGCATTGTATTATTTTTGATTTGGGAAGGACTGTGACATATCATATCTTTAAAACTTTACATTTTTCTAGAGAGACAAAATAGTTTGCAATGATTGATACTCCCTTGGAATTGTGCCTAGCATATTTGGAGTAATATAATTTATTTACTTGATTAATTTAGTCAAAGTAGCTCCAATTTTACAAAAGACACTGTGACTTAATACTCATTAACCTTAAGCATCAATCAATTATTTTAGAAAATACATTTTCAATTATCATTCTCTGATCTCATAAGGTACCAGCTCTAAGGGCATGTATTAGACTAGTGAGGCTGTGTGTACGTTGGATTCAGTACTATGACTTTTATGAATCAGTTTCCAGTGTTCAAGGTCAGGTTGGATGAGGCTTGGAGCAACCAATCTTGTGAAAGATCCCCTGCTAATGGCAGGGTGGTTGGAGTAAATGATCTTTAAATATTCCAACCATTCTATGAGTCCATAATAATGCTGGAGCCTCGGCTACAAGCAAGCCTCCTTCTACAAATCCTGCCTGGTCCTGACAAATCAGTCACAATACAAATCCTGTCAGAATGTTGGAGATATGCTATAGCATGCATTAGATCCTTGAAAAGCAGCCTTGCCTTTCTTCTGTAGTTTCTGTCTACATAGACAGCATAAAGGAATAGTAGTTTAAAAGTAGTAATATTTTAAAAGAAATATACCTGTAAGGGAAAACGAGTTTTCATATTTTTCCTGAACAATTATTTGTTACTTAATATTAATGTCACATTCATCCTACTGAAATTTAGTCTATTGAATAAAGCAGAACTAAATCAAAACCATTTATATATATTAACCAGCAATATCATATTGCATTTTTTTGAGACTCAGTGAAATGCTTGCAGTTTCAATCCAAATGTACCAAATGTCATTATTAATAGTTATGCTAAGATGCAGTGTTACCTTTCTGTTTTGTAAGCTTAGCACTTGTAAGAGGAAAATGAAATAAACTGACCATTACTTGCAAGAATTGCTCCATCAGATGTGATGCCAATGCCAGTGCCAGTGTGCAGTGCTTAGAGTACAAGGAATCCTACAGTTTAAGGAATTGAATATTCCCAGCACTGAGCTAATGGACTCATGTTACACCAGAAGAATGTGAAATAATGATAAATCCAAATAATATTAGGTTTCTTTTGTATTCTGGAACATGGGAGAACACAGGGATTAGTGAACCATAAGAAGAAATGTGAAACAAAATCTGAATTTTAATAAACACTGAATAACATCCAAACATTAATTTAGGGGTATCTTCAGTCATTTTGTGGTATCATTTATTTCAGTAGGAGTCTGAACCTGCCTGACTCTCCCTTCAAAAACTGTCTGGAACAATCAAAATGATAGAAACATATGATTCCCAAAGGTGCATAACCCCACTTGCATTGTTTTAAGACACTATTGAGTGACCAGAGACGAATCAAAGTGTCCTGCTGAAAACACATGCTCCCACACTTCTAGCAGAGGAACAGAGGGAAGAAACCTGTGGTGGCATACCTCTTCACACACAAAAGACTTAAGCCAGAATTAGCATAGAATTATAAAATTTATCAAGGCTCATATCCTATTATTGTAGTAACAGTGACCATATTATAAAATTATTTTCATAAATCAAATTCCATCTTCAAAATATCCTAGCTTTTTCTATTTCACATTCCTTTGGAAAAGTCTTTCCCACACTGAACATCTTTTTCATAATAAAAGCAAATAGTTTTTAAAATAAACTGTTTTCCAGAAAAATTAGCACTCCCTTTCCACACTATTCAAGATTCTCTCTAATTAACCAGGCTTAAATTTCCTTGAAAACTTAAATGCTCACAGTTAAGTTCAAGATGTTTTAACTGCCTGCCCACTTGTATTTTGACATGTTATTGTGAATATCACTCTAGAGAGCAGCCTGGAAAATATTCCAGGCCAGAGCTTTTTTGGCTCTGTTCTCAGAACCGTTCTGAGACTGATAAACTGGTTCACCTGAAGGCCAGGAACAATCTTTCCCAGGAAAGATAAATTAGTCAAAAACACAGAGGAATTAATAACAAAGATAGGACACCTGTCTTGCTGTTAACAGACCCTGGAAATGGGGTGTCTTCTCCTTGCACCAATCATCTTTATTCTACTCTCAGAGTTGCGAGGCATGCTACTCAAGCAGTAAGTTTCTGAATAAACTTGTCTTCTTCTATCCTGAGGATGACCATGCAGCTGTGCCTCTTTGCCACAACCAAAGGGTTAAAAAATGCTAACGCGCAGCTACATTTTATCTCTATAAATACTATTTACTTCTAAGGTAAAAATTTGTGTCTCACAAATACTGGCCATCACTGAAATCCACCACTTCAAACTACACCCCCTATGTCACATTTCCCTTTACCAAACTGATTTGTAGTTTTCCATGCAATTGTATGGCATTAGAGTTATCCCAAAGAGGTGAAGATGGGAAATATCTTAAACACATCCATAAAAAGAATTAATATTTCTAGCTGACTAGAACAAAATCTGTTTTAGAATTGCCACAATTTTGGAAGATTTCGATTGTCTGGGGCTGCTGTAGTTGTTAGTAGAGAAATGGTTCACAATCAGAAATTAGTAAGTTTGTAACAGTTTGCAGAGGTGTTTCTACTGAGCAAACAGCAACTTAATAAACATACATAGTAATAACATTTCATGTACTGCTATTCAATTTTGCATCTTCTCTTCTAATAGCCATTCCATATTCTAAATTATATTTGTGAACAAAAACCTCTGCCTTTTAACTATTGTTACAGAAAATCACATCAATTATACCATCCACAAGGAACTTCTTGAAGTTCATTGAAGAAGAAATTCTAAACTGTTCCTATAGATACACATTTATATTGCACTCTCTAATCTAATGTAGCTGCCAGCACTGTTAATTTACTTCAAGAATAGAGAGTGATCATATTACTTAAAGAAAAACAGCGAAAGGGCTTCATGTTATTGCTGACAGACTCAGATATATTAAGATATAAAGATAGGTAATACAAAATCCTAAAAAAGGGAATAAATCAATTCATTTAATTACAGAAGTCTGTAATTAAGAGAAAATAAGATATTTGTAACATTCAAATATATTCCAAGACCAGCCAGAACAGACCAAGAGCTGAAAATGAACCATCATCCTTTGGAACAGATGCCCACTCTTCCCTCAAGAGGTGTTGCACCATGTGATGTAGAAAACCTGTATCTCACTGGTAGAAAATATTTCCACTTCTTTCACAAATAGCACCAAATCTCCTCAGAAATGAGGGTTAGCACCAAGATATAAATATGCCCTCGGGACATACTGCTGACATAGCAATCCCAGAAAGCTTTATCAACTGTACATTGGAGGAACTATCCAAACAAAAATAACTGGTGTTTTAAACTTGTGAAGTTATTGAAAAGCCTGCTCATATTCGCTTAATTTTTTTCATAGCCATCTCTTTTCCTCATTGACTATCATGATTTTGTAGACTTAGAAATTACTTTTCCCAATCAGCTGCTCATCCCTACTTGCCATTGTCCCAGATGTAGCATTTAGGACAATTAGGGCTATTTCACAGACCAGTTCTGGTGACAATGTGTTTCATTATCATGAAAGCAATGATGATGTCATAAGCATTGAAGATGAACATTACTGAAAGAATCAGACAAAACATAGAGATATTTAATCAGCAATGAGGAGAAAAGTAATTCAGAAAAGGACACAATGTCTTCAAATGAGGCTTGGAAATTGCATTTTATTTTATAAAAAGTGTACTCGAGTACAGAATTGCCCATTAAATAGAAACCCAAGAGAAACATCCCCTGCAGTTGATATGAACAGACAATTAAAAACAGCCCAATCTAACAATGGATTTCTAATCAGTGACCTGAAAGTTTGTTTCTTACTTGCCACAGATGTTTTTGTAGCATTTTCTGCATATTCAAGTTCAGCTGTGTCTGTGATTTTGCATATATTCACAAAAAAACTTTTGCTGTCTGCACTTCAGAGTGGAACTCATGAAAGAGTGAAGAAGTGCAGCAGAGAAACTGAACATGTTTGTCTTGCCAAAGGTATTTTCCTGTATTATTGATTAGGAATGAAACAAATCTATTTTACACAGTTTGCCTTTATTCTTCTATTATAGGACATACTTTCAGTCAGGAGAATAAAGCTAAAATTCTATCTGCAGGAGCCGGTCCTCATTCTTGGTTTGTCATGGAAGCCCCTATGGGTTTACCTAACCCAAATCCAGACCTTTTGGCTCCTTTTAAGCCTAAAATATTAAAAATTCTTCCCGCACACTTTCTAAAAGATATACATGTCCCTATAAGACTATAGAACACATTCTGAATTAAGAATTACACAGAAATAGGTGGCACCATGAAACATCTATCTGAGTCCAACATGCACTTCAGCAACAGTCCAAGGTAAATCTTCCTGTTTCAGATTCTAAAATGAGGCTATGTCCAAAAGTGATGCATTTTTGTTAGGCCATTTTCATCATGTGAAAAGAAAAATATTTTCACTCTCCCTATAAACCATATATCTCTTAATTTTTTATACCTACACATGTAAAAAACTACCTCTATTGCAATTTAAACTTTCAAATACAGAATTAGATTCACAAAATTATTAATTAACCTGGTATGTGACTCCACCTGCTGCATCCAACTCAGACATTCCCACCACAGAAAGGACATAGATCTGTTGGAACAAGTCCAGAGGAGGCTCACCAAGATGATTAGAAGGATGGAGTGCCTCTCCTGTGAGGAAAGGCTGAGAGAGAATTTGAGTTGTTCCTTGAGAAGAGAAGGCTTTGGGGGGACCTAGTCAAGTACCTGGAGGGAGCCTACAAGACAGATGGAGAGAGACTATTTACAAAAGCATGAAGTGACAGGACATGGGGGAAATGGAAATGGGTGATCTTTAATGTCACTTCCAATCCAAACCATTTCATGGCTCTTTCAGTGAATAAATGTAATCACCATAATATAGTGCAATCCTCAAAAATCCAAACTGATCCTCAGACTGATGTCTATCTTTGTTTCTCTAGAGAGCATCCCTAAGCATTTTACTTCCTTCTAGTGAAAATAGAAATAATAATGTTTTCATATTCACAGCTAGATCATGCTTGCATCTCATCAAAATTCATGAAAAGTTTTTGCTTTATCTTGTAAGACAACTTCAAGCAGTTGTGCTAAAGGTACTAGTCAACATTTTAGAAGAGTGGCAAAACTAAGTTGATATATAGAATAAACAGTTAGGTTTCAGAACCATTTTCCAACTATCTGATACCTCCTAGGAGATTCCAAATTATTCAGCAGATTATTTTCTGTTGGTGAAAAATTTGTCTTCTATTTTTTGAAGACCACTAAACTTCAGGGTGATATTTATCAGTTCCAGAGAGAAACAGGAATTCCAAACAGACAAGATTTAAATGTTCTAGATCCTGTAAAGAGAAAGACAGCTATTGACCTTGGATTCCTAGTTCCTATTGCTTGATATTAAGCAGTTTCTGCCTTTTTACAAGTTTTTGCAAAACATATTTGTCCTGGGGTGACCAGTCATAAAAAACCCAGGAAAGGAAAGGAAAGCTATAAGACAAGGAAAATCAGTCAGCAAAAATTTAAACAAATAAGAATCTGGTTGGAGACTCTATCATGCAAGGAGTAGTTTTAGCATACATTACAATCATTATAAGTGATTTAACCTGAAAATGCATTTACTTTAAATGTATTTGCATTGCATGCCCATCTGATCCAATGCATTCAAGGTTCCCTCAATCATCCTATGAGAGTAAGCTGTAATAGTTACTTGCACAGTACAGAGTTTTACAGTTTCCAAGGCTCTATATTTTGAAAATAGGACTAGCTTCATGTGAGAGAGGTACAGTGGTTCTGTCCCCATTGCAGGAATGATAAAGGCATTTATCATTCAACACAAGATGATTTGTCAAAAAAATATAGTCTAATACTTAAAGTTAAGCTGAAATTGTTGTTAATGTGCCTTCAAATGTCATTACAGTATCCCAAGGAATTTATAACTTTGAACTAGACTCTCACCTTGTAAACAATTATCTGTTACTTTATTCCCAATATGTGTATGGCTTGGACCAAACCTCTACCATCTGTGTCAGTTGTGTTAAGCAGCTTCCCACAGATCCTTGGGCAAGTGTTGCAGAAAGTTGATGACCTTTATCAAAGTCCATGCCCTTCAAGGTAGATTCCATTCATACTCAATATTACAGGAGTGTTCCATGGAGTCTCTCATTCTTTTTATTTAAAAAGTAAATTAGTTTTAGAGAATTGCCACAAGTAAAAGGAACAAAATTCAGCAGAGATCATAGTCACAGTGTATTTTGCACTTACATCAGTCAAAGAAAATACTCCAGACTAGCCTGAGTTTCTCTGTCTTGAAACACTTTTGATTATACTTGCAATAGAGCTTGGGTATTAAATAACATGTAATGTGGACAAGTGGAGGACCAAGATCACAAATCAGCTCATGAACAGAAAGTAAATGATCTTGATAGAACAAGTTTTCCCAGATGAGACCAAGAAAGGGGACCGATCTTCTGATGCATGATTTGTACTCGCCAAAGTGAAAGGTGTTACCCCAGGCAGTTGTTTATTTTTATGTTTTTTATTATTTTCTCAAATCTTCCTTAAAAGCCTCTGCCACTCAATTTTATCTTCCTTCTCAAATATGACTCTTATTCTGAGGTTTTCTACTTAATTTGAGAAGACTTGACATCAACTCTTTAGAGGCCATACTTACTTAAATGTGGTCAGTTTAGCCTTTTAAAATTTTTCTTCACTAGAATAAAACTGAACTTTATTTATAATAAAAGAGTAGGCGAAATGTGAATTTCCCAACTTGGAAATATAGTACTCTAAAAATGTGATGTCAAACTGTTGCAGTTATATTAATGGTTTGTTGCTCTCTCCCCTTTGTTAGATGCAGATATCCCAGAGGCTGCCAGTGGACCGTCTGTGTGAGCAGGTTTGGCAGTAGTGACCTGGCTGGCATGCAGTGTCCTGCAGAGTCTAGAGGCTGTGTTCTGGAACTCCCTGTGTCCCATCCTGCAGCTGCTGCTAGCAAAGCCAGCCCAGCTCCTCCTGAGGGTTTCCCCTTCCCCGGTAGTCCAGCTGTTATAGTTTTGATTTGCCAATTTAAATACACTTATTTTCTGTTGTGAGAGAGAACCAGGAGCAAAAGCAAGACAGGCCTAAAACAAAAGGGTATAAAAGAAATTTATTAACTACACAAAGAAGAAGAAACCCAGAAAATTCAGAATGAGATCTTCAGACTACTTGCTCCTCCCTTCTCCCATTCATTCTTAATAGCAACATATAAAGACACTTCAGTCAATTCCTTAAATAATGTTATTCAGTTCACTTCGGAGAGAGGAGCTTTTTCTTGTTTGGCTATAGGGATTCCTTTCCCAAGAGGGGAAGGAAACCGTTTTCTTTTGACTTTACTCTCATGAATAGCAGCCCCCCGGAAATCTGCAACCATGTAGCACTCCTCCTAACTTTACAGCCTTCCCAGAGCTGTGCTTGTGGGCCGGGTTAAACTCATGGGGTATTACTTTTAAGAAAGAACTGTTCCAAAGCAAAAGGTTTTTTTATCTCTCTCTNCCCTCGTTTGCAAACAGGGCCCAAGCCCCAAGCAGCCTCCCAAGCCACCCATGAGAGGGAGCCCAGGCCGGTGTTACCTGCTCAGCCAGAAATAAAAGAAATAATTTTTCCGGATTACCTCTTTAAAATGTGTTTTTATGGAGCAAACTAGCTTTCTCCAATTNTGGGTGTTTTTGGTTAAATTATCTATCCCATGGAACATTCCAACCCCCCATGTTTTTCTCCATGGTTTATAGGAATTTTCAATTAATCCTTACAGTTTGCACAAGGATTTTCAACTATCTTCACAGCATCTCCTCATTCTCCTTCCATTTAAAAAACTTATCTCTTGCTTCACTGACTGGAGTATTTCCTTTTCTGGTCGGAGGTCTGCAAATCTTATCTGAGCACTAAAGAGTTAAAGTTTCACACAGAAGCTGCAGAGGCTGGGCCAGGCCCAGGCTGTGCTGGGTGAGGGGAGGCTGAGATCTCAGTCAGCCTTTCTGGGGTTTAACTGCAGCCCCACACTGCCCATGGTC
This sequence comes from Toxostoma redivivum, assembly GCA_013397375.1. Classification (NCBI taxonomy): domain Eukaryota; kingdom Metazoa; phylum Chordata; class Aves; order Passeriformes; family Mimidae; genus Toxostoma; species Toxostoma redivivum. The sequence goes on from VXBI01002475.1 coordinate 45,163, forward strand.
ACCCCTGCTCCCCAGACAGGGCCCGGCTGCCTCCCCCCCAGGCCATGTGGGGCTGGGCAGGCTCAGCCTCTCCAAAGCTGCTCCGAGCCAGCAGCAGGAGCTGGGCCCCCCAGTGCCACGGGCCCACGGGGGAGGAAGCAGGGCTAAGGTTTTATCAACAAGCCTTTCCTCCCCTCGGCCATCGGGTCCCCTCGTTTGCAAACAGGGCCCAAGCCCCAAGCAGCCTCCCAAGCCACCCATGAGAGGGAGCCCAGGCCGGTGTTACCTGCTCAGCCAGAAATAAAAGAAATAATTTTTCCGGATTACCTCTTTAAAATGTGTTTTTATGGAGCAAACTAGCTTTCTCCAATTAGTTTCTCAAGCTGTCAATAACTAAACCAGCCTCCAATTGGTCCCATCAACTCACAGAGGAAGTTCTCATAGAGAAAAACTTCTCCAAGTCTATCCTTCTCCAGGTGTAACCAGCACACCAGGTATACCCAGTGGAATGCAAAAGGTCACCAGCTTCACCCACATTTTTGAAAAATAATTAAGGCAGAAGAATTTTGTGAGTGAACGACTAGACCTGACCATAGCAAAAAATCTTTTTTTTCATAAGTCTTTTAAAAGTCCTTCCTCCTATTTTTTGCCATTTTTTAAAGTTAATATGTGTATTTAAGACATTTTTAGATGTATTTAAGTCTTCTTTCTGTTACCGGGCATCATTCAGAATGGTCCTTACATCCAAACCATACACTTCCGTATTTTACAGTCATCTCAGTGAATGGATAGAAATACACTTTAAGCTATAAATAAGGAGGTGATGTAGTGGTTAAATTAGTAGAGCAATGCTGTTAGTTCTGCCAGTTTCCATGCATGCCTAAAATGACTTAATCTACTTTATTCGTCTGTGAGAAAATGAACTTGTCCCAGTGGCAACAGTATATAAAAATTAAGTTGCTACATTACTGGAGTATATATATCAAGTATCCATAAATTATAGAAAAGTACCCAATATATCCTTGCATATATCAAAATATACAACAGTGTTTGAAGGCAGGACTATTTTGCAATGCACAGGACTGACAATGTGACTGGCAAGAAGAGATATTCTTTAAAATTAAATTACTGCTTGAGTAGAATCAAGCAGAGGAACTTGGAAGTTACTCAGTTGAGGCCCTTGATCTATGAGCAATAATAATTCTTTCAGAACCCAACACCTTAAAAGGTTTTAAAATGTTATTTTTTTGAGGACCTCACTGCCCAGATAGTTCTTTAAATCCATATTAAAGCTACTTGCCCAGCTACTTTTTTCAGGTACACCTTAGTTAAAGGCTTGAAAAATAGTCCTATGTAAAACTTATTAGTAAGATATATTGAATATTAGAACATACTCTATAATATTGTGTACTGCCATACAAATACTGTCAGTACACCACATGACATTACAGTGTGCCATACTAACACCATTTCTACTTTAAATTATATACTTACTGTGATATAAAATCCTTTAAATATAATTAAAATGAGACAATTAAAGCATAATATTTTTGAAGTAAAAATTATATCTGAATAGGAAATCTGCAAGGCATTATAGTCTCAAATAACTTTCTGTAAGAAATTCCAAATATGTAATTTTGTTCTGACTTGGAATAAAAGTAAGTTCTGAACTGCTGAGTGGAAAATGTAATTATGAGTTTCAAATATTTCTGAAGAAGAATAATTAACCTTTTTCCCCCCCTCCTTTTACCTCAAAATAAGACTTAAGAATCTGCAATTTCAAGGTTGCAGTGTAAGCAGTGATATAACTCAGTTACTGTTTCTCATGAGCAAGAAAGAATATAGATTTTGAATAAGAAAAAGGCCTGAATGTCCTCAGCCAAATTATTTTTTGTTATTCCATAAAAGAAATGTATGCTAAGATGAAAAAGAAAGGTTGATTCAAGGCCTTGTCAATACAGATTTAATGATGGATTATTTAAAAATGAATTGGGCAAAATGCGAAACATTTTTTTAAGTAAGTAATCTTGCTTTTGAAATAACCCTTGCAGATCAGTAGCTCAGAAACTCAATATTTTAATGCAGTACTGTGAAATCATATGGTTCCTAAATCTCATCACTGGAAAGTGTCACTGAAATCTCTGAATGCCTCAAGTCAAAGGAAAAAGTTATAAAAGCAGTAGAGGAGGACAAGTAATAAACTTCTTGCCTACATCTAGCCAAGGTAACAGAACAAAATATTCGACAGTAGAGAAAATCCCTCTGAGATAGTGGAAAAATCAATAGCACCTGAACACTAACCACTGTATCTGTACAGAGCTATGCTGGATAAAATTCATGTCAATCTGATGCAAAATATGAAGTTCTAATAAATGACTCTGAAATGGAACTATTTAGAAAGTTTTCTTTTTGTGTACACCCTTTTCTATGTTAGGAAATTCTTTTTATGTTAAAATACAACTGTTTTTAATAGCACTTTAAAAATACCTTATTTGTTCTTTGCCAGTAAACGGCTGCTTAAAGAATTTTAGTAAAAATCTGTAACAGATTTTGCTGTTAGTAGGTTATCGTCGAAGACTTGAAGGCATTCTTGGATCTTCAGTCACACAAATGATTCAAAACTTTTCAGTCACATATTTAATTACAAGTATATTTAAAAATATTCAAGAAAGTACTTTTCCCTTGGACAGTACTATCTCATTTGTTCTAAAGGCCTGGACTGGGTGGGGGTTTTAAGCACCTGACAGTGAGAACAGCTTAAAATAAGTACATCCTTACATATCTTGCTTAACTAGAATTTCTACTACCACATATCAGGAAGCATTAGCAAACCACTAGCTATGTTTATGTGTAAAGCCAATCCCTTTCACTTTTAGGACAGTGATATTTTAGGGTGTGCCGTTGGATTATTGTACTGGGTCCAGCTAAGTAACCTCATTGTGAGCCTAAGGCCTGAGCAGGCAAAGAAGGAAGAGCAACCTTCCAAGGCACACCAATCTGGTACCTCCATTAATGGGATGTGAATGGTCATCCACAATGTGTGCTTTAGTAGTGCAACCCTTTCTTCCTCCAATGCACCTTTTCCTCAAGACAGTACTGTAAGGGTGTGTGGAAGGAGAGCATCTGTTCATTTAAGGGTGTTTGGTCAGGGACTTTCTTTGCAGCAAGGAAGGACAGAAATGAAAGGAAGAAGTAACACGCAAGAGCATGCAGGGACACAGACCTGACAGTGAATGATAAAGGAGGAAGTGGTGAGACCCAAACCTGATGAGTTGTATTAAAAGGATGACAGCTTATGCAAGCAAGACAAGGCTTATTCCAGTGAGGTTATATTATGGTAGAACATGTCAATAGGGAAATAAGGGGAAAAGGGGCAGACCAGAACCAAAATACACAGAGACACAGACATCAAAAAAACAAACATGCAGACAATGACAAGAAACAAACCTCATCAGTCAGGCTTTCATGGAAGACACCACTTCCAGGAAGATCAATCTGGATTTGTTACTGATAAGACTGTAAACCAAGACCTGGACTGGGAGGGGTGGGAGAATAGGATATCCAAGAGGAGTGAACTCAGGGAGGAATTAAGCAAAGGAAAAGCAGAAAAGAGTCATTACAGTTGTCTGTCTGAGCCTTGCACCTGATGAGCACAGTCTGTCTATAATTTTACTAATTCTTTTCTCAATGATGTTTGAATAACTTCCCTCATTATGTATGACTATTACGTATTAGTCCCCCTGCCGGAGACTAAGGGCCAGACACTGGTGAGACCTCTTTGTGTGTGAGTGAAAATTGGTGGCTGCTACTGGAGTCAGAGCAGGGATCCAGGTGTCCCTGGATCCAGCAACTGGGAGGACCATCAGGAGTCAGGTGGGTGAGAGTCAAAGTGTCAGTGGTTGAAGCGTGGTCACAGGTGAGCCCATGTGCCAGCTGTCAGACAGTGACTGTATCTTCCACAGTCCTGGGCTGTGAACCTGTATTTGCTGGCTAACTTGAAGCTAAACTTGAAGTCGTCAAGTATCTGGGTGTCAGATCCAGGACAGAGTATTAGAAGGGTAGAGGGTCTGTGCCAGTACATCCAGGGGACTTGTGAATGTGCAGTGCAAGAGGGATGAGTGTCTGCATGTGTGTGTCTGTGTCTGTACCTGCTCACACCCATGAGTGTTAAGCTGGACCAGCTGGCAGCTGGGTACTTGTGGGAAGGGCTGGGACCTAGGCAGGAAAGCCACTCAAGCAGATGGATCATGCCAGTGATTGTGGGATCCACAAATGTGTGTGTTTTGGGGAACATGGAGAGTATTGTGTGTTCCTGCACTGGTGACCTGTCTCTGCTCAAGAGGAGGGGGACACGGCTACCTGTGCTGGTGTTTTATGAGTATCCTGTACATAGGCAGGATGAGATGGCCTCTAACATTCCTCAACAAGAATGACCTTCTGCTGTCAGATCTGTGCAAGCATGACATTGTGGTGAGCTGAGAGCCACCAGGGCACCGTGACCCACAGTCTGCTTTAATCCATGAAGATCTCAAGCCCTTCCACCACTCATAACTAACCCATAGACTTACGTCCTCCTAAGTCTTCTCAGTCAGGCAAAAAACTGTGACATCAGATAGTTATGTTTTCAAAGGTCCTGCAGAGAAAAACCAGACACCTAATATGAAACGAAGTTCCCAGCTCTTAGGTGTTGAACATAAAATATTTTAATGTTACCAATTTAACTAAGCTCCTCATACTTCTCTAGATGATAATTCCTGCATTATTTTTTAATAAGTGAGAATTTTAATGATGATTTACCATTTCTGGGGTCTGCTCTTTTTCTGTTGGTAACTTTGTGTATTGAGAACATTGCTTGGATTTTACTGCAATTAAAGTTACTAACAACAAAATAACATAGCGAACCGTGACATTTTTAAATAAGCAGTAACTTATTACAGAACAATATATTAAAAGTGTGCCAAATTATGAATAATTATGCAGTTATTCCCTTTGTTTTTTAAAAACTATGTGAAAATTATTTGGTGAAAAATGTCACATAACATAAATGATGTTATTGTTCTGCTATATATTCTCTTCTGCTCTTTTGGAAGGTGCACACTTTGTATTTGCACAGTGTAATTTCTAAAGGCTTTAGGAATAATTAAAAGCACAAAAAGGCAGACTTTTAGTGAGCTTAGACTTGCTAGTGTATCCAGCTCCAAGGTTTTCTTGACTGTAAGGAAAACATTCTTGCTTGCATAGAGGTTGTAACAGATTTACACTATTTGACCTTACTGGAACAGCAAAATTGACAGAGATCATAAAATGAATAATCCTTTTAAAGTGATCTCTCACAGCAACACAAATGATGTCAAAAATACTATATGTAAAATTTACAGATGAACATACTATAGAGTTTTCTTTCTGCACTAATAAAAATTTTCTGGCTTTTCTCAAAGCATTTGGATTCTACTTCTGTATAATGTGAGGTGTTGATTTTTAACCCATTTTACCCAATGGATTTTCAATATTTATATGAGGTATGAAAAGAGAGGTAGAAAAGTAAATATATTTTTAAAAATTCTTTTTTAATTCAGTCAAAGAACTGGGCAGAAAAAAGCTCAGGCAAAGGATACTTTCACACTAGTAGTATGCAGACTATGTATCCCAATCTCTAAGTGAATTTTAGGTGAACTTGATCCACCCTGTAGTGTATTAAAGAACTTTAAACAAAACCTGCTGGGGAAAGGGAAACTCATTCCATCACACTCTCACAAATTTGATATCAGAGACATCAAGAGATGTCCAGAGCCTGAAGAGGGATTGCAGGTCATTATGACAACAGCTGAGGAGCAGCACAGAGGAATTCCAGTCATTCCACACAGTAAGACAGATTCATCAGAGGCCCAACCCAAATATCAGTATGGAAACACACACAGCATGAGGAGTAAACAAAAGGACTTGAAGACACACACATGCCTGCAGGGCTGTCATCTTATTGATATTATGGATCTATGCTGGCTCTGATGATGGCTCCTGTGACTGGAGGGGATGGATACAGGCTCTTTAGGAAGGACAGGAGGGAAGATGAGAAAGAAGTGTTGCCCTCTGTATAAGTGCACAGATGGAGTGCATGGAGCTCAGCCTGGGGATGGATGAGGAGCTGAGTGAGAGTTCAAGATTAAATAGATGGGTCAGGACTGAGTGGAGAACAGGGACAGGTGACAATATTGAGGGTCTGCAATGTCTTACCTAACCAGGAAGATGGAGCAGATGAGATTCTCTGTAGATGGATAGAAATGGTCACATGTTATCAAACCCTGGTCCTCAAGGGGGAATTCAACCGCCCTGACACTAGTTGGAAAGACAACACAGTGCGGCATGAGCACTCCAGAAGGTTCCTAGAATGTGTTGATGTCAATTTCCTCTCCAACTGATAAAGAAGCCGATGAGAAGAGGTGCTATGCTGGAACTCAGTCTCACCAGCAAAAAAGGGTCATGGGGAATGTGAAGCTCAAGGAAAGTCTGGACTACAATGTCCATAAAATAGTGGAGTTCAAGATCCTCAGGGCAATGAGGAGGATACACAACAAGCTCACTGCCCTAGACTTAAGAAGAACAGACTTTGGCCTCTTCAGGGATCTGCTTTGTAACTACCATGTAATAAAACCTTGTCAAGTAGAAGGGCCCAAGAGAGCAGATTAATATTCAAAGATCACATTCAAGCTCACCTTCCATTCATCCCAACAGAGAAGAAGTTGAGTGCCAGCAGGTTGAATGGATAAACTAGAATAATCTCAAACAGATAAAGCAAGCCTACAGAGGATGAGGCAAACACAAGTAGCCTGGGAGGAATACTGAGAAATTGTCCAAGCAGACAGAGACAAGGCTAGGAAAGTTAAAGCCCTTATAGGAATAAATCTACTCAGGGAAGTCAAGGGCAACAAGAAAAAACTCCTAGAGGTATGTCAGTGAGAAATGGAAGACTAGGGAAAACATGGATCCTCCCTGGATGGAGTACTTATTTGCCCAGGATGGGGAGAAAACTCAGGTACTCAACCACTTTTGTGCCTTGTCATACTGCCCAAGGAATTCAGTAGTTCTGTGTAAGAAGAGACAATTAATTTCAATGAAATTTATACACATTCATATGATGGCAGATTATCTTTCAATGTGATACAATGATGACAGAAGGCTAATAGTCATCAATAGGCTGTTTTTTGAACTGTCACAGAAATGTCAGAGTAAAGCTGGAGTTACTGATATATAAATAAGAAAAAGGTGGAGATTCTGATGCTGGGAAAAAATGGGAGGCAGCTGAAATAATTGTCATCGATGTATGTTTTTGCTAAAACAGTCATTAGTACAATGAGAGGTGCCACTGGTAGTTCGTCATCATTATGTTTTCAACAACTTTATAAAATAAATTTGGACAAGCTTCTTTATTCCCACTTGTTATCATGTTTTCTTATTTACCTTCACAGCCTTTTCCTTTTGCATCAAAGTTTAGATGTTGCAATGTTCAATTCTAGAAAAAAATAAGATAAAAATTTTTGGCCAAAAATATTCTGAATTCTGAGAATAGGATTTCCACTTACCCATTCCTTTATGCATATTGGCTTTACTGATGACAGTAATTTAATTATTTATAGCCTATTGATGTCAGGAAAAAAAAATCAGTAATTGCACAGTCATGGCTGTTAAGGTCAAGGTGTAACTTTACAGTAATATAAAAAAACCCAACAAAACAAACAAACAAAAAAGACACTAGTAGAAAAAAAAGTCAACATTTTAAAGAAAAATTGTCTGTAAAATGTTTTCATCAACATAGTACCTGATTAGTAGTAGGAGGAACATGAACTCAATCAAACAGTGCTGGATTTGACTCAGAGTCAATGCAGAACTGCCATCACTGTTCTGGGAGCAGCACTGGGGATTTAAAGAAGGATCTGAGGGCAGAAATCAGAAATTGCAGCTGAAAAAAATATATATTCTTTTCCCGAGGATAATGACAATGCAGGGTCAAGCATAAGAGATATCATCACAGAAATAGTAAAGGGCCGTCAAAAATATCTGACAAGCTAATTCCTGGACACAGACTTCTGCAATGTCTTTTCCTAGCTTCTGTTGCAACTGACTTTCTCTGCCACCTCATGCTCAGTACCTGATGTTCCCAGAAGTTCCCCCTGCCAAGCTGGAGCTTGTTATTGAGGATGACACCACGGGTGTACCTAAAGAAGCTTTTCTTGGCCTAAATAGGCATCTAACAGATTAATTCTCAATAGATATTTAATTTTTACAACAAAGAAATTAACTATCAATTAAGCATCACTGCTTGAGCAATTTGAAGAGGTTTCATGCCCATTCCTTCACTGCTTGTATTGGCATATGTTCCCATCTTTCAGCATATAAATTAAAAATAAGAGCTTAGATATTTTGTATATTATGAATCTAATCAGGTCACAGAATAATTTATATTCCTCTTCTCTTTTCTTTCAAGACTCAAAGGTAGCAACAGGAAATCCTCATGGAGTTTTTATATTATTTCTAATTTTCTTCCTACATTAAATTTCTTCCAACCTTGACTTTCCTTCTGTTTTACTCCCTCACATAGATATTATATCAGTGAACACTCACAATTCACAACAAGAGCAGTGACATATTTATTAAAGTCCTAACTCTACTTGCAATTATGCAGCAGATTTTATCATTGCATCTGATTCAGAGATCATTGGAAACAATACAGACTGCAAATTTCTGTTGTAGAACTGTGTTTCAATTTATTTTTGCTTGTGTACACTGTAAGGCATTTTTCTATAATGAAAATTTATTTTGCTTTCATTTCCACACATCACTTAGAAGTGGATGTGCCTCATTAGAGAACTGTAGATGTTCCAATTAAATCCCTTAATAATATAAAAAAGTCAGAATAAGTTCATGACAGCTATAAAGCATTTTATGGAATAGGACACACAAGAATAGCTGAAAAGGAAGGTAGAGCAGGTATGAAATTAAGTGTACTATTCAGTAAAACTAATGGGATTGCAATTTACTATCCACTCACAAAAAAAAAGAATATCTTTTGCACATAAGCCTGTATTTCCATCTATAAGTCTACAAGCAAATAAAAGTCTGTATAATACAAGAATGAAAAATTCATTCTGAAGAACCTAGACATGCTTCTTGTAAGATTTTTGGAAACTGAGAATGATAGTCTCTGGCTACGGTGACTTGAAATGGGGAATGCTTTCTACCTACATGGCAGAGGAAACTGCAAGAAATATCTGAATTGAGGCTGGCAATCTTCCCTTGAAATCTGGGAACCATTCTCATATACCCACAACCTTCACTGACTTTGGGTTAAAAATATTCAACTTGTTGACTTGAATGCTATTGGTAGGTTTAATTTTTTTTCATCATACTAAATGGTGTTCCGGTACCTTCTCAGTGATGCTTTTTTTAATTTTGGTTTGGGATTTTTGTTAGATTATTTTTTCCCTTTTGTTTCTATAAATCAGTTCTTAAATCTGAAAAAATATAAAGAAAAAATACTTTAAAAATTCTCTCGAATCACTTCAGTTTATAACAAATGATCAGCTTATTAGGTAATTTTAAAGGAGACAATTGTCTTCCTCAAAGCCTTTTTACCACTTATAGCAAGATTTGGAATCGTGCTTTTGGGATTTATTCCTTTTTAATGTTTCCCAAAGTATTTGATTTTCTATTTACAGCAACTCAAAATCACTATCCCTGAAATAACCTGGCTGTTATTTTTGAAGGTTTTTTTTTACACAAATAACTGTAGCATAAACACAAATTCAGGGCCTCACAAGGTTCAATGCTATCTGAATAGATTAGAATAACATTTTTCTTGCCTAAATAGGTGAAAACAAGTAAACTGAGAGTAATTAAAATATCTATGTAAAATAGGTCTCAAGCCAGATCTTCATTTATTCTTTAGTTTTCCCTTTCCAAGAGGTCCTGTGACTAGCATGGTTACCTCTTCTATGTGTACCTTCATGCGTGAACTTTTATCTTTTGGATCTCTGCCTCTTTCTCCAATGCAAAAATGAGAAGACAGGTCTTAGAGTACACCTATAATATAAAAAAGAAGAAAAAGGCTCAAGATACTCAGGTTAATTTCTTTCTCTCTCTCCAGACTTTTTCTTCAACAGACATTTTTTCTCCTACTTAAGACATGCCTAATCAAACGGCAATTCCAGTTTTGACCAAAATAAGCACTTCAAGTCCTTTTTTATGTTATGGCAGGGGAAAAAAAAAGTATCCCAAGCTTTCAATGCATGTCAAAACATAGGCTCTAAGCCAAGAGCTTCTACAAAAGCCTCAAAAGCAATAAGCATAGATAAAAAACAATTGTGACCGCTTCTAAACATGCTCTTCCCATGCAGACTGCTACTTATGTAAGCTGCACTGCTTCTGGCAGGAACATACAGCAGTTAAAAAGTGCTAATCATGCTGCAAATATAAAACACCCATTATGAAAGGTGAAACAGAAATTTTTAAGACTGCATACTTTTGAAAATGGTCAGAATGAGACTTAATTTGTCATTTCCCTAATTAAATCACTACATGAATATGTGTGTATATTTATCTATCTACCTAATTTTCTACATTTTGAACTATGCAGGTTTTATCCTTATTCAAAAATTTAACAGGACTTTCAAGGGAAAACTACTTTATGGTCAGATGCTGATGTGATTATAAATTTCAGCTGATGACAGTGTTGAATGTCTTCAGATAAAACAGGGAATGTGACCCCATTACCAGAATTAGGATCAAGAGTAGAGTTCAGATAGACCTTGATTACATTGGAATAGCTTGATTTTCTCAGATTCATCCAAAGCTAAAGAAAATATGCTGCTCTCAGCAAAAGTAATATTTGTATAAATGTTGCAAAAAAATTTAATTATCTGTCTTTTGTCTCCTTTCCTTAATGATGTGTCTTTCCAGTTAATCACATCTGGACATTGCAATGACCAAAAATAGGTAACATTTAGCAGACTTCTTTTTTAGACTATGAACAGCTCATGAAAGTCTTTTGAAATTAGTTTTAGAATGTTACACTTCATGAGTTTTTGATTGTACTGAGTTATGTTATTTCTATCAATTTCAGGAGAAACTGGAATTGTTCAGCAGCAGCAGTTACCAATAGGGGTTGAAGAAAGGAACTAGAGTGTAGTGCTTGAAGAGAGGAATCCTAAACTTTAAATTGTCAGTCTGAACAGCAAATAAAGGATAAGTGTATTTTCTGTACTTAGAACATCTGAAAGAGAGTTTGGGAAAACACATTTTGGTTTCTGATTTCTGCACTGACATTCCTGACCTTAGCTATACGAAGGAAAAAGTGTTTCAATTCCTTGCTGCAACACAAGAATTTCAATGTTTTCTATTCCCAATATTTATTCTCTTGAGATGGCAAACTCTCCAGGGCAGAATACAGCTGTAACATCAGGTTTGTGCATCACTTATGTATTATTGCACGGTAAATAATTAATTAGATTTCTACTAAGAGAAAGGGTGTAATCAAGTATTGAGCCCTTGAATTGCTGTCTTTTGGAAATATCAGATTTTAATGATCAGACTAGTTATTAAATTTTCCCTCACAGTCCTTCTGGTGCCCCAAATCATATGTAATTACCAAATTTTTTGCTCTTCTAACTTTAAGCATGATAATTTCCTTATAAAATACCCCATTAAGCGGTTATCTCTAATATCATGAAATTATATATAGCTATAATGATAGATTGACACTGTATTTATAGAAAAAGATAAATGGTATCACAAAGGAAGTATTTGTCCATTCAACAATCACTATGCCTTCCATAACATGCAAATTAAGTACCTTTCATTGTGTTAAAGAGTTTCACACAGATGAAATACAAAATATCTGTCTAACTGTGCAGAGGATCAGGACTTAGCATGTTTTGTCTCAAGCAAAAGGTGGGGCAGCGCTGTGCTGAGCCAGAGCCCTGCTCTGCCTTGAGACTCCTGCTCAGTCAGCACCTCAGATTGTGTTTGTGGCTTGTGAGCCAGCACCTTTGCGGAGTTTGTTTTGGGAGCTGAGAACTTATTCAAGTGCACTGAACAAAATTAAGGTCTTGTTAACTAACATTTTCTGTGGAAGAGGTTTTTGAGAATTTAAGGGCTTGTTAATCAATACCTTTTGAGTCCAAGCAGTGGGCTGGTTGCTGGAGGTATAGAAGACTGTATAATAAAACAGAAAGAACTCCCGGACGCGTCCAGTATCTTTATTCAGCCCGACAAGAATTTATAACAAACATCACACACCCTAGTGATAGGTCATGACGAACAGTAACAAAAATTACCCCAGTAAATTGATAAACCTGCATGTGGAATAAGCACAAGTCATGCATCAGCAAAAAATACCTGATGTTATAAATAAGATTGTGTTGAATACATCATTTGGAGTTGGTTTATATACAAATCCAGTTAGATTGCATAGTTTACTTATGTTGTTTATACCACTAACAAGGTCAGATATGAAATTTACAAAATTACTTCTTTTACATATGAAGGGTCATTTTAAGAAGGTCTATGCGTGTCTTCTAATTATTTTCCCCCATTCCCTCTCAAGAGAAGATTATAAAGCAAGATACAAAGATTTTGAAAAGCAAAAGGCTTATAAAATCTACTCTGTTTATTATTGTCTTGGGGTATTCTCCTTCCATACTCCTGAAGAGAGCTTAGCCTCTGCTGCTGACCCTCTACTGACTCACACCAATCCTCTAACCATTGTAATCTATTTATTGAAGTACTATGTCCACCCTCTTGGCCTCATTAATAAATGTCAGCCTTGCATGGATAAACCTAGACCTCTGACTTTATGTCTAAATTCTATCGCCTTCAAAAATTATTTCAAGCAAAAATTATATTCTCTGTAACTTTCAAATAAAGGAAAAGAAGGAGAAAAGTTTAGAAGTAAAAGGAGAATCTGTAAATAATAATATTTTGTGTCACAACAAAAGTCAATACTGCACATCTGAACAACTGAATTTTTCATAAAATCCTTCTCAGCTGCCAGCACCGGTTAAGTTTAAAACTCTCTGTCCTCCAAAACGCTTCACTGATCCAAAAATCTCACAGATGACAGATGACAATCATAAAAGTACAAAACATTTGCATAGGTTTTTTCTAGTCTTAAAACTATGGAAAAACAAACTATATTTTGCACTGTATAATATATATATTTTCTTCAAAGAGAAAAATGCAAAAATGAAAGTTGATTGTAAACTCATGTTACCAATATTAAAACCATATCTTATGTACCAGCTTATATAGACTCCATTATTAAAACAGCAAAAAATAAGGTAATTTCAAAACAGTGTTCTAGAATTTCATTAACAGAATTATGTAGATTGTATGAAGGAATTTCTGTTTTGCTTTTGTTTTAACTGAATGTTTAGATCTACTTCCCCCCTTCCCCCACACACTTCCATAGTGCATATTGCAGGGTTTCATATAAATTGCATTATTAGTAAATTTGACCAGCTCAGTGTCAGGCTGATGCTTGTTCTTCCTACATTTCTTTAACTTCTCCATGAAAGATTATTATATTGACACAGTTTATATTAAGTAGAAATCAAGTGGAATTGCTTCTTGCAATACATTTAGAGCAGATAAACTTACTATAGAGCTATTAAAACAGTACAAAATTAGTAAAACTGAGTTGGTACAGTTTTAATGGAATGGAACCAGAATGGCTCCTTCTCTTACCTCTAAGCTATTTTATTTAGAAATATGTATGTGACCCACAGACACACAACGCTGTGTCCTATCAGTATTATATTGAATTATCAGTTCCATAAAAATAGCAACTCAATGTAAGTTAGTTGACAGTTTAACCAAAACCATCACGTAAGTTCTTCACCAGCAAACCCTTTTTGTAATTCTGATTCCCACTGGACAAATAATTTGCAAAGTATATTGCTTTGAAGAGTAAGTATATCCATATTCATAGTAAGAGTGAGGAAAACCAGACAACCATGTGCTCAAAACCAATTTTTAAACAATTCATTTATTCTCACAAATAGCTCCAGAGAACTACATCAAACACTTATTTTTCATATAAAAGATCAATGAAATATATCAAAGAAATAGCTTAATTGCATTTATTTTTCTAAACAGCTAAAGATTCAGTCGATGTTATTCATGAGTAATTAGTCTTTGAGTTCATCATTATGTAGAGCTAAATTCAGTGAAATATGGAAAGCAGTGTATGCCCCATGGGGGAGAAGGTCTCCCATTTAATGCTTCCCTGTATTTCCTGAAGGACTTTACACCTCCGCTGAAGTCATGCATTTTGCACAGCTGTGGAAGCAGAATATCCCAGCTCTTTCAAGGGATGCAGTGTCTATATGTTGCGTATAATACTAGATCTGTAGCATTCAGGCCTAGGAAGAGACCCTGTTCCAAACAGTACCATATTTCTCTTGTTCTGGATGATCTGCATTTATTTGGAAGAAATCTTTCTATTGGCCCCAAGCAGGGCATGTACCACCTCTGTACATCAGTGGTGAAAACTGCTGACCCTACTCTCTCTACTTTGCAAACTATGTATACTGAACAGCCAGGATAGGAGTTTCCTCAGGGTTGCTGATATAGCAGGTTAATAGTAAGTTTCTCAGCTTTATTTTTGATTGTGTTTGGAATTTCACCATTTAATTAAATGTTCAATATTACATAGGGACTGAGAGGATAAGTTAATGATGACAGTAGATTTTAGGAGGCTATGGTTTTGACCTATTCAGTCAGCTTCTTTGTAGTGTAGATTTACATTTTTAAATAAATGAAATTTATAAATTCCCTTCTACAAAAAGTCAAAATATAAATTATAGGTATGCTGCAGGTTTTTTCTATTCAACCCGTAAGTCCAATGTCTCCCATGGCTTCAAATATTTTGTATCACCTTGTTAAGTCCTTAAAGCTATGTCAGAGGGTTTAATTTGTAATAAAGAAATATAATTGCTCTCTATTTAGTGAAGGGGAGATTTTTTTCAAGATAGTTATTGCTGTAGTTTTATTTGCCAGAGATTTCTTTACGCTCCTGTGGAAGCAAATGACAGAACCCGTATTAAACTGCAACTCTGTGACGGAGAGAGGTAAACTGCTTTACCAAGAGCCCCTAACTTCCCTTTCCCCAGTCCAATTCTAGTCACTTCATCAGGGATCAGCTATAATAAATCAGCTTTGTGCTCATTTCAGCAATGGCAAACAATAAATCACAATAATTCTCTTGCTGTTCAGAGAGATTTCAATTCTTAGGAGATTTTTAATCACAGCAGAGAGGCAAGAGTGTTAATGAGGTCTATAAATTACCTTTAAAGAGGGTAATTACGTCCAGTGTTGTAATAAAGGCTGAGACAGCTAATATCATTAAAGCAATTAAACACTTTTTTAGATTGTGAAGATAAATTTGAATTAAAATATTACTGTAAACAAGGGACCCATTTATTATGAAGCAATTGATTAGATAGTGGCCTCAGCTAATATTGCTGTGGCTTAAACAGGTTCTGTGAACTTCATTCAGATTTTGTAAAGTAACAAGGCTACAAATCACAAGTAGAATGTTATTGCATTATCATCACATAAATCCATGAACAACATCTTTACTTGCACTCTTAATTAGATTTTCTTGAATGCAATTATTGTAATTTCTTCTTAACTAGCTTCTGCTCATCTTTTTTCTTGTCTAGATCTCTCCTTACCTTTCAGTTTTCTTTTCTGTGGTTGGCATTTAAAAAAAAAAAAAAAAAAAGAAAGAAAAAAAAAAACAGGTATTTTCGGAAAATTAAATAACTGGACATTTCTGGATGTTAAACTACAATCAGATTTCCATGGATGCATTAATCAAAAAACCTTAATATGAGAAGAGCTTTTCATGATGAACAGTCATAAAATCTGATACCTAAAGGAACAAGTAAAGATTTACTACCTTATATTTAAGATACAGCCAATGATAGGCTGAAATTAAAACCTCTGCTGAGTACCTAATCACCCCTGATTTTGTGTCCAAAACTGAGTTAAATTTTTTTCTTATCCTCTGCTTTTTCAGAATGATGCAATGTATCATTTCCTTCAGCACAGTGCCAAAGTTCATTAGCAGAAGAGAGAAATATTCCTACACTAATTTAGGTTGTAGATCTATGATTAGGATGTTTTTAGAAGGAAAACAAATATTTTGACTTTTATCAGCCCAAACATGACATAAAATATAATTTTCTGTGTAGCTGATCTAGTAGCTGTAAGCTAACTATAAATTGTTTGATGGTGGGAAGAAGATACCTAGAAGATGCAAGAGAACAACATCCCAGAAGAATAGCTTAGCCAGCAATCTGTGGGCTACTTAGGTAAAAAAATCAAGATAAAAAACAAATCAAGGGGAACACTGTGGTAATATCCCAATATTTTATGAAAGACTTAAATACTAACCGGGCAGAGCAAGCAATCACAAATCCACTGGACTAGCCCAAGAACAGACATTCACTTATTAATGGCAGACCAATGATTTATGCAACCCTTGTCTCTAGGAGCTGTTCCCATCCTAAAGCAGTGCCCAGACCCAGTGGACAGCAGACTCTTGTTTTTCTGGGATCAATGAATGTTTAATAAGAACAATGAACGAGAGCTCATTGCTGGAAGACATGCACTGAAAGGCCAGGCAGAGGATTCATAATGTGTTCCTGCATAAAATGGAAAGGAGAGCACCATAATCTGCCAATAGTGTTTTTTTTTCATATTCATTTTATTTACCTATTTGTTTTGAAATGGTTCAGTAAATTAGTTCCAAAGAACTAATTTGTTTGTGGATACGAACACTGAGAGGTCCCTAAATCTGGAAAAGAAGTTGGTAATTAATGCATATCTCTATTATCAGTATTTTTTGGTTTTGTCATATAGTGGTTTCCTTCTCTGACTTACTTTATGAAGCCTTTAATTTCTCCACTGTATATGTCTTGGTTTGAAAGACAGGTATTTTCTAAGGAGAGGCAAGAACCCCTTTTACTGAGATGGAGAGTGCAATCCCCTCCCTTCCAATTATTATAATTTGAAATCAGAGACCTTCAGGCAGAAAATATGGGGATAGGAATAACAGTTCTTGATGGATATGTATATATGTATATATATACATAACAAGGCAAACAAAACACAACAACAATAACCACGGAATTAACAACCACAGAGCAGAAACCCAGTGAACAGTTCTCTCGGCTGTGGACACCTTTCCCCGTGGTTCCCATCCCCGCTGGCAGGCAGCGCCGCCGGCTCCCCATGAGCAGGGGAGAGAANGGGAAAAAAAAGGAACAGTTCAACCCCCAACAGTATGGTTTAGTGATCATAGGAACATACCCTTAGGCCTGACTCTAAGGACCAAGATGACAATACATGAACTGTGGAAGAATCTAATGAATCTCAGAAAACACCTTTGACCTTGGTTAAATACTGGATATATTCTTTTGTCTCCTGTTGTTTGCCAAGGCTGCATCCAGCCTCTGTCAACATATCAGAAGTTTTAAATGTTTTTCCTCTTCTGAGTTTTTTTTTTTTTTTTTTTTATATATATGCCCAGGAAGCTGCTGGACTGTGGATTAGTTTTCTGTCTTTTTGTTTCCAAAATGTGCATTTTATTTGTAATAAAAAAATAAATACATTCCTTTTCAAGATGAGATGTACATTTCAGTCTGCATCAGAGTTTAATAGCTCTTCTACATTCTGCAACAGCAGGATTATAAAAACAAAACTGTGGGTATTTTCAAGCCAATTTATCCATGGTTATATATACATATGAACACAGTTTTAGCTTGTTGTTTTAAATGATTACCAGATGATATAATTAAGGGAAAAGTACAAGATATATCTCAAAGATATAATCTTAGTAGCTGTAGCTGTAAATCAAAGCACAGGTTGAATAAAAATGTCTACCTGTAACTCATCTTATGTTAGACATATCAGTGAAGTACCCAAGGAAGAAATCTGGGGTCTGACTACAGACAATGGAAAGAAAGGTACATATTGGCAGAAAAGATCCTAAATGAACAAACTGACTCTCTTTACTGTCTATAAAACTGCTTAATGTTATGATCTCCAAATTTAGAACTTCAATTAAACAGGGAACAGGTTTTTTCTAAGGAAAGAATTGAAAGGAAACTAAATTCAACTGAAACACTAATATTAAAAATTAGGATTTTAGTTAAGCAAATAGGTAGATAGGCCTTGCTGAAAACAGTTAAAAGTTAGAAGGAAATCGGGCTTGAAATAGTTATCTGAAATTTAAATAATTGATTGTCTGTCATCTTATGTTTGCTCAGCTGTGCTTATAATGGAAAAAGACGAAACTAGTAAACGGGCTCAAAGGAATACAGACAATGCAACCAGAAACCCATTCTTTGAAGAACCTGGACTATCCCCAGAAATCATTTGTATTGTCATTGATAGAAAAGGTCGAAAGTTTACGGCGAGGAAGACTCGCCTTACTTCCTCTTTTTAAGATCCCTCCCCACAAAACCGACCACAGACTTAATTTAAGAAGATGATCACGCATGTTTAATAGCTATTCAAGCTAATAACATAGGAAGCGGGGAGTAGGAGGGGCTGTGATTATGAATATGGATCTGTTTGAAGCTTTTGTCAATAAAGACTCTGTGATCACCTGTGATTTTGCAGTGCGTATTAGAGGATGACCTCACGCTGCTGCCCAGCGCTGAATAAACATACACTTGCTAACTTTAAAATGTTAGAGAGTCTTTTGTCCGTCACAGCTGAGTATTGGTATTAGACCAATACTCATATTTTGGTAAATCACAACCATGAATTATCTTCTTAATAGCAAAGAAAAACAGGTGAGAGGAAATTAGTCAGAAAATAGATTTAAATTTGTTTAAAAAATGTATGCATTTTATGCAAATTTCCAAAATTGTCATTAAAAATAGATAAATCCCATGAAGGCTGGATTTTCCAAAAGCAAGTATTCCTTCTTATGTGTGAGAGAAGCATGCATTCCTTTTTCTCTGTGACAGAGGAAAAATAGTTCTCTGATATTAATTTATTAGCAAGGTAAACTAGCAACTACTACAATATTTCTTTATTACATAGAGAAATTCACAATTTTGAAATGGATGCTTGTTTCTAGTTCCATTGTGTGAATAGTAAAAGGGTAGCAAACATTCTTACCCAAACCTCCTGAATATTTTTTTCACATTCCACATAGTACCACAGATGTTTGAGCGTGTCTCCTCTCAGGGTGAAATTGTGGTGGGCTGCTCAGCATATCTAATAATTCAGGAATAGTTGCCCATTCTTTTTAAGCTTTCTCTATCTCTTGGCCAGCAGTTTCAATTCTTATTTCTGTGTATATTCAGGTGTCACCATTCATTACACCCACCTGCAGGCTCATAAAGCTTTCCAACTCACAGGAACTTAAAAACATTATTTTGGTAATTTTTTTTCTAGACTAGTGAGTTATATGTTTAAGTGGTGGAGGATAAAGCTGGAAGTAGAGAGAAAATGTTGGGATAGTCATGACTAGCACCAAACTATTACACAGTCTAAAACTGACTCATCTAACTTTACCCAGAGCATAGTCATTTCTGAAAGAAATCCAGGCATTCACCTTCAATTTACTTGTGAAAAATCCAGAAAATAGAAATAATTGAAGCATACAGTATGGGCAATCAAATATTTAACTTTGTTGATGTAACACATGCAAAACAATGTGAGACATCATTTTTTTTCTTCTCAGCCTCATCAGGTTGAGGGGTAAAGGGAAGTCTCTAGTCAAGGAATGAATTATGATGTCTCACAACAAGCAATTGTGCTATGCTTGAGTGCTGCTTAGTTAGAAATTAGTGAACTTAAATAATGTGTGAAAGAGCAGTTAATTGTAGGACCTTTTTTTCTGATAGTATTTTCTAATTGCTACCAGCTATCAGACAACTGGATTTCTCAGGGTTATACCAAATACAGCTCCAGCTGACTTCCCATGTAACCCTCCATAGTCATCCTCTTACTGGTGCATATATTTATCTCACTTAAATATGAAGAAATTTCAATATTTCAGTACAGGAGTAAAGGAAAAATTACTTCATCAAATTAGTAAAGTTATGAAGGAAATCGTATACACAGGTTGTCAACACAAGAAGTCTGGATTCAGTATATCTTATGTATATCCCCTACCTGAGTTTTTTAGACCAAAGGTATTGAAGTTTCATGTCAGCTAAAGATCATTTTTCTACAAGAACTGGACCTGAAAATGAATACTGGCTATTTCAGAAGAAGTAATCTGGAATAGGTCAGCAGCACATTCTTCCTAGTCACTAAAGTCAGAATGATCCATGCTCTAAAACTTGAAGCTTCAGGTGGTATTGAAAAGGGAAGAGGGACTGATTGCTATAAGGATTTTCCAAACTAAATCTGGCAATTCATCCATCTTGTTCTGTAATGTGCCTGAAGTAATTACTAGTATCTTGTGAAATACCCCTAGGGAAAGAAAGAAAGAAAAAAATCCCTGGACACAATCCATCAGCCAGTGATGTACATTCAGTCACACCCAGGGTGGTGTTTTGCAAAATTCATTTGCTGTTAAGGTGCCTCTCATTTTTAGTTTACCTAAACTGTGCAAAAAATTTTAAGGTAATTTATAAACTGTAAAAATTAGGTTAATCAAACAATGAAAGCTATTTCCATTTCAGATATATTTTTAATGGCAATCTTGCTTGGGTTTCATTTCAGTAGATGTCTGCTATCAGTCACGGACCTAGTTTAATACACACCTTGCCCAACCTAATATTCAGGAATAGATTTCTGGTTATTAATTACAGCTCCACAATATAACAGGTGCCCCACACATCTCACTCCATTTATATTCAGGCAGGCTGGTACACCTCATTCTTATATGCACACAGCACCAAAGCAATTACTGCTAAAAGCAGGTGTATTACTCATTGTGCTATGAAAAGTTCTCTTTCTGGTAGAAAGGTAATGAGTGCTTGGAAAGACTAATGTTTAATAATATTCTGTTAACAGATTATCTGTTAGAAATACTGATTAAAGGAAAGAGTCAATGCCAAATCCACATTTGGTGTTCCTTTGCACATTTCTACTGAAATCAGTAGTTCTGCATAGGTATCTTAATATCCAAATAAAAAGTGCTGACCTTAACATTGGCTCCTTGATCTCTGATAATTTGTGTGAGTTTTCAGGTCTCTCCAAAACTACATTTGAATTTCCCCAAATGATAGATAAGGACATTTTTAAAGAGCATTAATTCTGAGGATGTGTCTGAATTACAGAGCTAATATTTGAATGCAGATACAAAACTTCTAGAATAACCACCAATCTTCGTACACCACACTTTAAATGAGAAAGTCTTAGAGGAAAAAAATATATGACTAAGATACAGAGATTCTTATCCTAGAGGAGATTTCAAAATGTAGGTAAAGTTAAATAAACAGCTTGATTCTCATCTATTTCTGTATCTGTAATCTAAAACTGAAAACCTAGAGAGATTTCATTCATAGCCTCATTTAGACTGCAAGTTTGAGTAACATCCCCTGAGATGTGAGGACCTGACATTGCTCTGAGTCAGTGCTTTGACTTTAAACAGTGTGGAGCAGGACGTAAAAGTGAAAACTGGACTACAGTTCAGGAGCATTATTGCCTATATTCCAAAAGACCTACTTTCAGATTATTAAAAAAAATTACATAGTTTATGACACACCTCCCTCTGATAACTGACAGGTTAGAGTCTCTTGCTAATATCCCTCTGGAAATTGAAAAAAATGTGACTGAAATAAAACCTATATTAAAATAATGTAAAAATGAAAATTATAGAAAAATTGTTAGCAGGAAGCAGAAGGATTATTTAAAGAATTCCAGGAACAGTCACAATATCATAAAACATATTAAAAATATTTAAAATACATTTTTAAAATTTTAAATATTGTTTCAATTCTCAGTGGACTGTATTTAAATACTTAGCTTTACTTTTTATCAGTGTATTCTAATGTGGCTCTAAATTAAACCATAACGAAATACTGGACAGATTCCCAGATTTGCTATATTCAGTTCTAAATTGTGAGTACCTTGGAGGCAATTTCAGAAATATAAGACTGCACAAGTATTTCTTGAAGGAAGATTATTTCCTGTGTTTTAGATTAAGGTGAGGAGGAAATTATAAGTCCTGTAAACGACTGATATATAGTTACTTTTCTTTACCTGTAAACTTTTACTCATGTCCATGATATCTATGGAGATGAGTAAAAGTTTGAAAAAGTTAAAAACACAGCTGAAATCCTTGTAATTAAAGCATGTATCCATAGGAAAGTGAAATTCTCTCTCCAGTTTAAACCAGAAACATTTTTAATATTGACCATGTTCGTTACTGCCCTGGTGGACGTTTATACTCAAGGGGGAGTGCCTCAATTTTCCATTTTTCCTTCTTATTCTCTTACCATGGGAATTTAAGAGACATAAATCATTTTTGTGTGCCTTTATGCAGCCAATTGGTCAATGCCATGAGACCTTAAGACGGCATAAATCATTTTGTGGGTATTTATTCTGTTTATTGTTGAAAGCCCAGAATTTTGTACAAGTTCTACTAGTGACCTTCAAATAGAATAGATTTGCATGTCAGATTTTAGGGGAAATACAAAGTAGCTGACAATGTTTCTTCATGCTGCAAATAAAAACAAATATCCAACGAAGTACAGAGGATGCAAATGTCTTGTAACACTGAATGGAATTACATGTGTAAGCAAAGTTATGCGCATGCTGAAATGGCTTAGGATGGGAACCTAATTTTTCAAGCCCTTATTTTTTGCTGCGGTTGTGCCAAGATATGAGCAATCCAGTCATTTCATCATCTGTTTGTGGAAGAAAAGCTCCCCACCTTGTTCAATGTGAGAAAGACAATTCTGAAGAACAGTCATTTGGCACAACTGAAAGTCTACTGTTTTCATTAACAGACATGAAAAAAAAGATTTCTAGTTACACAGGAAATATTTCCAACAATTTTTGTGTATTCATCTGTGGACTTATACATTTGTTTCTAATGTAAACTCCTCATTTCTTTCAAACATATTAAAAGGTAACGTGGCCTTTAGGAATAAGAACATAGAGGAAAAAGCATTTATAAGTGTATTTCTCCAAATTATTTTAAGTTGCCATGTATTGCAGGTTACAGCATAGTGCTAATAAAATCAAGGTTGTAGGTTTGAGCCCATATGGACCACTAACTCAAGAGTTGGACTTGATGATCCTTGTGGGTCCCTTCCAACTCAAAATGTTCTTCAATAAGGTGTGGTGAAAATGTTAATCTCACTTTTCCAAATGATCAGAGTTTTCAGAGGTTTCACAGCGCTTAATTTTTTTTTTTTGAACACCAGGCAATTTTGTAAAAAAATAATTTAAAAGTTTTCAAAAGTTTTTTGAGGTAGACATCTAGTCTTAAACTTACCTTGGGCGACATCTGAGTTTGTGTCAAAGGCGGAAATTTGGGAAAAAATTAAACAATTATTTTTAAATAAATACAAACTAATTTCATAAATTTGTGGCTCTTGTAATTTTTCACAAGTATTGTTAATGATTCATAATACTTTAAAAAATTTGGAAGAGGAACATCTACCAACAGGTCAATGATTATTAGATGTTCATTATTTGATGATCATAATTTACTTTCTTTCCATCAAATCCACATAAAATTAGCCTTCATATGAGTCTGTACACCTAGGAATTTTTTGACTAAGAAGCTGGTTTTACTGCAGACTTAACTGTTGGAGTCAGTCTGACATCTATTAAAATTTCACAGTTCTTCATTGATAAACATAGGCTGAGCTGTCCAGTTTTTCCAAAGAAGGATCTTCCCTACCTTGTTGACTGGCTGTGGGACCACTGTTGAAAAATATTAGAAGTGTTTTAAAAAGAAAGAAAGACATCATAAGTGGCAGAGGAGAGAAAACAGCAATGCTTTGCAGGGAAAGGGAAAAACCACAAGAAATAAAGGCTTTATAAGAAAATGTGATGGGGAACAGAAAAGAATAATGGGAGAAAAGATGAAGCAATCTAGAACATAGGAACAGTTAATCTTCTTAGTTGTCCTTTATACTAAAAATTCCTTTAAACTAAAAATTCATTCTAAGAACCTGAGTCAAGATTAAACCCTAAGGTGAGGATACTTCTGAGTCATATATAATAATAGTTTGATACTGCTCTGAAAAAAATGTTCAGGTGGTTTAGCAAGGTTGTTATGGTTTTCAGTTCATTGCAACTCAGAACACTGAGAAAGTGAGACTATTAATCTGCACATCTACAAATTACAGTGTTATTGTGCTTATGAAACTTGAACAGTTATTTTTCTTCATTGCATACCAGTATTCAGATTTAAGGATGGCTGACACTACTAACCTTCTGGAATTTCTGTGTATTCTTTGATCATGCTTTAGTAAGTCCCCTGTGCAGCCCTTAAGAAGACTGCATCTGCAGTTAGCAGGCAGTTTTACCAAAAACCTTATTTAGCTTTCTAGAAACTGAGAGCAGCCTTCATCTGTGGAAAACAGATGGCAAGTAAGTTGGCTGCCAGTAGCCAGGGAGAGTTAAAGAGATATATAGATCCTGAGTGTAATTTACTGAGGACAGCTCTCAGTGGTTTCCACTAAAATTCTTTGTTTGAGCACAATTAATGTCAGAACCATTGCTTTCACATGACTGGGTTCTGCAGCAGCTATTAACATTATTATTCCTAAACACCAAGGGAGTAACACAGTGCTCTGTGAGGAATGATGCATCTTTCTTATAGTCTGTAATTCTAGCATTTCAAGATATTAAAGATCACTTTCAAGTACCTTAATGATGTGAGCAGATTTTCAACAGCTCTCAATGGCAGTTGCAGGTTGCTGACAGAGTCACTGAAAATCTAGCAAACTTTGCTTACGTACTCAACAGAAAATTAGCTAGTCTTAAAAATGGTCATCAACTTTCAAATCCAGAATTTCTCCAAAAATTTGGACCCATTTTATAAGGAACAAAATTGATAATTCAAGGCAAAGTACAATCAAAAGTAGTGTCCTGACTGTGAGATGGTTTAAGAGCATCCAAACTTGACCTTTCTCTGTCATAATTCAAATATCAGGTTCAGATAAATAATAACCAGAGGATTGTTTGAAAGAAGGGATACTGAGCACTTTGCTCAAGGTGACAGAGGAAAACTCAGTACAAGAATCTGAAACCTGAAGCATTTATCTATAAAAAAAGCCCCAAAACTAATTCTCCCTTTGCTTGTCCACTTCTGTGTCAGCAGAGGTAATCTGCAATATAAAGCAGATGGTTTTATAACCATTTAAAATACCAAATGCAGAAAGGTAATGAATAATACGTTCTTGGGTTTTTTGTAATGATTCATACTAAACAAAAAAGATTTTTTTGACTAGTGTAAATAAGAGCCCTTTAGACAAGAATGTAGTAGCATGATCTTTACTTTGACATACAGTCTGTGCCACAGTGGAGAAGAGTGCTTAGAATTAGGGGAAAAAAACATGTCTTTTCTGCTTTTCTCTTTCTAGTCTTCTATTCAGCTCATTAAGTGAAGCAATGCTAAACTTCTGTGTGCTTAAACTTTGTAAACATCAGACAATAGAATTAATCCAAATCTATTCTGAGTACTCAAACAGAAATGAACATTTAGAGCAAAGAATCTTTGTAATAACTTGTAAAGACTCTAGATTTAGCCCTTTCAGAGGACTGTTCACCCCAGCAGATGAGATTATGACCACAAGCAACACAAACCAGTAAGCACAAGGCAGCTGTAGACAAAGTGAAGGGATTTGTCCTTCCTACACTCCCTTTGCAGGGCACTTTCTTTCCAATATCAGAAATTTCTTAAAGATCTCACATAGGTTTTCTTTTTTTTTTCCTTTTCCTTTGCCACAAAGGACTTCTAATACAACCACAGTAAAAAAGTTCTTCTATGATTTGTCTTTCAAAGCTTTGTCTTCTCTAGTACCCTTGATGTATGTTTCATTACATCTTTTTGTACCAAAATCAAGCAATGATGGGTCACAGAAAGTTAATAAAATGCTATATTCTCTGCTTTTTGCAAGGTGTGATGTGTGGAATATCCAGGAGCAACACAAGCATAAATGTCAACATTGACTATTGTAAGAAATAAGTTTCAATGGTGGTGTAGGTTTTTTTTCAGAGGAGGACTGTTTTTTCCTCCTTCCCGTACCAGTTCATGGCACTGCTTCCTTTACAATGATCAACTTTTTTACTGTCTTTAGAAAATGGGAGCAGTTCATTTGAAGCATTTACATTACAGAGATTTGAACCAATGTAGCTAAAATAACAAGGACTGCCTAGGTACCTAATTTCTCACCTTTGGTTTTTCATAATTTTTCATTTCTGAAATGTTGATGCACATACAAGGTCAGACAGGTGGCATTATAAAAGAAAAAATGGGTCATGCAGCCCCAAAACGAACTTTTTTTCTAGTGCTATTTTCCAGTTTCTCCAGAAAGACAAAAATTTTAAGATAATTTCAATAAGCAAGCCTTATTCTTGTAACATACCCAGCTCAATACTGGACATTTATGTTGTTTCCACTATCATATAAATGCCCTTGCTGTTGACATATCTTCATAAAAATACCACTTTTTAATAAACATAAAGATATTGTGAGGTGAAAAGACGGAATGAGAAACGAAAACTTAGTTAATATTAGTAAATCGTATTAGTGGCTAACAATGGAAAAAAAATTATTCATTAGTAACCATATCATAAAACATTCCCATAAGTGTCATCAAAAATTCAATCAGGTCATACCTACAGACATTAAAAGGCATCCATTGAGCAATATAGTTTAAAATTCAAGATGTATAATTTCAAAATGTGATATGAAAAGGGGCGATTTGAAGATGTGACCTCTTTTTCTGATGTTTCCATGAATGTCCCTGTACAGCACAGTATAACAGTGCTTGCACTATGTCCAAATGAGTGAACTAGTGGATTGGGATACAGTCAACAGATTTTATTTCCCCAAACTGGAGCTAAAGGGATGAGAATATTTTCTTCTCATTAGGACATTATACATAAAGGAATTTACGCACAGCATTTAACTGTAAATCATTATTCTTCTCTTTAGAGGTTTTTTGTTGCTGCAAAACTCGATCATATCTCTTCAAGAGCATATGTTGGAAAGCATACAGGTACATCCTAAGATCCCTTTGCAGCTGCTCCCAAACAAACCACAAGGGAAAGTTACTAGCAAGGAGAAACTAATGAAATGCATTTCTCCACTTCCATTTCTTTCTGAGCTCTTGAATCTCTTCAGACTAAGTTAGAGTCCACTGGAGGAGGATAGTTGTGTCAGATCAATCTGTACTTCAGTGAGAAGCAATTAGCACCTCATCACAGCATAAAACTCACAGCCTAAAAGGTGCCTTGTGCCTTATCTGGGGACATGTGCACACTTCCCTGCCAGCCCGTACTTCCACATCAGAAACTCTGCTCTGGAAATGTCAAGACATTCTGTTACAAGATACAGCTTTATGTCTGAAGTGTAATATCCATTAGTCCTAACTCATTCTGCTTCTATTCTACAGAAGAAAATTTAAAAAAAGCCAGTTTTATCTCTGCAAATCGTCTGGATCCGTAAGCCAAAATTATAGTTGCTTTTCCTTAGTCCATGCAGATCTGCTTGTATTAATGGAGTATGTTTCTATGCTTCTGTATATATACCTCTGTACTTGGAGTTCCCAGATGAATGTGTCTAAAGATAAGATTACAGAGAGAAATATCCCAGCTGTTACTCAAATTTTGGTCACAATTTGAGAGCTGTGGCAGGGATCCAAGGAAGTAAAAAGTTTTAATGTTAAACTATGCCAGAAGCAAATAAATATTTCAACTACAAATTAGTTGTTCACTGGTTCTCAACAAACACATGAATCCAGGAATTATATTTTAGATTTCAGGGGCAATGAGCTGCAATGAAGTATCCTGATTCCACACACTGCTGTAGCAGTAGAAAGGAGTAGTGATGGATTCCCAAAGAGGTTATGATTATAGTGAAAAGAACAGAAAAAGAGGAGGGAAACAGAAGAAGAACAAAGAAGAAATGAACAAACCAACAAACAAAAAGGACAATTTTTTTTCTTGAAATTGTTGCTATGAAAAGAAGAAATATAACATGTTACCTGCTGGTATTTAAATGAGTAGACATTAAAAAACAATATCAGATATGAACAAGCCTTGGGGACCAGCATTTCTACAAGTCAGTTCTGTGAGAACTCAGCAGCCATTCAGATTTCTGTGTAAAAGAAATAGAAAATAAAACTAAGCAGATGCAAACCACTTATTATTCAAAACTCAGATCCTTTGTAGGGCAAATCCCTGCAACCTGTGTGTATTTGTGCATCAAGCTGGTAAACTCGCCACCCACTCTGTGAAACATTAATTCATTACCATATGAGATGCAAAATTAGGCTGTCTTTATCAGATATATTTAGAGTAAAATTCTTTTTTCTCCAATTCTTTAATTTTTCCATTTTTATTCTCCCGTTCTGTTTAGACTTTTTTTTTAGAGGTGGAGAAATTTGGACAGGTGTTTAAGAGAATGGTGCATAAAAATACTGTCTCTGTCATATTTTTTTCCTGCTTAAGTGAAAGCATGTTGATCAAGAGCATTCACTGTTATTTCTCTCTCTTTTAAACACATATAGAAAACAAAGATGTCTTCACCATGTTTTTTACAGATAGGTCTCTAGTACTCTGATAAGAATTTGAAACTTATGACAACATTAATTTTTCCTCCTCAACTCACACTTTCATAGATACTATTGAGGTTCATTTCACTCAAACTCAGGAATTGTTTTAATCATGATCTCTAGGAAGGTTCACCAAAAAAAAATGAAAGAGAAGGGGGAAAAATATTGTAAAATTGTGTTATAAACCCTAGGATAAAACCACGCATGAACAAAAAGAACTTTTTGCCCGCACAGTTTTCTGAGATCTGTAAGTGTGCAGATTTTACTGTAACAATGGAAAAAGAGAAATTATTTAAAGAATGAAATTTTCCACTTATCATAAAAGTTCTACAAGCTGCATAATTAGGCAAAGCAAGAAAGATAGTTGAGTACATGTGGAGTAGTCAATAATTTAATTCTAAATACACCATCAGATGAGAAAGAAATTTTAAATCTATAGTTTCAGCTATTTTTACATATTTTTATGACCTTGGGTCATAACAACTCTGCCCCATGCAGCTCTACGAACTGGGGGCAGAGTGGCTGGAAAGAAGCCCAGCAGAAAAGAACCTGAGAGTGTTGGTCAACAGCGACTGAGCGTGATCAAGAGTGTGCCCATTCCATGACCATCTTGGACATTGGTTGTATCAGGAAAAGTGTGGTCAGCAGGATCAGGATAGTGTTTGTCTCCCTTACTTGACACTGGGAAAGTCACTCCTCAAATCTCATGTCCAGTTCTGGGCCCCTCATTGCAAGAAAAATATTGAGGTGGCGGAGCGTGTCCAGAGAATGGCAATGGAGGTGATGAAAGGTCTGGAGAGTGAGTCATGGGAGACTGAGGGAGCTGGAGCTGCTTAGCCTGGAGAGAGGGAAGCTCAGGGTGATCTTACCACTCTCTATAACTACCTGAAAGGAAGCTGTAGTCAGGTGGGGGGCATTCTCTCTTTCCAGGTAACTAATGACAGGACAAGAAGAAATGGCCTCAAGCTGTGGAGGTAAATGTTGAACATCAGAAAGAATTTCTTCAATGAAAAAGTTTCCAGGCATTGGAATGGGCTGCCCTAGGGAAGTAGTGGAGTCACCATCCCTGGAAGTGTTCAAGAAACAACTGGACACAGCACGTAATGCTATGGTTAATTGAAAAGGTAGTGATCAGTCAAAGGCTGGGTTTGGTGATCTTGGAGGACTTTTCCAGTCTAAATGATTCTGTGATTCTGTAATTTCTTTTTTTATGTAAAAAGAAAAGTTAAAGGTTGCTATTTCTTTTATTACACAGATTAAAATGACTAATAAACTCAATCAATACTTCTTCTTCATTTGACTGTGGAAGATCATGAAATCTAATTTACTGTGATATATTTGCAGAAATTAGTATGAAAGAAGCTACCAACTTTGAACTGTTATAGGTTCTCGAAAACCTTAGATGGCAGTTGCTACCATGAGTGTTAAAAACAGTTATTCCACACATTAGAAGTTCCTCTCCTTAATCTCAACCTCTCTTCATCTCTTACCTTTTCTTGCCTCCTTGCATACTCTTTTCTGAAAAATCTCTGTATTTCTCACTCCTAAATTTTCCTGAGTCCCACTGAGTACAAGAAAAAACATTTTTTTTCCTTTTAAGCTTACCCTTTTCTAAATTTCTTTTACAGGGGAACAGTTTTGGCTCTTATTTTTGTGAAAGATCATGCAAAAGTACTTTTCATTAAAATAAATTATTCCGTTTTACTGAAAATTTTGTTCCCATGAAATCACACTGCTTCTGTGGCTTAATAACATTCAATAATGAGCAGCAATAAACTGAAAATCATGAAAATCTAGTTAAGACTAAGCCTTTTATATATATATTTTTAATTCAAACTAGCTGAATAAGTTATGTGCAAGTTTTGATATCTTCATTTTCTTCTGGTGGAACAAATGAGATTTACATGAAACGAGGTTCCAAACTGCAGATCTCTATAAATCAAGTAACTTCTGGTGTTTGAAACCTGGTTCATGACTTTCTCTTAGTTTTTGCCCTTGTCTCTCATTAGAAAATTGTTTCCTGACTCACACATTCTTTATACATGGCAGGTTTTTATAACTAATCTCTGTAGTGATCTACTTCTGCTGAAAAGCTCTAGAGTGATGAGCAGGGAACTCAGACAAACTCCTCCTATTCAACACAGAACATGTTTAAAGTGTGAGACACAAGCCCAAATGCAAGCTTTTAAAACCATGCCAGTGATACCAACTTCCTTCTGTGGCTAATTTAGTGTCACTTCACCATGGTTTCTTTGTGACAGCCCTCTCACTATTTATCACAACCAAATCAGACCTAAGGATAGATGACATGACTGTTCTTTGTGCAGTGCCTGTAGCCATGGTTAAGAATAATCCACACCGCCTTTTGAAATATCTCAGATAAAATAACCAAAGCAAAATGACATAATATTCCAGGTCATGTGTTCAGGAATTTGCTAGCACCACCATTCCAATACTTCTGCTATAGGACTCCTTTTCTACTTATATGCATCCCTATTAACTTTCTACATTCTTTCCCAGCTCTTATTTTTGAATGGTAGAAACAAAAAGAAAGAGAACTTATATGGCCTGAGTGTCCTGAAGTAATTAATTTGAAAAAAAAAATAATACCTTCATACTCTTTCAAATAAAAAAATTGAAAAATTGTCAAACATAAGAAAATTGGATTTGTTTGCAGTACACATATCTTTAATATCCCCAATTTTTTCTTTGTATTTTAGAACTCTTTCTCTCAAAAAAAAAAAATCACTGTTAGCTGGGAAAGCAAATTCTTCTCTGCTGCCATTAAAGAATGCTGCATAATTTCACTCAGAAATCCACAATCTTCTTTTTTTTTTTCCCCTCACCAAAGTCTTCTGAGATTCCAGATAAACAGCTTTTCCTTCAAATTCCCTCAAAGAAATGGATAGCTGAAATAAAATGTTCATTCAGCCAGAAACAGAAATATTTCTGTTTGGAAATGAAAATTTGTGTAGTCTGTCTTTGTGTGTTTCTTTCAGTTTTGTTAAACATAATTCTGTAAAAGACTTTCAGCAGGCATAAACTATGGAATACAATAAATCAAGAGTATAACAGTGGTCTCACAGCTTGAACATGGAAAATTATGTCATCCAGATAATGTAAATAGATTGAAAATAGCACCAGACACAAGGAACTTTGCTGTGGAATAGTAGTTATAATTTTGAAGAGCAGAGATGTATTGTTTCTGCTAGAGGCAAGAACCTGAAAGTGATTTATCAATACCAAAGAACTCCTATGAAAGATTGTTATTTCCTTCCTCCATCAAAAAGCTGGTTGAAACAATTGTCAGTGAACTGGTAATGACTTGCCCTGCAGAGGCACGTCACAGTGGGGTTTGGTCTTCATATATCTCTTCCAAAATATATCAGATTTTAATTGCCGATGAGAAAAATTCTATGGGTAAAACTGAAGAGGCCCTTGTTACATTTTCCTACTTTCTTACTCAATCTTTCTTATTCTTACAGGAGTATGTAGCATGTAAACCTACACTTAAACTTATCTAATACCAAGAAATTAGCATTTTAATAGTACCAACATGAAACTTTTTTTCCCCTGGCGTTTTACTGTTAAAATCACCCAAGTTATTATATTTACATCAGTTCTCCTGGCACACACACACATGGAAAACTTCTTCAAGCATCTCCTTGACTGAGCAGCGATTCACAATAATGTATCCTTAGAATGAATTGGACTATTTGCATTTATTATAAAATTTAGGATCTTCCAATTTCTAATTTATCATAGGTAGGAGAACTATATTATTAAAATAGAGCAATAATACAGGGTTTTCTAAGGAATGTGGGACACATTGTCATGGTTTAACCCTGGCCAGCTACTAACACATTCACTCGTTCACTCCCCCACCAGTGGGGCTGAGGGAAGAATCAGAAGGGCAAAAGCCAAAAAAAATCATGGATTGAGATAAAGACATTTTAAAAGAGAAATCAGAAGCCATGCATCCAAACAAAGCAAAACAAGGAATGAAATCACTTCTTCCCAAGGGTAAGCAGGTGTTCAGCCTTCTCCAGGAGGGCATGGTCCCATCAGGTGTAACAGTTACTTGGGAAGACAAACACCATCAATCCAAATGTTTTCAATTCTTCTTTCTTTCCCCCATCTTTATACAGTGAGCATGATGCCTTATAGTCTGAAAAATCTCTTTGTTCCTGGCTGTGTCTCCTCCCAAGCTCCCATGGATCCCCAGCCCTCTCACCTCTGTAGAAGTGCGAAAAAGCAGAAAAGGCCTTGGCTCTGTATAAGGTCTGCTCAGCAATAACATAAACATCTCTACATTATCAACCCTGTGCTCAGCACAAATCCTGATTGGATTACTTCAAAAATGAAAGTGAGGTCTGCACTATAATTAGAAAACATAAGTATAATTGCAAATGGGAAAGTAGAGAAGGAAAAGTATAATTGGACTCCTTTGTCTGTGTGGTCACAATAGGACAACACGTTTCCTCTGTGCATGAAAGAACTCTTCATTTAAGACAAATAATAATTGTATTCTATGCTCAGAGAAGACTTGAGTCTCTTGCTGCCATATATGCCTAGGTATCCCAGATAATTTAGATCATGCTTTCAAAGGATGTTAAATTTATCTTCTTAAGTTGATATGACATGGGGTCAGTTATTCCAGCATCAATGGAGAAAATCACACATTTAAAAGATTTCTTGCATGGACATCTTTTTTACAATCAAAAACTACATTTGGATGCATTGAATTTAAGTCCATGTAGCTGTTAACATATTCTGTGCTTCCAGTAAAAAACAGGTACATAGGGGAAAAAAGGAAGATGGCTGTTTTATTCTGGATTGGTGTTTTTTGTTACAGCTGTTTGGGAAGGACAATTTGTACCTAATAGATCGGATTCTTTTAAAATAACCATAAATGCAACCAGCAAGGTATATCTCTGAGCAAAAGAACCTGGGAGCAGAAGAGTCTGAATAAAAGAAGGAACTAAAAGCTGATGACTTGTGAAAAAGCCCTCTACTCTGGACTCTAGTTTTTCTGCCAATATTAGGCAATATTAAGAAATATTGTCTTTTTACGTGCCGTTATCAGACCTTCCCTAATGTCCATTGATTTTTTCCTCCATTATTTCTGACCTTCTTCTACAATGTGAACTAACTGTCCAAAAACAGTTTGTTTGCCATGGATAAACAGCAAAACATATGTAAAATAATTTTAAAAATAAAAAATAATGCTTAAAAAATGGCAAAACCTAAAAGACCCAGGAAAGGTAACAAACAAAAAATGCAGATAATGCAGTTAATACATACTAATAAAATATAAAAAGTCAGTTTATTAAAACTATCGGGTGATTTATAATAAAATATTCATAAATTAATTAAGAATGATTAGCATGAAAATATAGACATAATTTAGATGTTAATTAATTTTGTTTCCCTTATCTTACAAGAGCATATGTGGCATGTCTTGCAGCAAAAGATATACCAAAATGTCCTCTGGAACGTAATATATTTAAAAAACCACAGAGACACTTCAGAAATGCTTTCTAAATACACTTGTCATACTAACAGCTCCAAAAGCATGTAATTGTCATTATATTTGAAACAATAGTGCATAAAATAAAGGACATGAACCTCTGACTCCAAGTGATCAAAGGAAACTCATCTATTAACCTGTCTATTGAGTCCCTAGATATCAGTTACCCAGTTGTTCTCTGACATTGCTTTTGTCTTAAATCTTTTTTAATTGCTTTATCAAAATCTTTTGCTATTGCTGCCTTTTGTGCTGTCAGTCATGATGGAATAATGCTCACTAGAAAGTCAGGTGTCCTGAAGTGTTTACAGATTCCCCATAAAGAAATTTGAAATAAACATTTCTCAGAATAGAGTTAGAAAGATATTTCAAAAGATAATTGAAACTGAGATATGCAAATAAAGAAATTTTTTTTAAACTTCTTAGCTTCTCAAAATTTAAATTAAAATAACAAGTTAAGGGCAACAATATTTTCAATCACCAGTCTCAGAATCTGTTTTGGTTTTTTCCCCGAGATGTGTATAAGTTCTTGTCTGGCAGTTTGTGTGCCCGAGGTGGAATAAATCTGAGCTCTTTAGTTTTCTCGGTCTCAAGGTTGTTTATTATTTTCTTATCTGTAATATTTTCTCTCAGCCCAGCGAGGTCTGTCTTGCAGGGCAGCCATGGCACACTCTCTGCCCCTTCAGGGCAGGCGGTGTTATCTTTTTATACTAAAAACTACGTACATGATGTTTACAATTATTTCATCTATGTTCTACTCTAAACCAATCCAAAAGTGCCAACTCCACAATAGAAAATGGAGATGAAGAACAAAGGACCAAACACTTTTTCCTCCATCTTATGTTCTAAAATTCCCATTCCCAAAAATCCTAGAATCTATATTTTCATTTTGTGATAACACTACTTAAATTTCTGTGACTTTTAAGTTCTCATATAAAGCTGGTAATTTGTTTCAAGGGCTATAATCAAACCCACTGGTGTTTTGGGCATCATTCCAGGGTCTCAGAGCCCCCTGACCAGGGTCTCAGCAACTCTGGACTCCCAAAGGGATGTCTTAGACTCCGACAACCAGCACTTTTCTTCCACAAAAAAAGTCAACTGTTATACTTTTATGAAAGTATCTGCTGGGCCTAAGCTTCCTGAAGTATTTGGATCATATTCTGGCAGTTCTCAATTCAGATTATCAGTTTAATAGATGAAAATGATATTCCAGATTCAAACATACAGGAGAGATGAGCAGAAAAGAGAAAATGTTTCCATTTCATGTGCTCCAAACTGTCAGGTACCTGAAGACAGGAAGATTTAGAATCATTTTAATGCATAAAAATCCATTATTTGTAGGTAAATTTTACTTATGCATTTTCTCTAAGATTCATCAGGGCTTTGACATATCCTTGATCACATCCTTAACTCAGACAAGATTCTTATGGGAAATTCACTTTTGCTTGATGTCAATGGACCCACTACTATTCTTATGGCTCTTTATATGCTCAAATAATTTATTTTCATAAGAATAAGAAGCATTTCTTTCATGGACATTTTTAATATAAAATCCAACCAAAATTATGCACAAGAGTAAACACTTAAATAAAATAATCTTTAATAGCAGCATAATACAATGTGTTTTTATACAAATTGTAAGGAGTGGGCTATCCACCAGGAACAGATTAACAGTAAGTGCAGAATGCATCAGTGTCCATAAAAATAATTAAACTTTAGGGACTGGAAAGTCATGGATATATGCAGTAGCACTGCAATGTATTTTATATTCATGAAGATTCAAAACATGAAATATGGTCAGAGGAAATATTTCTTTTTAACCTTGAGGTCTGAAAAATGATAATTCAACTTGATAACCATTTCGCTGCACACCATATTAGGCTACAGGCCAGATATTTTATACTAAATGAGGCCATATTTGCATAAAGTTGTCAGGATTGGGGTTTTTTTTCAGGAAGGGGGTTGGAGGAATGAGTTCTTAGGAAATATTATGTATGCAGAAAGAAAGAAATATACTTAACATTTTAAAAGTTTATTTGAGTTTACAATATGCAAAGTACTCAAAAAAAGTGTCCATTTTCAACTTCAGTTCTTACCTGAAATATTTGAAAGCACAATTTCTTTGTGATCATTCTGGCTGAACAAAAAAAGTCAGTGTTAAATGGCATTTCTTGACACTAATGATTTTTTCTTATCAATCAGTGTTTCCAAAAAATTGCAGTTTGATAGCAAGGAGAGCTCAGAAAGTAATTTTAGATAAACTACCCAAGACAGAGAGTTATAAAGTGCCACAGAATGAGCAGAACATCTGAACACAAAAGTGGCCTTTCTGATATAATTTATTACAGAGCACTTAGGAAAGTTAACATGAGGGAACATAAAAATTACTGCAATTGGACAAACTAGTGAACCAGTAAATACAGCATTTTCTCCCTGACAGTAACAAGAACCAAAGACTTTGAACTATATTCTTTCTATTTCATTCTCCTTCTCGTCCTCCTTCCTTTTCCCTTCCTTTTCCCCTCTCTTTTCACTGCAGAAAGTATGGAAACAGCTCAAAGGGATTTAAGTCCAGTTTATATATAAAATAAAATTTCTTAGAAAACTTGTTTACACAGATTATGAGTAGCTAAAATTAAAAAGAAACCAAAACATCCTGTATTTAAAATTACTGGGTTTAACTGACCAGAATTTTTTTTTTTTCATCTTACAAAAAAAATATTTATTTTAGTGTTTTGAAGTATCAGGATTTTTTTTTTTAAGTCTCCAAATACTTGAGAAAAATGGAAAAATGTGTTCCTTTTTAAGTGTTGTTTAAATTCAAACTGAATATTTAAAATTATTAAGAATTTGCAACTTAATTTTATTTGTTATATATTTCTTGACTTTGTGAAAATTTAACAATTTTTAGCACCATTATGAATTAATAGCAAATATGTATTTGGTAAGATGCATCATTAAAATAATAAGTTGCTTGATGTACTGACATTGCTAAGTCATGGAAGATAAGGATGAACTAATTATAAAACACAAATTTAAAAATTACAGTTGAAAGAGGAAAAGTCATGACTACTTATGGCTACAGAAAACAGCTGGAAGAGATTTTTTTCTTTTATAAAAAATTATGAAAATTCAGTAAGCCAGAATGAACTTTATTCAAGTACTACCCTTGAGTCTTTTGACTGGGCTTCAATCTTAATATTCTCAGGTCTAAAAAGAGAACTCTGTTCCTGGTTTACCTGTTTTCTGCATTTACATCTATTTTTCTTGTAAGTTTACCTAATGTGATGCCAGGATCATTGTCAAAATATACTATCCTTTCTCTTATCTTCTACTCTGAATTTTTTTTTTTTTTCTGATGAGGGGAACTAAACTATTCACTACCCGTATCTTGAAATTATTGCTTTTTTCTTGAGCAGAGTGTAGCATCAGATTCCTGCCAGACTATCCTGCCTTTCTGATACTTAAAAATGCATTTTAAAGTTCTGTCTTTATAGTTCTCAATCTGCTCTGTTTTGTGATGACTTTCTTTTCTGATTCGGAGTCATCGGGCACTTCTAACAACAGTTGGAAGCTCTGTGCTCTTTTCCTACTCAGCTTGGTACGATTCTTCCTTCTTTTTTTTTTTTTTTTTAAGAGATAAAACTTTCAGTTACCCTTTGTTTATGAACAGCTTTAAAGACTCAGTAGTCTTTACCACTTTAGGAAATAGTATTTCTCTTAGGAAAATTTACAGATAAGGTTAAAAAAAAGATGAGGTTACAGCCCTCTGGAAGACACTCTACACGAACAAAGAGTGGGCTGAGAGCAGGTTACAAGACAACTTAAATCAAAACAGATATACCACTTTAAAACTTACCTCCAGTCGCTATTTACAGCTGACTGTCCTGTTTTTCCAAATTGTCTTATTGCAACTTATCTACAAATGTATTGTGTTGCATCTTTATTGCTTCTAAATCTTCTTGTCTTTTCTTTAAGTTTAATCAATTTTTATGCTGCTCTTCTCTTTCACCAAAAGCAAATGTAGATTTAGATATTCTCCACTTTGCCTCTTCATTGCTGTTTTGCACCTATTTGTGAAAAAAAATATTGCCACGGCTTACGAGAATCACTTTAGAAAATAGTGCTTCATGTATTGCCAAATGCTCCGATAAGATAATGAATAGTAAGGAAGAAATAAAGGGGAACTGCTGTTCTCTGGGTTTTCCCAGAAGCCCAGAGAAAGATTTAAATCAATAGGCTGCACTGAAAATATTTATGCCTTCCAGGGTAAAATTATGATATTATAGCAAGTAACAGAACTATCACCGTGGATAAACACAGAGATTAATAAACTTTCCAAGTCAGTAACTCTGCTGTGGAAAAAATTGGCATAGCACTATTGATGAGTAAAGCCAAGAAGACTAAAGCCTTACTTTCTGAACATCTGATGCAGGAGCTCTCAAAATCACCTGTTTTTCACAAGGTGAGATAGTGAAACTTCCTGAACATCACTTCCAAGGATGCCCAGCTATTACGACACTCCAAAGATCACTTGAGGGAGAAAATCTCAGGTTTTTCTGTGAGACAGGTAAGCACACAGCAGAACACACACCAGGCTCTTCACAACAACCTATACAACCATCTCATTAAAGTCTGTCAAAACCAAAATGATGCAGGGAGTTCCCTGTGCCTAAAGTCTCGTTCCCTCATGAACACACACATCACTCCTTACGAGACTGTAAAGGTAGAAATGACTGATCAAAAGAAGGCATTTGATTGAAATATTAATATTGTTGTCTGAGAAAAAAATATTTTGGACTTCAAAGTTTGGCACTCTGAGTGAAAGAAGATGCACCATATACAGAACAAAGACTGCACAATTAGTACCTACAGACATGAATGAAACTGCTCATGAGATTCCTACTGATTAGGCCAGGCTGGGATATCTCAAAACCAGGATAATATACTTTGAATTCACATTTCACTAATTCATTTTTTACAGTGAAAACTAAGAGTTAGTAAAGTTTTAGAGAGAAAAATTTATTCCCTCTGTAATTTCCAATAAAAATAACACACAGAACACCAGAGAAGAAGTCCACAGTGTGACTAGGATTTAATGTTTACCATTTAGTTTAAGAGCAATTAATTTTAAAATCAACATATGGAAATCTGGCCAAAAAAACCTATTTCCCCCCTTGAAAAAGTAAATACAGTATTTTAGAAACTATGTTTTAGATAAGTACATGCCATAGGCTTATATTTTATGCAAGATGAAGATATGTATTTAGCACATATTACCTGATTTTACAGCAATTTAACACTGCATATGAGTATAGGCTTGTGTTGTAAATTTGTACCAAATTTGTGAAAGATTTGTTTAACAGATAATGGTAGGAGGACAAACATTCTATTGTAGAAAATGAGACTGAAAAATAATGCTATCCTACAGAAACTCTGCCTAGAGAACACCCAAAGCCTATAATTTCCTCTTTATTTATTCATAGAAACATAAGAATTAGAAAAGCTTAACAGAAAATGCAGAAATGAAATGCATTACATTTATTATCTTGCTTTAACCCTGAAAAAACAAACCCTGAAGGGCAACACAGGCTTTCTCGTAGTTGTACACAGTTGTAGTCAATGACAGCAACAAGCCAAATGAAACCAGACACATTCTTTAACATCTGATGCTGATTTGAGGAAGTCCAGTCCAGCTGACAAAGCCACAGCTCTGTTTTACTATTAGTCACAATTTTAGTATAGTTCACAGAAGAAAATTTCTTAGTTTACCTTTCTCTTCAATGCAGCTGTAGCAAATTTTACTGAGATTCTCTCCTAGAGCTCTCATCCTCTACCAACCAGTACAACAGGTTCAGGGATGAGAGCAGATCACCACCATTCCAACTACCAATACAGAGACAGATATATAAGAAGAGTTTAGAAATCACCTAGCTGTGTTCAGTGTTGGGGTCAGTCTTGTTTAATATCTTTACTGATAATCTGGATGAGTGGATAGAGTGCACCCTCAGTAAATTCATGGACAACAAGCACTAAGTTTGTTGCTGATCTGCTGAGTGTAGGAGGGATCTGGACACACTGGGTCAACAGGCCAAGGCCAAAGGCGTGATATTCAACAAGACCAGATGCTGCTCCTATACTTCTGTCACAACAATCCCATGCTAGGAGAAGAGTGGCTAGAAAATGGCCCAGCAGAAAGGGCTGAACAGGAGTTAGCATGTGCCCAGGAGGCCAAGAGGACAAATGTATCCTGGCTTGTTAAAGAAATAGTGTGGCCAGCAGTCTGTGATCATCCCCTTGTACTTGTTACTGGTGAGGCTTCCTCTCGGATCCACTGTTCACTTTTGGGTTCCTCAATACAAGAAAGACATTTAGGTGTGGGAGTGAGGCCAGTGGCTTCAGCACTGAAGCTGATGAAATGTCTGGAGCCCAAGTGTTATGAGGAGCAGTGGATGGAGCTGCTTACTTGTTTAGCCTGGAGAAAAAGAGATTGAGGGAATACCTTATCACTGTCTGCAAGAACATAAAAGGAAGTAGGGAGCTGATTTCTTTTCCCAAGTAACAAATGACAGGACAAAAGGAAATGGTCTCAAGATGCACTAGGGGAGGTTCATGTTGGTTAATAGAAAAAAAAAAATTCACTGAAAGGGTAGTCGGGCATTGGAACTGTCTCTCCAGGGAAATGGTGGCATAACCATCCCTGGAAGCATTCAAAAGTTGTGTAGTTATGGCACTTAGGGACAGAGTTTAATGGTGAACTGTGCGGTCCTGGGCTAAAGTCGAGCTTGGTGAAGTTGGAGGTCTTTTCCAACCTTAACAACTCTATAATTGTATGATTATGAACAGCAATTACACTGCCAGAAAGAAAGTCTTTTTAAAAGCAGGCCAATCATGTTAATACAGTTTGAAAGATATTTTCTGTCCCACTTGGTTCAGATAGTTTCCCTTTTGCTCCCCTTTTTTGGTTTGAATTTACTGGACTTTCAG
The DNA here is from genome assembly GCA_013397375.1 of Toxostoma redivivum. Lineage (NCBI taxonomy): Eukaryota > Metazoa > Chordata > Aves > Passeriformes > Mimidae > Toxostoma > Toxostoma redivivum. Next base: position 86,425 of record VXBI01002475.1, read on the forward strand.
ACACAGCAAATGTTAAGAGTATTATAAAGAGCAGTCACAGAGGTTAAATTTGAATTTGCAAATATGAACCTTTGGAATTTTATGCCCCTTCAGTTAGAGAACAAGTACCACATGACCTCTAAGTCTAGCTAAAATTGTGACAGCTTAGCACCATAATGGGGGTAAAAATGTTCAATTTCTTCTTAGCGACAAATAATTACTGACAAAATTATTTGTGAATTTATTCCTCCATAGAATGAGAAAATGGAGTGTACCAAGAGACTGAGTTAAAATAAGACTCTACAGAGATAGTTATGCTGACAATTGCATTATATTCAAGACATACCAAAGTAATTGAATTGTTTTTATGAACTACAGAAGGCTTTAGATAAGACCTTAATTGTTTAATTTTTTTGTGCATTTAGCAAACACTTGAGCATTTTTGTTAAAGAATGATCTCAGGGAATTGGGATATTAATGAACAAAAGGAGGTAGAACTTTTATATAAATTCCCTGCTATGAGCTGTTTGCCAAAATTAGCAAAACCCCTGAATCTCTGTGGTTTCCCAGAAGTAATCATCAGCTGTCAACTGTGTACGTCAGGTTTTATTTTCAACCTTCAAAAATAAAGATCACATTTTTATCAACACCTGCTGCCTACTACTAGATGTATTGCCACACCTTCTGAATGATACACTATGTGCTGCAACTCAGGTTTAAAGAGTTTCTAGACTGAAACATCAATTTAGGATCTGCTCTGCACCATGTGCAGGACTGAAAAATTAAAGGAAAGGAAAAGATTCTGAAAGATTACCCACTGAAATCCTATGTAAATAGTAACTCTCACTGCAACTCTGGTATCGCCTGAACTGAACTTAATACTACATGAAAGAAAGGAGTAAGACCTCGTTACTTAATATACCTTTCATGGTCTTCAACATGTAAACTATCATTTATAATCTATTATGTATGGAGCAATATTCAACCTTTCTGTGATTCATGGTTCTGAAGGAATTTTTTAATGTAGGAGAGTCAGGTTTTTAAAGTTCATCTTATGCAGACTGCTGTGTAGCACACATTAAATTATTCCTCTCAGGCAACTTTGCAAGTCATTTAAAAGAATGGGTAACTCCCTGGAGTCTGTGGATCACAGGCTAAAATCCACTGATCTGTAGGACTGTTGCCAATGGTCAGTGAGGTTTTCAAACTCATTTCCTGTCATGTCTCCTATCCAGATGATTTGACAGTGTGTGCTTCTACTTCTGCTAGCTGGGCACAAGTACAATTATGAGTCTGATTTACTTTAACAGCTAGGGGAAGAGGTCTTTTTGTTTAATAAGTCAGACAGCCAAATACCACACAGACGTTTGCTCACTCTAACTCAGTGGGTGTGGCAGAGAATATGCAAAAAAGCAAAATTTCTGAGATAAAGACATTTTAATAGGACAGAAAATGAAGATAAAATAATGATAAAAAAATGTAAATAACCTAATAATGCACCATGCATTTGCATACCAGTCGCTGACTGATATCCAGCTGGTTCCAGAGCAGTTGATCACCACTGCTCCCCCCCACCCCATTCCTTTTATTCAGCATGACACTACATGGTGTGGAATACCCCTTTGGCCAGTTTGGTTCTGCCATCCTGGTTTCTTGTACATTCACAGCCTCTTCACCGGCAGGGCAGCATGAGAAGGGAAAAGGTCCTTGACTTAGTGCTATTCAGCAATAGCTAACAAATCAGCGTGTTATCAACATTATTCTCATGCTGAAGCAAAACACAGCAGTCAGGTACTAGAAAGAAAATTAACCCTATTCCAGATGAAATCAAGACAATGGGATCAATTCTAAATTAGGAGGTTTAGGTGTTTGCTGGTTCTGTCAATCTCAGTGGTAAAAGTTACCTCCTTAAATAAAGGACCTGGCAGACCATTAGAGCCTGGGGGTATGGAGTGAGGAGGTGCAGAGAAGTCAAAAGAAAAAAATTTGAACTTCTATGTTCAGGAGAGAACTGTGGAATTTTCACGTTTCAAACCAAAGATCAGCCTTCAAAATCCCAGCCTGCATATATTTTGCATGGAGTTATTTAAATTAACAGGAAACGCTATTAAAATGATGGTACACATTATCATGGACAAAATTAACCTATCATTATTTTAAAGCAATAATAAAATAGATGACTGATGAAAAGAGCATCAGAGCACATTTTGGTAACAGGTCAAAATCAGTCTAATTTTTCCTCACTGAAGAATACTAAGAAATCCAAGTCATGCAAATAATTTTCAATGCAGTTCACTCAAAGTTCACAGAGATCCCTGTTCAGCAATGCAGATAAGACTCCAGTAAGTTCCAATGAGAATGGAAGAACTACATTTCTCTGTTATCTATTATAGAAAGAGAGGATGTGCTATCAGATCTAATGGCATCAGCAAAGCTGCAGGAAAATTCCAGAAAATATACCATTGATCTAATTACCTTTGAAATATTTCTATTCATGTCAACAGAAACTGGATCAGATAATTTGTTGAGGAGAATTATACAGATTAAGACAGCAATCTGTTCTCCTGCATGGCATTTCACCAAACTGAAAATTACTGTGCAAGACAGAGATCAGAAAGAGAACCAGTTCTTCAGAACATCCCAGAGTTCAGCCTGTGTATCACAAACCCAAATGTCATTGTACTTAATAAAATATCTGTGTGAATACAGACTACAGCAAAAATTCCCAACAAGTGCTACCTCTCACTGAGTTGCTGCTTCTTCTAAATTTTGTGAAAATGAGAGAAAAGACAAAACAAATACATAAAATTACACTTCAATACTCTCTTTAAAATGGATACAAAAACCATGTAAAAATAATTTAGAAATTAAACTCCTGAGCTGTATATAAGGACATAATATTTTTCTTCTTGTTTCTTTTCTTTTTTCCTGTGAGCAATGGATAGAGACAAACTGATTTGCAGTAATACAATAGTCATCTGCATTTTCATGAAATACAGTGCTTAAAGACTATAACTGTTCTTTCCACTGCCACAATGGATGACTGTAAAATATAATTAAACGCCTCCTTCAAAGCCATTTCCTTATAGAAGAAGGACAATTGCAACTATAATACACAAACACCTTATCCTTACTATGACAAACATATTTATCTACAATACATTGCCCAAGAGTCTCTCATTGTCCTTTGAGTTTCCTATATGCGGGCACTGTATTTGAAGCGGTACAGTTTTATTTAAGTGCTTAAATTTTAAAACTCAGGGTCAAGGGCAGGTCTTGCCAGTTACCTTCTTGTTGTGTGAGGTTTTGTACCCCACCACACCAGTCCCTGCCACGAGCATTGAATGGCAGGTCTAAAATTTTCCACTTCTTGGAAGTACAAGATGAATATCAGTCAAAATCAACTAAGAAAGTATGAGATTACATCAGCAAATTGTTTGAATTCTGGACACTTTATTATTGCTGCTCTGGATGTTACTGTGACATATAATAATATAACATAATATTACCGTGAAGTAATATGCAATATAAAGTTAGCACAATGATGATGTTACTATGAAATAATATCTGGTCTTTTCCACTGAAAAGTAAGTGCCAAGGACAAAATGAGGATAAATGAGAGTACTAGGTAGCATAGGCCTGGCTCTTACTGCAGCTAATCAGTCAGACCAGATTTCCCATGTGTCTGTAGTCCATCACAGACAGTCAGGGTGCTCAAAGTTATACTGTCTATAGACAAATAAGCAGATATCCCTACTGATAAATTACCTGAGCATTGTTCTCTTCTTCCTGTAATTTCCACCCATCCTAGACTCCTCCAGCCCTAAAAGCTGATGCCATTAACATCAAACTGGGCAGCGTGACTACCATGTTTCCCTCCCTACTTGGGCACTATGAATACATGCTCTTTTCCTCCACTGGGGAAACAACCCTTCAAACACATCAAACAACCACCACTGAAGCACTGAAATCAAACTGGCAGAAGGTGAAGAAACACTCTTCATAACCTAAGGCTCTTCTAGGTTATGAAGAACAAAATCCCATTTGTTTTTGCTCAGCAACTGGTAGCAAAACCCAAAATTTAAATGGTCTCTTAGACATACAGTAGAGACCAAATGCATGGCTCAGGGCAACCACAATCCTGTGGTTAATGCTGAACAGACAGAACATAAATACATTGGTGGGTAGCAACAGCAAGAAGAAAAGTGTTTTTTCTTATTATCAACACCTACATTCTTAAAGGCATCCTTCATTACCAATATCAAGGCAAGGTGTGCCTGGTGCCATATTCACTGTTGCCACCAAGTCAGATCTGTGCCCCCGAAAGTTACCCAGGCAGAACCACAGAGTAACACTTCTTCAGAACTGTATGTGGGATTTTGTTAAACAATAGGAAATACTACTGCCTGTTAAGACAGCCTATCTCAGTTCCTCTTTTTGAAGAATTAAACTCTGTGTGCCTTCCTTTTTTCCTCCCTGAATTCAAGGGTAGACACTTAAAATATGCCAAAAGAATCTGTAGGGCTTCTATTGGCTGGAAAGATACCTTAATGGGAATACCTTCAAGAAACACAACCAAGTCTTTTTGATAAAGTATGCCACGTACTTCTTTTCTAGTGGATTTTTTGTCCTTTTGTGGATGCACAGTACTTTTCAACTGGCAGATGTTGCAGGTGATTAGGAACAGCCAGTTTGGACATTTTGCAATGGCAACAGTCATCAGCAATAACATATACAATACTTTCCTCTTGGCACTTAAGCAACATTTCCCTAAGCATTTTCTGACAGCTGATTTTGAACCCTGCTATTCTACCATGTATGTTGTCACAGAGAAAAAAAGCCAGAGTGTTAGTCAGAGTAATTTGTACAATTAGTTTGGTTTCTCTGTGGTCACATGCAAATAGCAGGGAGCTAAAGGCTGTCATGTTTCCTCTGCAGACCTTCTCCAAGAAAAAATTCTGATAAATTTACATAGAAATCCATACTAACCCTCTGTGATCCAAATAAACAATGACATGTTTTGGATCCTTCCTTCTTCTCCATAAGCAATTCTCTATCTGTCCCTCTTAACTGCCACTGTATTTGCTCACTACACCTGAAACTAACTTTAGCATCTGGGAAAATTAGTTCAGGATGATTATTTAGAAAATTCAGCTTTAACTCAAATTAATTCTGTAATGGCCCTCCCTTATGCTCCTTAGGGCCATCCACCATGTCACCTCATTGATATTTATTTTTCTCACATTATTCTGTGCTGTTGCCTAACTTATTCTGCACTTCATCAAAACCAAACAAGCCCTCTGTGTGACTGGCAGAGCTATTCCATTTTCTTTATAGCTCCCAGAATTTAGGATGACATAAGTATATGCAGCTGCAGGATCTGCATGAGAGCCTGTCAGTCACTGGATTACACTGAACATGGATCCTGGAGAGGCATCTGAGCAACACTGACATCAGAAAACAATTACAAACAAAACATGGCAGAAGAGGCAGCATTCTTTGCCTAAATATAAAAAGAGAGAAGTTCCAGATTGGAAACAAAGTGCAAATAATTTGGGAAAAATGTAAGAGATGCTTGAATATAACAGTTGCTTACTGGTTCACAATAGGAATAATGAAATATCAAAAAATTTCTTGCAAAATAAAATGCAGTAGAATAATAAATAAAATTACAAAACCACACAGACAGTTCTAGGCCATTTTCTTCTAAATTTGTTTGCTTTTTCAATTTCTTTAAATTTCAGTAACAATTGCTAAACCTGCCCATTGGGACAGGTGTTTTATTAGCATCTTTACGCCAGCTTATCATTCAAATGCATTCATATTACAGCTGGCATATTCTAGGAATTTATTTCATACATTTATGGATGACCATGCATCAGCTTTTTACTTCCAAACTGCCTCTTGATCTCTCAGTATTATCATGAAGCTGCTATAAAGGTTTACTTGGTTGAGTCACAAGGCAGCATAACTATTTCTTAGCAAGATATACAAATCATAATTTACTCCTTCATCAAGATCTATTTCATCCAAAGAAATAAAATTTAAAAGAATACATCACTGGAATACAAGTATGCAATACGGAACAGCCCCAAAAGTGTTATAATTAATATAAAAAAATGATGGTGGCAAAAGATATTTTTAACAGCAGGTAATGATATTTATGTGATTAAATTGAGTTAACCTGGAAAATATTGTTGGTACCAAACCAGCTGGCAACACGAAGCCCACAAATATTATTAAGCAAATTCAGGTTAGCTAGATCTAGCCAGCTGCTTGGAAGCCTGATCAGTGTCAAACATTGGTTACTCAGCTCAAACAACACTTTTCAGAAATCCCACAAAAAATATTCTGAGTGTCTTTGAAAATGAGTGTGAGCAATTATTTAAGACAGAAATTCTAATACATGAATAGGAGAATTCTGAAAAAAACACTTCATATGAAGTAGAAAAATTAAATTAAATTTGATGATTATGCAACATCTTTAAAAATATTTTTCTTCAAAAAACAGGGGTTTTTGCCTTTAGTTTCAGTTTTATTTTATTTCATATTAGTTTAGAAGAAACTACTTTGAACTGGGAAAAAAAGTTCTTTAATAGTTGAAATAGGATATGTGGGAATGTTTTTCAATCCATAAGATATCTCCACCATATTTTATAAAGTAGTTCCATTTTCACCAACTTATATAGTCCACAATATGATGACATTTAATTTCCTTATATTATGTCTTAAGCAGTTACAACAAGTCCATCTGATTGTGCATTTTACCATTACTGGTGTCCTGCAAACATTGCATTTGCCAGTTAATTCATTACCAAAGTAGTTTAAAAGAAATTTCTTCATTTTCTAGCCACAAAATGTAGTCAGGAAGAAACAGGAACATAGTAAAATGGTTCAGAACGTAGGTAAAGACAGGTGGAGGACAATTCATGATTCTAAGTCTGTGTTTTCAGAGATCTATACAAGTTTCCCAGAATCTTTGTCAACCTTCATGGATGTTGAACCTTAGCAGGATAAGTATGAATCTGACATTTTTACCTGTACACACTAGACATGTATTTAATATGTAGCTCAAATATTTCCTGCAATGAAATCACCCAGTAGATATTTACAGCATAAACTGAAGTTGAATCTCAGTTTAGGGAGCTGAATCAAGAGGTACAGTGAACCAGAAAAGATCTGCAGAAACATGGCAAAATAGAGACACCGATAAAAATAATAAATATGAATATATAGTTGAAGTTACAAAGCATACCACTGAACTAAAAATTTGTGTTAGATTTGCTGTATTTTTAAAATATATAGCTTTTATTAATAGAGAAAATCCAAGAGAGGTATCTGATGGGAATTTGTCTTGGCCTAGTGCTCTTGTTAACTTGAAAAAACAGAAAAGCAAAAAAAAAATAATGATATAAGGGTATCCTTTTCCTGTTCACATATTTCAAATGCAATAGTAATTTATCACAAAGTCAGTAGATTTTCTATGAATAAGGAAATGCACTCTCTTTTACTGGGCACCTCCAATGGCCCATATCCATTTCTGGAAATAATGGATGACACTATCTTTGCAATTTTCTTTATGTTGTTTGCCAATTTTGTGCAACTAGCCTGTCCTTACTTTAGGATCTGTGCAAAGTACTTGTGTGGCGAGCCTCAGTATGTTAAAAGAATCCAGTCCCCCATTTCAGTAGACAAAAATAGCCTTAGAAATACTAGTAGCTTGACTTGAATGTATTTTAATCACATTCAAAATTCTAGTATGTTTAGTGAATAAATTTCTGGTCACTGTTGAAAGTCCCACAGTTCCTGAAATTTCAACTTCAATATGTTTATCAGCAAAAATAAATAAAAAGACAAACCAGCTTATGAGACTGCAGGTATTGTTTAATTATAGATTTCTGATGTACCACTGAATGGAATTAATAGCTGGAAAACAAAATTACTACAGTGGTAAAAATATTCGTATAACAATTAAAAATTATCTAGAAAGGCTCCTATGAGCAACAATAATTTCAATATATTTAAACTGTATTTTACTTTGTTAAAAAATGCCTTTTTATCAAAGTTATTTTTGCAACTTTTAAAACAAGCTATCATGATTTTCTTGTTATGCTTAACTACCACAGAAAAGACAGACTGTGAGCTCATTAATTGTTGATGAAGATTTAACAACTCTACATTGCTGTTTCAAAACTATAAAAAAGTATTCAATGGCCCATCTTTGAAGAGGTTAAAATGTGTTTGACTTAGAATTACATAGTACAGGTGTTCCTTTGAAAAGTTTGACAGGATTTGTGATGCTCTTTAATCAAGTTTCCATAAGATAGCTAGGGAAACCATTCAAAATTATAAGCATTGACTGCAGGGTATTTAGCTTTGTTCATTTTACTTGAAACAAAAGTAAGGAAGATAGACCCTGCATTCTCAAAGGTTCTTAAAGCTTAAACACTCCCATGCTGCCTAATCCCTCTGTCACCAGGATATGAAAATGAACCTTGCCTTGATTAATATTCTATTAATCCATGACAAAGTGCCCATATCACTCACATACTTAGTTTCTCGGCAGGTTCCTGCGCTGTGCCTCATTAACCAGATTAGGCATTTGATCTGATTGCTGTCACATCGTCCCGCCGACAGCCAGGGTGCCTCATGCTGGACTCTGCACTGAAGTGTCTTTATTAGAGCCAGCCCTTGCCTGTAATGTCTCTCTGAACCCTCTCCTCTGATGTAAGAAAGGTTGCCCAAGGTCAAACTGTTTGTGATTAAATGTGAAAGTAAATGTTGGTGTCTTGCCTGAGTTATCATAAAATTAATTTGATTAACCTTTGATAGATCTTTGAGATAAAATAAATATGAAAAAGTCTATGCTCAATGACTTTTTTTTAATTGGGTAAAAAAAACTATTTTCATATCTGTGACTTTTTTCCTTATAACTTCTGAAAGAACTTAGGGCTGCTTAAAGGAAGAATTCTAACAGCCCTGAGTTGAAAATTCTCAGTTACAGATCAGAAAAAAACATGGTCAACAGCTGCCCCCTTTTTTTCTCATAGAGAACAGCTCTTCCAAATGGAGTCATATTTCTCACTGCCTTGGGCTGCCTGCTTTTTTTCATCTTACCAAGAATTCAGTCAGCTTCAAAAGTGCATTGAGTTTTTTATCCTGTCTATAGGGCAAGTGGATCAAGACTTGGAATGAAAGCCTTTTCTTTATTTTTTTAGCCTTCTTCTGATTCTCCTTTGAACTTTAATTGTTTAATGAGATGTTGATTTTTATATACACAGAGCTGCATTTTTTAAAGGAAGTCTGACTCTAGAAGAGGATTTGAAATCAGTTTTGTTCCTTTTATCTAAAATGGAAGAAAAACCTTCATTATTGAGACATATCCTCTCCTCAACACCTGACTCTTACAGTTGTTTCTGGGTGAAGTTCTAAATGCTGATATTTTCAGAGGAAGGATGGTTTAAATTCAGTTTTTCCCAGCTGATTCTGTCAAGCTGATTCTGTCTCATTCTGAAAATCTGTCAGGTCTTTCCTCAAAGATCACATTTAGTAGCGGACTGAAGCAGTATATTCTATTGTTTCACTATCTTTATCATAAGAAAGTGCTTTTTAATATTTAATCTGAATAATTCTCACAGAATTTAAGTCCTTTAAAACCAGTCTTGACTACTATGGGCATGGAGAAGAGATTGCTTCTTTCCTCTTTTCTGTAGTCTCTGTATTACATGTTTTAACCCAGATTTAAGTGATCTTTGGGGAAGAGAGGGGAAATATAATTTACTACTTTATAATTCTTCTTAGTTTAGATGAAGTATTTTAGGCTACAAGGAAATATCAACTTATCTATATTTTATAAGCTTCAATTAGGATAGTGTGCAAAAACCAGTCTCATTAATTCTATTTGCTTATAGCTGTCATTCAACATACAAAAAATAAGACTCTCTATTGCTCTAATCCACAATTCTCTTCAGTTTTGCTCCAAAAAAATTAGACAAATTATTTTTTTGACTAGTTGGGATAATACTGATAGATAGATAGATAGACAGACAGATAGATAGATAGATAGATAGATAGATAGATAGATAGATAGATACTGATAATACTGATTTCCTGACTTAAGCTCTTTGAACTTTTCAGAGATCATCCCATGTAAAACATGGTGAGATGGTGGCTGTAAAGAAATCCCAGCTTTAATGTTGCATTGTGTAATCATCACCAAGAGTCTGACAATGCATCTACTTTTTCTATCATCCATTCAATGCTATGGGGCCAAATTTTTAAACAAATAAAGCATCTACTAGTCTCTATAGGAAAGGTCCATTTTTTATTCCATACTTCAAAGCAGTGATTGAAAACCTCTAGCTGAATAAAATCTTTTCTGTAATAAAGTGAAACCACAGTGAAACTGCTCTAATAGTATATAACACACTGTTAGTCACCAGCTTGAACACAACCTTCACTGCATAATGTAAAATGTAATTTTTACATGACAAAGTTATGACAGCTTCTTAAAAAGCTGAATAAATATAATCTTTTATATACCCAAAATAAAAATTAACTGAGTGATTCAAGGTAACAGAAATTACTATTTGAGACCAGCACCAAGAGACCTCCTGGCTGTATTGAGGTCAACACTAAAAGTCTTGAGGCCTTGACTAAGGCAAATTATCATGATGTGGTTAAATGTTCTGATTCAAGGTGAGATCTGATAGATCAGTAAAGCATGAACTATGCAAAATAAATATGCACAGAGACAGATGGTCAGTCACCAGCTTGACTTTGATCCTAACAAAGTGGTGTTGACAGCATAAGAGGATTTGTTCTTCATTAATAACCAGCTGGACAGAGCGAAATTTTCTTATTTATACCACGTATCATACAGGTTAATCAGCCCTGGAATACATATAGACACTTTTCTCTGTCAGAAAGAAAATTATCTTGGCCAGAGATCATAACCAGAGAGATCAGAAATTAATTGGACTTCCTTGCAGTATCTAAGGAAACATTGCTGATTGCCTATGTATAAAAATGTTGATATGCAAGCCCACCAGATATTATTACTAATATACTGTAAATCAAAATCCTGAGCAATTCTTTGTATTGAAAAAGACTGAAGCCAGCAGAACAAAACTTTTTGTTTCAGTTGATGCATGAAGAAGAAAAATTTTCCAATTTCAGTATGTCAGGTAAGATTTGTCCATATTGTTGAAGCATAAAAAAAAACCAAAAAAACCCCAGGTAATATAATATGTCTAGGATGATTTAATAGATGGTTCTAGAGACGGGTCATGGAAAGTAAACTTTCCAAAGTAAAGTTTACCATTGTCTGTGAAACTAATAAAACATCCTTGCCAAAAAAACTTTATGAAGAAATCTTTATAATCAGTTATAGGGGAGATCTAAATGTGATTTCTACATATTAGGTACTGAACAGATGATAAATGTGAGAAAGAAAGCAAAAGCTTATCCTAAATTTTGCCTGCTGTCAAATCAAGTGGTTTAGGTTCCCTGTCTAGCAAGTCCACTGTGAAGGTTTACTTAATTCCCAAGTAGATCTGGATCTCATTTTTAATTAGATGAGGTTGTTATTATTTTTAAAAATTATCAAGGCATTACATTTTATAATCCAGAGTGACTGCTCTTTAGGAAAGGAAAAAAAATGTTGAAAGAGGATTTTCACAATGTGAATAGTTTAGTGCAAACAGTTTATTTGTAGCACATTTTCCTAATCATATAGTAGCAAGTAATATGGTTTACTATGAATTTAAAAAAACCCAAAAAACAGTTTGAATACTTATTATTTGCATGGCTTTATACATAAGAAAAGAAAATAAATCCTTTTCTTCTGCTTCAACAAGTCATTAAATATTAGAGATAAATGTAATAACAGTAAGTATACCTGTATTCTTTCTGCTCCGAAGTCTCTTAGGCTGAAGGACAATCCATTAGCTACTCCTTCCATCATTGATGTTCTAACCTTTACATGGTAATTGCATCTGTGACACATCAAAATTGTTGTTGGGAGGACAAATTTGGCCATTGCATGTAGAGCTTGCTTATTCGGTATTTGAATTTGTAGTCCTTTTTTTTAAAACCTTTGCAATGCTAAAGATATGCATGGGTTAGCAACATTCTGGAAAGCATCTTGTCTGCCTCATTAGGCTGGATCCAGTCAAAGTTATCCAGACATGTTCATGACCATTTGTGAAGGAGAGTAATTTATGTGTGGTATAACTAAAAACAATTTTGAATAGATTAGGCCCACATAGTGTTTAATAAAAAGGCATTTTCTTAAACTTCTCCTTTTCGTGAATAAGAATTCAACATAGCCTTAAATATAAATATTTACAAAGTGTCAACCCAAGTGAAACCAACCTGAATTTCCACCCAAAAGCTGAAGCAAAATGCCAAAGAGCCTTGATCCAGAACACAAGCAAAGACTGTGAAGCAGGGATCATTGTCCATTACAGAATTATGTTCTATTTATGAACAGAAAGGGCTTTACAGTCTCAAAGCTCTTTCCATAAACTTGTGTGTAATCACCATAAAGACTGGTACTGTGAAGGAAACAACATTTTAGTAACTATAGAGACATAACTGAACTGTACCACTTGGATTTTATGCTATGACTCCAGGAGATGCTTTGCAGTCAAACACTATTTTATTTAGGCACCATTGTTTGCAAAAAAAAATATTATATTTTTGTGCCAGAATCAGATTATTATAGAAAACTAACGAGGAGTCATTCTTCTAAAATTTCCAGCCTGGATAATTCCATCAAAGTTTTTAAACTGTTGAGTAACCTATCTCACCTCAAACAACCTGGATTGAATTAATCTACTCTCTGTACTTCTGAAAATAATTTCTCCTTGCTGGAAACATCCTCAGAAGTTAACATTTACTACTGTAGCAAAAGCAATTAAAAGTAAATTTAAGAGACAGATTTTTTTTTTTCTGGTGCTTTCTGTTTTGTAGTTGAATGAAGCTATATAAATTCCATATTTCTTTAATTCTTGCTTTTTGCTTTTCAGAAAAGAAAGAACTTTTCTTATGTATGTTTAAAAAATAACATGCCACTGAACTTTACAAAATACTCATTTTATATAAGCTTGCTTAGATGGCTAAAATTAATTATTCTATTCCTAAATTATTATTTTAATAATCTGAATACTGGTGTAGGGTTAATTTCTATTCCTTTCTTCTCTTTTCTATTTATGCTTTGCTCCAACTTTTATTATTAAAATGTGAGTAATGCAACAGTTGGTTTTTTTTAGTCTAAATATATGCATTCAAATTTTTCATCCTCATAACAGAAGTTCATTTAATAAATGAATTTCAGTTCAATGCCACTGATGCTTCTAGATCTGTATGTATGCAGACAGCATTGAATAGTGGTCATAAAGCCATCATGTGTCACATTAGTCTCATGTTTTCTCACAATAACTTCTTTATCTTTGCATTCTTCTTCATTTTTAGAAGCCATGGTCACCTGAGGGGTTGCTGGTATTTCTGAAGTGTAGGCACTGACAATGCCTCTTTTATTTTGCAGAATTATCCCTGCTAAATCTCACTTTCCTACTGAAAAAGACACGTGCATGTCCTGTGTTCACTTATCTGAAATTCCCACCTAGTCTGGACCACAATCTTTTGCAGTATCATGCTCCTGAGTCAAAAATAATTCCTATAAAATATCTGCCTCTCTAAGAAAAAGGTTTTTTGGCAATTTATAGATACAGTTCTAAAATAACTGCTAAGGAAGTTTTCAGCTTTTGGCTTGGCTGAAATTTCTTCCTGCGGTTTCTCCAAGTTTTGAAAACACTTTAAAAAGGTCATTTATCAAAGGTTACAACACACCTTTTTGTCCATTTTTCTCTTGATTTCTCAAAACAGTAGAAAAATACATTTTCTTTAAATTTAAATACTTGCAAACCATCAAAAAATTATTTATGCAATGCTTTGAATGCTATTGACTCTATACAATATTACTGTATCCATCCTCTTACACTTCTGCTTAACCAAAGACTATTTTTATATTTCAGATCCCACCTTTTAGATGGCAGACATTTAGGATAGGGGTTACCTGATGGCTCCTTTCCAGACATGGAATAGTGTGTAACAAGGGTACTGCAGCTCCATCCTGGATGATTGTTCACACTCTGAAGGTGCTCCACTAAATAAAAATAGTTAGTACCTTCTCATATATGGGAATATCTGTTCCAAGACACCCAATTATTGAAGGAAGAACATGATTTCAAACTGTGGGTTGAAATGGACTACTGACTTGAAGAATCAGTCATCTGCTTTTGGAAGACTAGATCTGTAGTTATCATTTCAGCAGTTTTGAGAGGATTATTTGGTAAAGGGACTTTCTGACACTCTACTATTCCTTTAAAAGAGCTTAATTCTCCTATTTTTCTTTTATACATACATGCACAAATAGATTTGCATACACACACAGGAGTTTTGAGTGTCTACAGTAGAGCAACAAGTACCACTTACTGTGATGTTCCTCAAGATTTTTATGCATTTTTGCAAATCGGCTTAATCCATATGAGAGTAATATGCTCCACAAATTTACACAGAGGATCCAGGATGGATTTATGTCAAGTTGCACTTAATTTCAAGATGTAACAATTCTGATTAGCTACCCTCACCTCCACTAGTCTGACTGTCAGGCCAGAAATATTCTCCTCTCTGGGGTGCCAAACTCAGAATAAATTTGCTTTCATATCTCAGTATGTGTAAGCTAGTTATTGTGCACAGCCCTCAGTCTTATCTTTTAATAAGGTGCTTTTTCTTTTTCTGGAGCACAGGGTTTTAATTTAAAGTAATTTTTTGGTTTATTTACTTCTTATTACCAAATTGCCTGTACATCAGACATTTTATTCTGGAAAATAAATGTTTTAAATAGAAGCTAGAACAAATGAAACTGTTGGACCAAAGATTATAAAAAGTCTAGGGATAACTAATCAGACCTTTTATCACTGTCACACGTTACCAGAAGCTACTCCAAAACTTTCATCTACTCTCCTAGGAATTCTTCATCACTTTCTGCCAAAGTGCCAACAAAACAGTCTATTCATACCATTTTGGATTCAGCTGAAACCAAAGGTGCTGGAGAAATGAGATCTGCAACACTTAGTAGGTCCGTATGATCTATGGAATTGTTTTGAAATTTAGAAGTACCACATCCCAATTTTATATTTTATTTTGGGTATATTGAAATAATAATGCCTTTAGAAATATGCAAAACATCTGAGCATGCCTTGTTTCTCCTTTACTTTCTACTGTATTCAAGCTTTCTCTTTCCATTTCATATGAGTTGATTTTTGAGTAAGGTATTTAATATATTTCAAGTTCCTTAATAACAACGTTCTTCGGCAAAATAGAGCCATACAAAAATACGTGATTTTCAAAAGATTAAAATCTTTGCAACATAGAATTGTTTGACATGAAAGATAATGAAGTGATATTATAATACTTATTCATTGTAGTATACTCCAGCTGGCAAATAAGTACCATGGAACCACTCCTGATTGAATAGGAAGAAAAAGGTAAGGTCCATGTGTTGAGCTGAGAACAATTTAATATCTGAACAAAATGTTATTAATAATTAACTAATTGCAATAAAAGTAATAATAATGAGATAGAAATTTAAAAAGAAATAATAATTAAATAGAAATAATAATGGAGAAGAAAAGGGGGATAACAAAAAGAGAGAGGAATAAAACCCAAGAAAAAACAAGCAATGCTCAATAAAATTGCTCACCAGTCATTGACAAATGCCAGCGTGTCCCTGAGCAGCAATCAGCCACTCACAGTCAACTCTGCCCAGTTTGCATTCTAAGTGCTCTCTGGTATGGAATATCCTTTCAGCCAGTTTGGGTCAGCAGTTCCAAATATTTTCAGCATCTCATATTCACTTGATTCAGCAAATTGAGGTGGTCAAAAACATCCACTTGACTTTTAACAAATTGTTCTTGCAAAGTTATTCACTGCCCGTTAGGGCACGTCATGCTTCATTGAGTAAAAGTACATTGATCACTGCATCCACTAACCTTTCTTATACCTTGTAACATGCTGCAGCTTATTTCTTTTATTGTTCTTCTCTCACTTTTTGTAAGGATCATTAGGAAATGCATGTTTCCATGTGCACTGGCTGTGCACTGACGTTTCCCTTCAAAATCGGTTTATTCCACTTTAAATGCAGGTTATGTGGTTCAGGGGTCTACAAGTGTACATAATGCTTTCCATGGGGTATATTACCCTTATAGTCACAATGGTGTGGTTCTGATTTTAATTTGTGCAACCTTAGGAATTTACAGCAAAATGGGCCTACTTTTCATAACTTCTAGACATGCAACATTGACTTTGCAAATGATCTCTGAACTAGAATTCCCATGCTGACAAGCAACCTCCCCAACAGCCTTTTTAATGTTCCAGTCTAAAAATTGCACCTCATTTCTAGCACTTATTTCTTTTCCCATTTGTTACTTTTTGTGCAAAGGAAACAAAATTTGCAACATACTTGACAGCAGACAAGAGCCTAGTGCTGATCTGTAAACAATCTGGACTTAATGTTGGTTCACATAACCATAATCTGTTTCCCAGTGGGCATAACTTTAATTTTCTTTAATAATTAATGAAGAAGTTGACTTAAGAAAAATAAAATAATGATCATTCAGCTGTCTATTCCTAGGTCTACATGCCAAGAATTATATCTTGTCCATTTCTAATAAATAGCTTTTTCTTTTTTTTATTAAAGAGCAGCTAATAGTACCTTCTATTTTCCAGTTTAAAACAGAAGATAATTTACAACATATCTTAATTTTAATCTTAATTTGATTATTTTCCCACAGATAGACATTCACTAAGTATTGTCTAATACTTGCAGTAAACAAGAGAGAGGAATGACATATTTTTGTATCATTTCTTATATCATACAATGTATCTTCACGCATTATTTCATATATATGCTGAAAGAAAGAGAAATTTTATGAAATGATGGTTTGAAAATAAGTAATTTAAGTGATATCATCCAATTCAGGTATGAGGGACAACTTAAGATTATCCAGGCTAACTCAGTCTTGATTTCATTTTTAATCACACTTTCTCATGTTATGCATTTGATTTGTTGGCATTAAGACTTCATTTTTTGGCTTTCTTTTGTGCAATGTCCTAAGTACGGATGCTTTTCTTTTAGGGAGTATAAGGCAAACAACTTCTGACACTGTGAGTAATGAGGACTCAACAGGGCTGTGTAACAACAACCTGATGTTCCTCAGCACAGCATGAGATAAGGGCGGTCAGTTAGGAGATGGCACACACACATCTCTGCCATCAGAGCTTGTTTTTGATAACAACAGAAAGGCACGGGCATGGCCAGGTCCAGAGTGCCCCAAGGGTCCTGGATGAGACAGGCTGACTGAAAGTGCAGCACCTAATTAGAGAGCAAACTTGCTTAAGTCTTTCAGAGTCTGCAGGGAATGTTTACAAAATAATATTTTAAAAGTCTTAAAACCCAACTGAGTTGGGATGAACGTCAATGCCAGTTGAAGGCATTTCATTAATTTGACCATTCCACTCCCTTTTTGACATTTTTCAAATTCCTTTTTCACAGGATGGAAGGTTGTCAAGAGACTCAGGGACCTAAAAACTTTAGATTTTTTTTCATGTTGGCAAGAAAATATTTTTCTCTAACCTTCCTGAAACTGTGAAACACTAAAATTATTTTCACAGATTTTTTTTTTAAACCATTCAGCTTGAAACAGATTTGTAGCCAGAAAAAGTATAAATATTTAAAACCTAACAGGGTATTAAGCAAACTGAAAATAGGATCTTATAATTGGAATGTCAGCTAGTTTTCTACACTTTTTCATTAACTGATGTCCCTCCTATAATATTTTTCATTAGAGTATGGCCTTCTGAATTGCCCTAAAAAAAAAGACTTATGTTTAAATACATAAATGTATGTTCAGCTGGGGAAGTCCTATGATTAGTAACCTAGAGAAGAAAATAATTCTGGCATGGCTTCTGTAATAGTACTTCACATTTCTTTAGGACTTCACAGAGAAAGCTTCCAAGAGTTATACAGATTTAATGACTACAATCTAGGAGCAGATTTGCATGCTTCCGAAGAGAAAAGCTATATTATACATATCAGCAGCTCATAGCCTGGGGTGTTGCCACTGTCAGTAATCCCACTATCCTGCAGTCAGAGTACTGACCTGGATAATGTACCCTACATATTTATCTAAATAATGGCATGGACTCTCTAATTTTCTCAGACCAGCAGTCTGTCTACAGTGCTTTGTGTTGCAACAGTATTTAGTTATAGTAGCCCTAGAAAAAACATTAGGAAACCTTTCAAAACAGAATATGGCTTAAATTCTCTTTGCCTTCTTTCAGCTATAGAAGTAAAACTCTCATTTTCACACCTCTCCAATATACAAAGAAAGCAGAAAAAAAAATTACCAATAAAAAATCAGTGTGAACCAGAAGGGCCTGAGTCTACTTCCACAAAATTAGTTTTATGTGAGTAGAATCTTGTCTTAGTGCATTGAATACACATACTGATCAGCAGCATATAGAGCATAATCTTTCCTCTGTTTTTCCTCCTACTTCACAACCTATTTCAAGACTCAGGACAGGCTTTTCAAGGTGTAGAAGCAACTGTACCTCTTAATGTCAAATCATCCTTAGCCTCACAACATGTCTCCAAACTGCTGAATGTTTTTTAAAGGATGGAAAAATAGGAATATCAAATATGCAGGAAGCCTCTCTTTAGTGATAGTTCCTTTGTACTGTGAACCTTCAAGATAAACAAAGCATAATCAAATACACTTAAACTATGTGATATATTATGTCTTCATAAAGGTGGCCTGCCTTTTCTCCTAGATAAATTAGGAGGGAAAAAACAACCAGCTTGTAATAATTATAGCTGGAAGAAAATTCAATTTGTACTACAGTGAATGCACTAAGCTTGTAGTGTCTACAGTGTTTTTGACGTTTTGGGAAGGAAAATAATTCAGACATGAATAAAACATCTCTGTAATACATGGATGCACAGTATAAAGCAATGCACTGTTAAAAGCAATTGAGTCCTCTAAGATTATCGACTGGGAAAAAAATAATAGAAACAAAAGCAAAGACATAAAAAGCAAGTGAAAATAATCACAATAATAATCAGCTCTATAGTTTGCCCACTGAAAAAGACTTTCTTTCAAGCTGACCATAGAGACTACCAGAACAAGCTCCTGAAGGAGAATATAAAATTAAGAGTAACTGACTTGACCAATTTTGTTTGCATTTCCCAAGCTATTAAACAACTTAACAGTCAAAAGCTACCCTAGAAGCATATTTAAATAATATGCATATGCATTTATATGTAACATGAAATTTATATTACAAGAACACAACAAATAGAGATAGAAACCTAAATTTTGAAACATAACTGTAGATACAGTATGTACAACAATGCTTGTCTCGTCTAATCCTAACATTAATGTATTTTACTTAGTAAAAACTGCTTTGATTACAATTCTTTAGCTTCTTCTTTCAAGTAGTTTCCTGCCAGTTTTCACATATTCTATAACTGCTGTTCTCACAGGTGCTGGCCCTTTTCTTTCCTTTCTCATCATCTTTCACAAACCTTCCAGCTCCTGAGGTGATGCTCTCCCATTTTTCTGCTGATGTCTGTACAGAAGTTATGCCCCAGCCCTTGGTAAATGAGCTGTGACACTGACTTCTGCTGGCAGCCACTGCTCCTCATGAAGGTCGTGTACCCAGGAGGGATGTCCTTATGATTTAATCCACCATATGCTGAGCTCTGAGCAGGAGTGCTCCTCACACGTTTCAGTTCCACCTTTCCTGAAGGTGGAGTGGATGTCAAGTAGGGTGGCCTACATTGGCCAGTTTAGGAAAGGAATAAATTCAGGGCAGGATAAAGTGCAAAAAGACACTGGGAAAAAGGTACAAGATAGCTGCTACACTAATGAGCTGTACTTTGGATAAATCTGGATGAGGGCAGTTTAATCACATTTAGTCTAGAAGTTAGCAGGTAGGCTAGAAAAGGCAGTTTTGTTTCTTACTGTGGTGGCTTTTTACTTAGCTCAGGCAGTGTGTACCAAGAAAACATGGCACTCCAAATTGAGCAGACATCTTTTTCTGGAGGCTATCTAAAAGGCAAAAGCAGCAAACATGGTCTACAAGTTACATTAGATGGTATACAGGTGCTTACGAAATACCGTAAATATGTTTTATAGAACAGTGACCACTTACCTGTTCCCAAACACTGTTATGAACCAAGGCAGATATTAAGAGCCTTAAATGTAAAAAATTCAGCGTTTTGCACCAGTCACCTACAAAAGTAAATTCTGAAAATACCTTTTATCTTAAAATAGAGTTTTTCTCATTCCAGGTTTTTTCCTTTGTGTTTTGATGGGGGCAGAGCCAGTGTTAAACAATAAACACTCTCTTATGCCTTCTGATTTCTGAACATACAAAAACTAATTCCTTATATTTTTGTTCTCTACAAATGCAATGGCTTTGAAGCAGCTATTTATTTTTATAGAATTCTGGTTGTGATTTCAGTGTGCATTTTCTTGGGCCGGGATTCAGTATTTGGTTGATGTACCAGAGCTGGGCTCTAACAGCACATGAAAAGGAGACATGTACACATGATAATAATTTGATTTATGGTAAACTACAACGTTACCAGCAATGAATAAGGGTCACTATTGTAAGTGCCATCTTAAAACAGTTGAGAAAACCAATTTCTCTCTGCTCAGTTAAGAACAATGGTGAGTAAATCAAGAATTCATAGGACTTTTAGAGTCCAATTGAGTTCACGTACCTGAAAATTTGCCAAAATCAATTCAAATGTAATTTCTCCTGTTCTCTCATAACTGTTACCTGTGTCCCAACTGGGCTTTCTGTGTATGTGTTTCTTAAAGTTATTAGACAAACAAGCCCTGTGTTTTCATAAAAAATTTCTACTGAGATTGTTTCTTAATGGATATTGGATGTCTATTCACTAGTTGAATATAGTGACAGAATATTGAGATCTGTCCCTATCATAAAAATTATTTCGTAATTCACTGCAGATCCCACCAGTGGCTCAGCTGTAACACAGTTGCTCTGCTTAGTGGTCTGGTTTAGTTCTGTGTGCAAGATGATTTCCACAACAGAGAATCTCAACTAAACAGGAATGTAAAACCAAGGGGGCATCTTCAATTTTATCATCTTAGTAATTAATGAAAGCATTGAGTTGCATTTCATTCAGGATAGATACCTGAAGCATCCTACCTTGTTTACTCATCCATTTGCTCCCAACACTACTAGAATTTAATTTTAAGAAAAGGAATTTCTGTCTCACTATACCTATTGTGCTTGGCATTTGTCTGCCCCACGGTGCAACAGCCAGCGTTCATGATTGTGTTTGTGGGATCAGCTGTTGTTGCTGCTGGCACCCATTCAGCAGCCCAATGGCAGTAGTCACAGCCGATGTGCTGGGTGTGATTGCCACGTGCCAGGGGTGTGAAGGACACCTTTGTCAGGTGGTGGGCAGGCACATCATTACCATGTGATGGGCACGTGATTGGTGTCTGCTGGGCACACCATGAGTGCCAGATAGGTGCATGACTGTCACGTTCTTGCCAGGTGATGGAAGCACAGCTGTCATGTGCTGGGAGTTTGATGGGTGTGTCAGGCACAGGACTCATGAAGCTTCTGCTGTGACCAGCTCCTGCTCTCTCGCTGCCCCTGCTTTCTGCTCTGCTGCTGCTTGACAACAAACCCAACAGATTTTCTAACAGTTCCTTGATATTCCAGGGTCTTCTTAGAGGTTCTGCAGTTCTGTAAAAAGGAGATGCTTGAGTGCGTTTCATTTTGTCTCTAGACCATGGAAGAGGTCTGCCTCAGTCTTAACCACCATGACAGCAACTCGAACCACAATCTGTGACTGCTTTGTAGTTGACAGCAGACTTCCAAGCCAATCTGATCCCTTTTGTCAGGCTGTGACTTCTGTAACCTCATTTCATAAACCATTGCTCCAGGACAAAACCATTGCCTCTTTCCTGGCACACTTAAGCTCAACTATTTATTTCCAAATTTATATTGCACTTTTGCAGACTATGTTTGAAGAGAACTACTTGGAAAGAAACTCCAGGCAGCATATTCTACAAAAAGCTGGTCGAAGTGGTCTCTGACCTGGGGGAGAGGAGCGATGCCCCAGTGATCACCTTTAACAAGAGGAAGGAGGGGTGGGCATTTTATTCTCTGAAAGGGTGGCCAGGCACTGGAACTGGCTGCCCACGGAGGTGCTGGAACCACCATCTCTGAAAGCATCTAAAGGATGAGCAGTGTGACACTTGGGGACATGTTTTAGAGGTGGACTTGGCAATGCTGGGTAAATGGTTGGATTTGATGATGTTAGAGGTCTTTTCCATCCATAATTATTCTGTGTTCTGTGACTGAACCAGAGGATTTACCTTCCCACATCCATGCTTAACCTACTCCTGGTGTCACACAGGATCCCTCAGTGACATGCTATGGGTGACAAACACCATGCAAAAATGCAAACTCCAACAGCAGAGAGGCTTCAGTAATGGTTTGTGTGTGCATCGGTGATTTTGGCAATCTCTTTCTGGAATAAACTATTAACAGCTGTTTGTGTATTTAGAAATGATCAGTTTAACAAATGGTGGCTATAAAATGAAGACTCTTAAATTGCTGACCTTAGGAAGCCCAAACAGTAGATAGCTTTAGTAACATTCTAGACTGAAGATAGTTTAGAATAAACACAAATCGTATTCACAAACCATATTTGACATCACAAAGATTATATATCAGGAAATGAAATAGAAATCACCTTTTCTTCCTCTTAAAATTCATACACACAGAGAATTTGCAGCTTTATTTATGGAAATAAAAAGGGAAATTATTACATAATCACTAATATTTCTCTATGGATTGTCTATCAAAAGACTGCAAAGCTGGCAAAATACCTCTACCAAACTGGAACCAGATCCCAGACTAAGATTTAAGCTTTCTATGAATGTAAAATAGACACTAATTTTTGCACTTGTCACAGTTCAGGAGAAACCACAACTGTGTTCATGTTTATTGTTTAGTTTTCTATTTTGTGTATCGCCCACATAATTTACCACAACTGGTATGATTTTATTAAAGCATGACTTTTTCAAGTTGGTGTGGTCCAGCTCTTCAGCTCACAAACACAAATTGCTCAGAAGCTGACTTTTTCCATCTTTCTTTATTATACCCAAAAGGGATAAATTATTCCTTAGGTTTGATAAAAATGCTGTGGTTCAGTTTGAAGACAATGTTTAACAGTGTCTACTCTGACATTGTCTCCCTACATTTCCTGAGGATTTCCAAATGTATATTATTAGTTATGAAGATGACATAAATAAAAGAGATTATATACAATAAGCTGGCAGCAAAATAAGACCTCAATGAACAGCTGAGTGATTGCACTTTGTAA
The DNA here is from genome assembly GCA_013397375.1 of Toxostoma redivivum. Classification (NCBI taxonomy): domain Eukaryota; kingdom Metazoa; phylum Chordata; class Aves; order Passeriformes; family Mimidae; genus Toxostoma; species Toxostoma redivivum. Next base: position 109,907 of record VXBI01002475.1, read on the forward strand.
TTCAGATGGAGATGAAAAACTGTATAGTAATAAACATCTAAAAAGACAGGGAAATGTGAAACTGTACTGTTCAATTTTGAAACAAAGTGTTCTGCTTCTTATTAAGGCCCACAACAACCTTTTGGTTTTCCTCTTCAATGAGGAAAGATGGCAGGAAGCAATATAAAAAGCAACCATAATTTACTTCAGTCATTCTTCAGTGTACGTGCCAGGCATCCGTGTATCCACAACTAATTTTCAACTTCCATGACTACAGATGACCTGAAAATTTTGTTATCATGACAAGCTACAGATTAATATTAACCATTGCCTAACTTCATGCTGTATTTTTTCCCCTGTATACATTCCAACATAAAACTGTATACAAAATGAGAATCTACTGAAAGTGTATCATGTAAAACCTCAAGACTTAACAATTTATCCAGGGATTTACTAAGTATACATCCTGAAAGGCATGTTTTACAAAAAACTCAAACTCATTAAAGAGGCATTTTTGTGTTTCATTGTGCTCTACTGCTGAATTCCTGATTTACTGCACACAGAAAAGTCAGGTGTTGCCAGAATCAAACATGATAAATTTTTAACATTGCTGTTACTTCCTGCAAAAGACTTTTGATCAGTGATCACAAGAAACAGCTACAGTGATCACATCTTTCTCTTTAGTGAGGGAAAACTCAAGTGAGGAAATAAAAGGTATTAAATGCTAGTGTAGAAATGATGTGCAAAATCCATAAGACACTAAATGTCATGTTATATGAACAAGGCCAGTCATTCATAGGGGGAGAACTGAGGATAGATCCAAATCATTTTGACAGAAGCCAGCCTCATACAAAGGATCACTACAATGTAATATGATATTAACTATACATATGACATAAAGAGGAACCGTGGGTGCTTGCAAAGAAATTTTTTCTTCAAGACCTAAGTGAGGAGAAAACAAACTTATGAATTTCCAATGACTAAGTCCAATTTTTCAAAGGTGTAGTTGTTCCTATTTTAAAGGTTGTCTCTAACTTCACAGCAAAATATTAAGTCTTTAAATATGTAAAAAAAGCAGTGCATCTGAAAGATAGACAGTAAATTGTTATGTATTCTGATAAGCCTAGCAACATCTCAAAAAGTTCTTTCAGGAAGATGACATGAAACTCCCAGTCTGCGGTGCATACATAAGCATTCAAGCTTTCCCATTCAAATATCCAGAGCTTCCAGACATTGATTGCTGTGCCTTTTCCTTGGCTCCTGTGGTCAAGAATCAGTAGTAAACCACTTTGTTGTGGTGGATGCAATTAAGTCCTGATCCGTGCAATTTTTCATCCCTTGAGTCCTTATGTACTGTAAAGAAGATCTTACTCACTTGGAGCTATTCTGAAGAAAGTTGCAGGAAACATATGGTTACTTGCTTGTGAGTCAATCAGTGCACACTCTCTGTGATCCATCCTCAAAGGAATTTTGTCACTCACCTATTACCAAATATGCAGGCATTACAACTTTTCTAAACAATATTTGCAACTTGGTCATTGCTGCCATCTGAAAGGAACGGAGACAGGCACCTCAAGTTACTCGTAACTAGGCCAAGCCTAATTGGAGAGGAGTAAAAAGTCCCTGAAAATTGTTGGAATAAAACTGTTCCTGAAGAGTCAGAGTTGGGACGACAGGGACATATGGGTATGTCCATATGTCCACATAGCCTTCCATATGTCCATATGTCCATATGTCCATATGTCCATATATCCATGCCCTGAAAAATGGTGAGAGCAAATCAAAATCAGTCTCTTGGATAACTCACAATTACTCAAAACATAGAAACTACTGCTATTCACTTTGACTTGTGCAGTGTTTGTGCATTTTGTTTTTGTAAGTCAGCTGATAGAAGGTGACCAACTCCAGAGTCATTATCCTCAGGTGACTGGGGGACACCTTGTCAGTCGCTTTCACAGACCTCTGCAGGGCACTGATGGCTCTGCCTTTGAAAAAGCTGCAGCTGGGATACTCAGAAACAAAAGCCTCAACAGAGCTCAAAATAGAAGATGGAGAATGGTTATGACTTTTTTTCTCTTTGCTCTTGCCAGTATTATATCAAGACTGAGGATTATCTTTTTCCCCTTAACAATGATCTCTGATGTTATAGCATTCACTGATTTCACTTTTTATGTTATTACATTTTCAATATAACTTGCTGTAAGAACTAAACAACATATTACTGAATATATTTCTAAGTGTTAAATGAGCTCAATTTATTATGGAGCCCTATAGATTTATCTGTATAAATTAGGGATGCTCCAGTCTCTCTGGGTCTATGATAATTTAGCATCTGCTGTTTTCTTATAATGCTCTGGAGTGTCAGCCTATGTACCTAAAATATATTTCTAGTTTCATGTACTCCAGATCAAGAAAATAGCGACATTTATTTAGTCCCATGTAGACATAAAATATCAGAAGTAAGCACTTCTGAATCAGGTGAAGTTAACACAGTCTTTCCTATTTAAAAAAAATGGCAATTTTTTCTGTTTCAAAAAGCTGGAGAAAAAAAGAGGCTGCACATCAAACTAAATAGACAAAAAAATCCATGTATACATCAAGATGAGTATTTTTATTCTTACATAAAAAAGCAATTGCCAATAAAACCAACAATGCTGAATTCCTTTTACTTTTGCTTACAGTCCAGAGAGAAGCTTTATAAAACAACCATTAATGCAGCTCTTCATGTGAGCACTGGGCAAGAATCAATATGCCAGCACAAGCCCAATGCCTTTATACAAAGCTAGCAGGACTGCCCGTGGTGGCATAGTCCTTCACAGCAGGGAAGAGATCCGAGCTGGGACCTGGCTGCTGTCAGTGGATGTGGCTGCCTCAGACATCTGCAGGATAGCAGGGGCTCTGCAAGCAGCTGCCACATTACAGCAGGAATGTTTCAGATCTGGAAATCTCTGGGTCTGATTCCCACTGTTTTCTGGTGTCTGGACCATAGGCCAAAGCAGGCATGTCTGCTTCCTGCAGCTGTTGTTCTGTATCTGAGCATGCTGGAATTCTCAAGCTGCACAAAACAGCAGGTTTTCTTGTGGAGGGATAGCTATCTTATTAATTTACCATAAGCAGGGTAAGATTTCTGGGTAATATAATAGGAGCACATTCGTACATGAAGATCTAGTTAAAATACACATACATACATATATATACTTTCTTTTTTTTTACACTGGAAGAAAAGCACTTCACCATTTTAATAAAAAAAAAAAAAGATAAAAAACCCTATTCACTAAGAAAATTTCTTCTCAAGCTTAAAGAAAATCACAATACTGGACATCACTGTTAGTAATTGTTAGTCATTGTAATAGGCAGAGATACTATAACTGTGTCACAATAGGAGTTACCAGCATATACCTACTGTATCATCATTTTGAAAGCTCAAAACCTGTGTACACATAAATTATTCTAATAAGAGGCAAGAAGACAGGGAACATCTGCTATAGCTGGTGAATCCACTAATGTGATCCACCTGTCACTGTCTGGGTCATTACATAACTGCAATTATGAACTGCTGCAATATTTTTGGCACATATACAAAGCTCCAAGTTGCACTAACAGATTGAACTGAGGTCCAAGATTAATATATCTTTTTTCTTTTTAAAAAAGCATTTACAGTACTCATTAAGGCCACTGGGAAAATACAATGAAAATTAATTTTAGCATGACTTTGCAGTCCTGTTTTTTTTAGTTAGAAGCATTTTACAGGACATTTCACTATAGTTGCCATAAATAATAAAAAAGTGGCGGGAGAGAGTTGTCATGAAGTATTGATTCAGAGATTGTTTTAAAGCACTAGTTTTCACATTGTGTTTTTCTATGTGTCTTTCTGTTTATTTCCACCTTACTTTCTCACTAAAACAAAATGCTTTCAGCAATAATGTCAAGACTCAGAACTCAATCTCAATTTTTATATGAAATATTTAGAAAAAAACAGAAATAACCTGGCAAAGGTTTCACTAGTTTTAGCAAAGCATACAGTCATTAAGAAAGTAAGAGCTGACCCACCTTAAGCCTCTAAAAACAGAATATTATGGTTTAGGTCATTTATATCAAATGCACCTTAGAAAATGAAAGTTGTCTTGCACAAATGATACTCATGATACATTTAAAAGGTAAAAGCCCTGATAACATTTCTACATATACAGATTACTGGTATGTGTGAAGAGATGAACAACAAATCAGCATAAACCTATTAACACTTTCAAGTTGGGCCAGTAGCCTGAAAACTGGAACATCTCAGCTCCTATTTTAGTTGGATAATGATTATTTATCATCAACCTTCAAATGATGTTCCACATTCAAGAGGCTTTGTTTCCCTATTATATGCATATAAAATTTTAATATTTAAAAGATACCATGCATTATCAACAGTATGGCTTCACCTGGTATAACCATTGGATGTGATACTTACATCATCAAAGAAATGCACGTGTAATACAGAGAAAACTATTCCAAAAGTTTACTATACCATGTTGTAAGTTATCCACAGGAAGTATTTCAAATAACTTCCTACCTAGCTTTAAAGGGTACACATTAAATTCTTGACCTATGTAGAAGTTGGAGCAAGGCAGACACAGACACACAATTGTGTCCTTTTTATTTCAAAGACAAAACTCAATATCTCACAAGTTTCTCCATCTTCCAAATTTCCAGCTGAGCATATGTTCTTTTAATCCACTGATAAAAAAAATCTATGATCTGAGTAGAGAACTGAAAAATTATCAAAGTTCTTTTTTTTTTTTCAGAGATGTTAAAAAACAAACTGAGCTACCCTAGTTTAAGTGAAAGGGGAATTGAGCTATTCTTCACTGTCATATCCCTGGAGCTCAGTGGGAGCAATAGAAGGAGTTATAAAGAAAGCACTACAAAAGGATAGTTAGTAGGGGAAAATTGGTGGCTCTAATTGGATTCCAAGACATTTCTATCTAATAATTCTAAAACTTAAACTTGGAGCAGGAGGTATTGGATGAACTAGTACCTAATCACCTCTGACTGAATCCCAGTGGTAACCTTATAGAACATTGGGCTTGCTCCACTGCCAGGCAAGTGCCCAAATCCCAAGATGTTCTCTTCATTGACAAATTTTTCTCTTCCTGTCCCACTCCTTTAGAATACCATAAATATAAATTCTTCAAAGGGGGTTGGGGGTTTATCCTCACTATGGGTTTAGTCTGGATTAGAAATGAATGTCTTAGTTCTTCCTTCTTACTTGATTTATATATTAAAATCATCTCAAGGCACCTGGACTAGATTGCTTTCATTGCTTTCAAACTAACCTTTAGAAGTTGCCCTCCAACTGCTAAGGGATTTTTAGTTTATACAACAAAATTAAAGCTCCTGGGAAGTAAAAGTAAATCCCTAAAATACCTACAGTAGGCATATCAGCTTCTCAACACCACTGTTTTGCTCTAGAGCTTTATTTCTATTGGAATGATCTACTTTGTCAGTATAATCATAGCTTCAAAGTGTTAAAATTTTATCTGGAGTTTGTTCAATGCTGGATAACATTTATTATCCAAATAGATTTTCCTTTACACACATCCCTGAGATTTCTTTCTCATGAAAGTCTTTTTGTGTACCTTAGCAATAATCTGACAACTGATGGGTATTTCTTATCACTCCAATGTCTTTTATTAGTGTTCATGGAAAATCATTAGTTTTTAATCCTTCTAACTACAAGCTCTTTGTTAATACTGACATGTTAGTGACATAATGATTTTTTTATTTTAATTAAAAAGGAATCAATCACACATTTATTTTTAAAAAGGTAAAATCAAACACAAGCTAAAGGTACACTTAATTACAAGAGTATATGAATTGGTAGAATTTACCTTTTTTCTTGATGTTTTAGTGCTCTTAAATTTTCTAAGTTTTCAGGACAGTAGCAAAACCAAACAAAAAATATTGTCCAAATGTTGGAAAGTTACTATATAAAAAACGTATATATAACAATTATTGGTATCTTGAAGTTGATTCTGATGTTATTTACTTTCATAAATGAAAGAGACTCTTAATGAAGTTTTGGCATATAAGTAGACATGGTCCTGATATTAAAAACAAAAAATACAGCAAGCTTCACATTTTTAAAGGGCCACCTTCACATTGAAAGTCACTATTTGCATGGAACACTAGTTATGCTGAATTTAAAGTATAGCTAGGGTAAGGTAATATTCCCACCCCATTCAGCATATTGTTTAAGATGTTGCAGTATTATTATCTGTATAATGCTACAGCCTACCTGATAACAGGACAATTCATGTGTTTGACTTGTCCCTATATATTGTAAAGTAGTGCCCATATGCAAAACATACTGAGCACTTTCTGCACAAACAAGGCATTCCTACACAGTTTATATTTACCTTGAAGACCCAGGCAGTCGTCCCTCTGCACTTTCCAAAATGCATTTAAAACATTGCTATTATGTGTGGAGGTTTGTTGGTTTGGTTTGATTTTTTTTTTCCAAGTAACAATGCATTTTTAACTACCTCTTGTATTGTGCTTGTGTGGCAAGGTATTGGTAGCAGAGGGCCTACAGGGTGGCTTCTGTGAAAAGCTGCCAGAAGCTTCCACTATGCCCAAGGCCCTCTAGAAAGAGAAATCAGTGCTGGAACTGGTTTGTTGGCAGAAATTATGCCCTTGTGGAAGGGAGCCACACTGGAGTTCATGAAGGATTCCTGCCCGTGGTAAGAACTGATGTGGGAGAAGTTCATGGAGGACTTTCTCCTGTGGGAGGGACCCCACTCTGGAGCAGAGAAAGACTGCGAGGAGTCCTCACCTTGAGGAGAAAGAAGCAGCAGAGACAGTGTGATGGACTGAGCACAGACACCATTTCCCACCATACTGTGCCCCTGGAGGGGATGAGGGAGAGAAAATGGGGAGTAAAGTCGAGACCAGGAAAAAAGGATGGGCAATGGTTTAAAGATTTGGTTTTATTTCTTATTATATTACTGTGATTTGATGGGTTATAAATTTAAATAATTTTCCTGAGTCAAGTCTGTTTTGCTTTATGTTAATCAGTGAGTGATCTCTCCCCAAAAATGCATATCATTTGTAGTCTTAACTATTTATGAACTTCTACTGCAGTATGATTTACTAATGACAAAATATCACACCAGTAAAGGCCAAAACAAATTTCTCAATTTATTTTTCTGTATTTTAATGTGAGAGAGAACTTTGGAGGATCAAATAATTTGGGATAGTCCCACGTAATTATATGGAAATAGGTCTGGAAGGCACCTACAAGCATCACATTCTCTACACTTAAACTTTACTATCGAATTATTCTTTGGGTCTGAATAAAATCAATTTGAACAAATAAAAGGAGTTGTGCACAAGTCATTATTTTTGAGATCCTTAGTGTGTCTGAATGATCACTCTTTGGTAATCAGAGGTGTAAAATTTTTAGCATTGATTATCATATGTAGCAGCACTTATTGATCTTTCAATGCAGCTTTCTTGTTTTGAGCCAGTCGTACTTTTTTATTTTTTAACTTGAAATATAGGATCAGGGTCATGGAACCCCACTTTCCTGCATTCAGAGATCAGATATCACTCTGCATTTGGGATAGGTGCTTTGTAAAGGAACGGCATTTCAGAATTCTAGTCCGGAATCTTTTTTCGGATTCAGTGGGAGGATCCGATGACCTGGCCTATGTATTTCTGCATTATACAAACAAGTTTTTTTGCAGGAGAGAGCTTCTTCTGAAGGACTTCAGTTCTCTAGAATTTAAAATTAATTTTTAGTTTCCACTTTTCCCTGGAGAATAAATGCCATAAATGTGTTTATACACACATGATACTGGTCTTGTATTTTCTTTTAATTTCACTGTTGGAACACTAATCTTAAAAATTAGGATTTTAGTTAAAAGTTAGTTATTTACTAGAATCAATTAAGAAGCAAATGGGTAGATAGGCCTTGCTGAAAATAATTAAAAGTTAGAAGGAAAATCGGGCTTGAAATAGTTATCTGAAACTTAAATAATTGATTGTCTGTCATCTTATGTTTGCTCAGCTGTGCTTATAATGGGAAAAGATGAAACTAGTAAGCAAACTCAAAGGAACATNGATATCATAAATATATCCTTAAACTTTTACACATTGAACAAAATATTTTTCGTCACTGGCTTGTCATGATGAATTCTTACAATCTGTCATTTGCTGACAATTTTCCATTTCCAACTTTACAATTTGGAAATATTTTATTTTACTTTTATTGGTAAATCAATGAAAAGGTTGTTTTTTATGACATCTCCAATCATATGAATAATTTTTAATATTGTCAGAGTGCTGCCAGAGTATGGCCATTTTATGCCTTCTGCCTGAAACATAAAAACAAATTGGGGATGACTGGTTATTTTGTTCTGGCAAAAATGTTGTGATCTCATAGTACAGGTGCTTCACAAATATGAGAATTAAGGTGGTGCATGAAGATAGAAGGGATTAAGCCCTGGAAGTACTAAAATGTACTAATATATTACTTAAATGATGATTTTTAATCAAAGTCACAAAAATCAACTTGGAAATTTTTCTAGCACCTCCCACAAGGATTAAGATGTTATCTTCTCTTGACTTCAATTAGGACTTTAAATTTGACGTCAGTCTTAAATATGTATTCCATTTATAAATTATGGAGGGATAGAGGGCAAAATTGTATAAATACAAATAGTATAATTTCAATATTTAGGAGTCTGACTACACTCACATAATTTGTTTTATGTAGGATTTTTTTAAAAAATGCTCTAGTGCAACTTTCTATATTGATCTATTCCATGTAATATAATATAACACACTGAATCTATATAAAACTATTAAAGGGAACATATAATTATTATAATTTTAGCCATTTTTCCCCTTCAACTCAAATTTATTCTTTTATGTTTCTTTTGTTTTGTGATCCTTACACAATTCCAAGATCTCTTTCTCACCAGAAAAAGAAAAAAAATCCCACACATATTCCCTTGCCCAAGATCACAGTGTTAGCAGAAGTACTGTGCAAACCAGTTTAATGAATGAATGAAGAAAAGGGGAAAAAGTAATGTATCATGAGGCTGCATATGAGCTGAAAATTTTGGAAAGCATTTTTTCCCCAGTCACAAATGAAAAAGTACATTTCTCTCTGTCTTGATCAGCCTTAGTAGCACGGTGAAGCCAATGTCTTCCTTCTGGTAGCACAGCATGTCTGAGCCACTTAAACTCCCTGACTTACATGATGGCAGATCTGTCTTCCTATTTAAGTGCTCCATGCCAGTTACTATGCATGCAAACAACCCTCACAGTAAAAACCACATGTGAATTCAAGCTACACTCCTAACTGACTTCAAAGAAACTCTGTTTAAACAAAAATGCTGGAAAGAATGCACTTTCCTCACAAGAACGACAAACGTCCCTACCAACCTGCAGTCCTACCTGTTTTGTGTTAAATTTCTACATGACTATTAATAACATCACCTACAACACATCATCAGTATATTTCTGAGGCAGAGGTATTTTCTCTGCAGACACCCTCAATTGCAGTTGTTTCTTAGTTCTGATCCCTAGAAACTGGATGAGGTCCCACAGCATTTTGTGTTTCCTTTTCAGTAGTTCTTCATTAAAACCTGAATTTATTTCATTTTATTTTAATTTCAACGAAAATAATATCTTTGACAGAAATATACTGCCTTATGAATATCAGCATTTATTCCTTGACAACCTGAACACCTTAGATGTGTGCTAATTAAAACACCTAAACCATAACGGCCATCATGTAAGTTTCTCCTGTTTTAAGGTTTCAATCAAGCCTAAAGGCATTATTCAGAAGTTTACAGAGTTGCTTCTCCATAAATTTGAATCACACTGAGCTTTTTAGAGAGCAGATTTCTCATCTGAATACTCCTATTCAAAGGTTTCTATTTATTTGCCTTATTTTTATTATAAATCTATAAAACAGTCAATGTCTAAATGTATAAAATAATTATTGCCTGTCTCCATTATGCAATTTATTTATCTTTCAATAAATCAACGATATAAATTAAATACTTAAATATCTTCAGTACATTCTGTAACATTTGAAGTAATTGCAAGACTGCTTTCTACATATAAGGCACCTGAATAATGTCAAAGATCAGCAAAATTATTTTGGTTCAAAAAATTATTGTGAACCAAAATCCAGCACGAATTTCTTAGTGGCATACCTGCGCTCTCTGTTTAAGAAGTTTTAATTTTTCATGACAGTTGTAGATGAAGTTCTCTGACTAGAAGATTTAACTGCCTGATGCAGCAGATTGCAGGTGCAGCAGGACTTAAACTGATTCTGCACATTAGATATTGCCACAGATATTTACCTGAATGGGATTTCTGGGTATCACCTTAATTGTTTTGACAGAGCAGTGATTAATGCACATTTTTAATCAACTTTTTGAAAGCATATGGTGCTGCACAGTGAGATGTGCTGTGACTGATACACTGAAGACATTCCTAAAGTAAAAGAAGCCTCTTTTTGCAACTAAATACTGCAGTGAATAAACAGAAATGTTGTAGCTAAATTGAAAATTATCAGCTAATTCCATAAGATCAAATAGTTTAAATGCTTGTGATATTAAGAATCTAATTTAAGCTGAAAAGTCTGCACATAAAGTTGTTTTTGAATAGAGTAACAAATAATTGATTTTTATCTCCTTTATTGTTCTGAAGTGTGGTGTTTGCAGCACACACTCTAATTTCAGGTAAGGTCTGAGTATCTACCTTCACTTTTTACCCAAATTTATTTTACAACCTACAATCTCAGACTGTGTTATAGCATAGACAATAGTTACCATTGGAACACTAAATTCTTGGGAGAATTAGGAAGATTCAAAGGTTTAAAACCCCTTTTGCAGGTAAAGAGGACTCCTGGGAAGTTTGAGGGGTCACTGAGGGTTTGGGTGCCCTAAGGGGAAAACACAGAGAAGAGAGTCCAAGAAGAAACATATCATCTTTCTTAATCTCACAAAGATGCATAGCAAGAAGTTTTTCTGGCAGGTAACCTCCTAAAGTTAAAAGGAAACACCAGCCAAAATTTCTTTTCTCTCAAGGATATTTTCTGGACTTCATTTTGGTAACTAAGCTCTTGTTTAATAATGCCCAGGGAAAGACTTTTGCCATTTTATATAATCCCTGTGCTCTCAGTTACAAATGGAAAAACAAAGAGGATGCCAAAATAATTAGTTGTGCACAGCATGGAGAAATCCCCATCTTTCATTTGAGCTAGACAAAATGCAGATCCTCTAAGTATCTGTTATTGATTGCTTTCATGCCACAGTGATTCTATCTATTGTTTAGCAAGCATGTCTAAACTATTATGTAAGGATAGAAGGAATAAAAACCTGCAGTTCACTTTAGCATAGATGACAGGTTCCCATGAAACAATAAATTTAGAGTATGAGTCATACAATAGACCATTTCACAATACTGTTTCTTCTGCAAAAGTTTGATTGTATTGTACTTCATATATAGGAGATAATATAAAAAGGTACTAAATGTTGAAATCAAAAATTGAAAAAGGAAACATAGTAATGCAATCTATCAAAGCCATGCAGTAAATGATTTTTGAATGACTTGTGTAATCACTCAACTTCAGAATGTTTAAATTTTTTTTATGTGGTGCCTTTAATCTTGCAGATAAAAAGATGGTTCTTTAAAATTCTGTCTTATCTAACAAAACCATCATTAAGTGAGAAATCTTTAAATCACACAGAAAAGGTACTGTAAAATATCTCAGATATTTTCCATCAAAAATATTATACAGACGTGACTTCAAAATAAATGACAACACAAAGTTCTCTGATTAGGGTGTTTCATACCATGAGTGCACAAGACATTTGATCATAGCACAAAAGAACTTTCATTTAAGTAATGATTGAAGATGTGCTTTCAGTATTATCTGAAACCACAGTTTTTAAATTTTTCCATACAATGATCCTTTGATATCTCAAGAGTCTTGATAAAGGAGATAACGACTGGAAAATTGGGGATAAAGACACTAAACTTCCTGTTCAAAAAGAAATTCTCAGGAAGATGTTTTTACTCTGATTCAAAGACATCTTAGAGAAAAATTGTATTACCAGCTCTGAATTTTAATAATGAATAGCCACGCCAGAAGCTACTTTTGTCCATTTCTCTTGTTCCTGGCTAATTTACATAATTCTGAACTTTTCAGTACATCAAAGTGAATATTAAATCTTGAAATACAGTGTATAATCTCAGTGTCACTGGTTGATTTTAGTAATGGAAATACTTCAACTAGACATTTCTGTTGAACAAAGATAGTAGGAAAAGCAAAAAAAAATGTATTCAAAGATGTTGCAGGAGTGATTAAAAAAACACTACAAGAGCGAATCATGAGTCTTTACTGGGTTTTGCAAGCTTTTGTTCCATAGAAGTCATGAGTAAATAGCTCAGAATTTTTTCATTATCTTCTGCATGGTTTACAGAAAAAAATCCCCAAATCACGCAGTTTGGAAAAATATATCCTTAAGAAAAAAATAGCAAAACTAAAAAATAAGAAACTTAGCACGAATCCCATATAATTTTATCTGCCTGCTTGAGTGTCTGCCTCATAGCACTATTGCACTTCCAGGATTGGTTTTGTGTAGGTGAGAGGCTTTGGAGATGGGGTGGGTGAGGAGCCTAAGGGATATCCCAACCAGCTATTGGGATTGCTAAAGGCTTCACAGGTACTTAGAGCTCCCAGGCCAAAGATGCTCACATGTGGTTCATGTCTTTGGGTTCTTTTGTAGTGTGGGTCCCCATAGCAGTGCAGCATCCGCTTGGTGGCAAAGTCCCTTCAGTAGTATGGAAGAGACCAAGGGAATACCACAGCCCTTCCTTTTCAGTCGTGAAAAGCACTTGAGCTACGTCAGCAAGCCTACACAGCCTGCTTGCAGAGAAGGAAAAATGGTCAGATACAGATTACCTGAAACAACTATCCTGAAATAGAAGGGAAGGGAAGGGAAGGGAAGGGAAGGGAAGGGAAGGGAAGGGAAGGGAAGGGAAGGGAAAACTTTGGCCATTTTTTGAGCACTGTATTAAGACTTTATAACCTAGAACAGAGTTAAACAGCACTACACAATGTCTTTACAGTTTGAAAATATTTTGAAATGTTCTTAAAGTGTTAACTCTTTCATGGTAAACGCTTAGCGTTTTCTGGCAAAATCTGGCTGGCTGAGCATGGAGACTGAGGACATAGACATAACTTTGAACAAATATTTTCAGCACACATCGCAAAAGTGATAGTAGTCATGATTTTAAAATGCACAGATGCCTCTTTGAATCCTGAAAAGTATCATGGCACATAAAAATTATCTCTAGTGTTTGCAGCAACTGTGCTTTTATGTCTGATTGAGTGTTCAGTAACTAAAAAACTAACTACATAAGTGTTATAATTTTAATTTCTATTCAGTCCCTTTATAAACTTCTTTAAAGTTTGGCTATGTGCATTGCTTTGTCAGGAAAAGTATCTCTACTTCAGCATTTTAACCATAATTAATGATGACATTTGCCTTGATTGTTGCCAAGTTTATATTCCCTAAGAGATGGAACAAAACACACAACGTGTGAATTATTTATACTTCCATATGGAGGCTTATTGTTAATACTTTCTCAGTAATTCTTAAGCTTTGGATCTTAATGAGGCAATGTAGATCTCTGGTACATTTAGTTCAAATATAAAGAGCAGCATGCATCCAAAGAGATGAAAATACTCTGATACTTCAAAAATGAACAATAAAGGAGCCTTTTTTCCTGTCAAAATTGCTGTGACAGCTTTCAGAATGCATCCATACATGAGCCTAGATACCCTTTTCTGCCATGTACTCTTCCTCTGAGCAGTGATACACTGTAAATATTTTAACAAGTAACTTCTATAAGTTTTAGAAAAATAAAATCTCTGTTGTACAGTGGTATCCCTCAAATTCCAGACTCAAAATCATAGATCACAATCTATCATCTATATCAGGTTGAATGAGTGATAGGATATAACTCCTTACTTTGTGATTTAAAGCCCTACCAAATAAGTCTATTTTTTGTCATTTTTGATCTGATTTTTCTTGAACTTTCTACCCTCAGGCATGCAATATCACTCTTGGGACTGTCCTGTGCAGGATCAGGAGATGCTCTTCAGTGATATCCGTGGGTGCCTTCCAAGTAAGGATATTCTGTGTTTCTAAGATAAAAAGTCCCCTTTCTGTGGTAGAGGTAAAAATTTTTCCCCCTTCTATATTTTCTGTTTTTCTTAAGTTTATTTTGTGCCTTTTGTATTGTTTTTGGACATTGAATAATTCTTCTCAGCACAAAATGAAGATCCTCTTGATAATTGCCAAAAGTGCTCCAGTTTTTCTTGCTCTTAATAGACTGTCATAAATCAAACTCTGCAATCTATAAATTTGTGTTGGGCAGATGCATGGCTTTGCATGCAGTACTGCCTGTGTGATCTCATCCATCGCACTAAGCAGTATAGAGCAGTGATTTATTGGAATAGGGAAACCAAGTAAATTCCCTGTCTGGACTGATATACTCGTTCCCTTGTTCTGAAGGTTCAATGATTTCATGGTTAGGCGTTCCATCTCTTTTCCCTACAAATGCATACAGACACCTAAAACCCCAGCAACCTTATACAGTATATATTTGTATATACAGTATATAATGGAAGAATCTTCTTCACTCCATATGACCAAAACTTTGATTCCTGAATCGGTCAGGAAATAACCATATCCTACATATGAATGTATGCCTTTCTCTCTGCATACCTTGAAGAGTGACTCCATAAATATGAGATAAAACAACTGTAATGCATGGACAAAGTAAAATTTATTCAAGTCATGTAAATCAGAGTAGATAAAGACAAAATATATTGTACTGAAAACAGGCTGATATGTGGCTTTACCTGTTTTAGGTGAAAATTAGGAGACAAATGTTATGCACATTGAGAACAAATTATCTAAAGATTGCATCATGTGCTTTACCCACCTTGTTTAGTGTGTGCAGTTGTACAACTTGCACCTCCACATAAAAGAAGCATTGGTAAACCTTATGATGCAAAATCTGTTATATAAATCTACCAAAGAACAAGAAAATACTTCATTTCCAAAAGTATTATTCTGATAGATACAGTCTCCAACTTCCTAGCAACACAGGAATGTTCAGTAAGAGAGCATTAAGTAACTATTTCTGTATACATAATTTAGCCTCAGAAATTATTTTCTCTTTAACCTATCATGAAGTGGCTTAGTATAACCCACACTGCCTTCATACCAGGTATTTATTCCTCATAAATATTTTTAAGTTACAACAATAAAAAATGCAAAACAAATAATTGTTTCAGATAATAATTAAAATACATATATAACAATATTTCAGTTATTTCAGTTTTGCATTCCATTGAATATTCTGCTTATACGTTAGAAAATATTACACAATGGGAGAGTGTAACTGCTTAGTTTTATGAATTTCAGATATTATCATTAAAAGTATGGTCTTCTATACATGTAAAGTTCGTAACAGCTGTTTCTTAGATAAAGATTCAGGAAAATAAATGATGCATGATTTGAAATTAATTTCTTGCCAACCTTAGTTTCTCCTTGTAAATCCATATCAGTTGGGGAAGCAGAACTGAGACTTAACTAGTCAAATTCTTCTGCACATTGGTCTGCTCTGAGAGTCAGTCACTCCCTGAAGTAAATTTGTAATGTAAGCTCTTGGCTGAGTACCATTAAAATTTAATCAGATCATTATAATTTTGAACATTAGTGCTCTCATCAAATGAATATACTTTTGAAAACCCATCAAATATGGTCTAGGATCTCTATTTAGCTTCAGTTTACAAACTCCAAGTGCACCTGTTTGAACTATTGCAGTTTGAATTGACTAATGATGCAGACTCCCCATAAATTTATATTGAAGTTGGGCAACCAATGGAAACAACAAGGAAGGAATTCTTCAGTTTCCTGGCAGCACATTAACTTTTGCTATATGAAATGGTTACTAACATGAATGCATCACACACTCAGAGCAGCAAATAAGCAAATAAGAAGGCAACATATAGCATCTTTTCAGTCTTAAAGAATGAAATCAATTTGATTAATAAGAAAACACATAGGAAACCAACAAGTTAGACAAGCTTTAGCAATCTCACTGTGACTTCTGTAGTGCAGCATTCACAGGACAACAGATACCTCAAATCATGATTAATTCGCTTGAAAAGAAAAGGTGCATTTTAGAAGGCATTTTATTTTCCTCTCTTTTATGCTTCAGCCTACCAGAAAATTGAAATCTCTATCTCTGGCAGTTCTGTGGCAGACTTCCAGCTTTATCTTAATGAAGAAGGAATTATTTTTGACAAAGTTTTGTTCTCCAAGTATCCCAAAATCCTCTAATTCATTTACATGAGGTAGAGAGGAAAAGAAAGAATGGAAGGAAGAGCAGTGAAGCATAAAAATATTATTTAAAAATTATATAGGAAAGTGTTCTATGGAAGAAAGACATGAACATTTTATAGCAGAAAGGTATAGCAGAAGAGTAGAAAAATAGAAAATCACATTCCTTAAATGTAATGCTTGAAAATTCACCAATTTTTTTTTATATAAAACTATCAAATGAATAATAAGTGAATTTCAGCAGTTTTGAAAAACAAATGAGACTGAGAGAACGCTGGAGGTATAAATTATTTCAAATAAGATAAAGTTTTTTACAAACTGGTAACTGGTATTATATCCTATCATGAGGCCTTTTTCTATTTCCCAAAGAAACCTGAAATTCAAGTCAATAACCAGTACAAAGAAAAAATTCCTATTGAAATTTAGAGAATTTCCTTAAACTGACATGAGGGCTATAGGTTTCAAGCAGGACATTGCATCATCTTTACATTATATTTTACCAAAAATCTTCATAGTACCATGCGTTCCTTTGATAAGTTATGGAAAAAATTACTATGACATCTGTGTTCAAAGAATATTGCCACTGATTGAACCAAAGCAAACACAGATACCTCAAGACCAAGAAAGAAGGGCAACAGCTACATCACTTTTTCCTTTATGTCTAAGGGTTGCTATTCTACAAATTGTATATTCAATATTAACTATATATGGGTGTGCATAACTCCAGAATAAGAATCTTACCAATACTATAATTAGTGAGAGCTCTTAATAGAGTGCTGCTACAAAACAGTAATGCTAAATCAGGGTGGTTTACCTGGAAGAACAGCCAGTCTCCCACCCAGCTGCAGGCTCACTCCCCTTTCCAGTGTGGCAGGTAAAAAGTTTTCTTCTGTTGTTTCACTCATTTTATTTCCTGCTACTCTTCCTGTGTGGTATTTAGGTATTTTCTGCCCTTTCTTACATGCAGGTTCCCAGAGATGTCCCAAATGTGGCTGATGAACTCAGCTGTTCCCAGTGGTGGATCTGTTGCTGGCACTGACTGTCTCCAGCTTGGGGCAGCTCTGGCCATCTTCCCACAGAGGCCAGCCCTGCTGGTCCCTGCTTCCAAACCTTGTAATCCACATCAACGCATTTGGTAAAATACTCTAAAATATTTTAAACATGGTTCTTAATCCAGCTCCTTTTAAATCTTGGGATTTGTAGATTTTATCCCACAGGGACATAAATGACTGATCCACATGTGCATAAGACTACATGTATTTAAAAAAAGAAAAAAAAAAGTCCCAGATTAAATAATAGGGAATAGAAATTATATCTGGACCTTGAATTTCTCCTATTTATACTAATGTGCAGACTTGGCAAAAATGTAGCATATCCTGTGAGCTAAGCTTAAACTTTGGCAATTATTACATCAGTGTCAAAGGAAGAGTGACACACTCAAACTTCTTTTGCCTCTTTTGCAGTTTTCTCAGTTTTCAATGGAAGGGAATGTCTATTTGGGAAAAAAGAAGCTGAGTTATTCAATTATCCAGATTGTTCAGGATATATTTATGCAGCTTATTTTCAAATTATTCAGAAATTTCAAATTCACCAAAGACATTCATACTTATCTCTTATACAGTTAAAATTTCTTTTCCTCAGAAAAAAAAAAAAAAAGAAGAAGAAATCCATAGCAATGATTCTTCTCTTCTCCAAGGGCGACTGTTTGGTCTGGTTACTGTCCAAGTTCACTGTAACCAGGTGACACTAATTAAAATAAAGAGTAGAACTACAGGCAATTTCTGATGTAATTTTTCACAGTTTTGCTTCCAGCTTAGTTTCATGATTCCCAAGCTTATCAAAAAAGCATATAAGGTACACAGAGGCATCATATAGGAAGAAGGAGGTTTGACAAAACTGAATTTTATCTCTGTACACTTTGGAATTTTCTGTTATTCATCTGTTTTTGTTCTGATGAATTACTAGTTTTCCTTTGGGCATTTTAGGATAGTGATATGGTATAGATCAAAGAATTTTTTGTAACACATGTAGATGTAATTAAGCATCAATAGCCTGATTCATTTTTTCTGATGTCAAATAAAACACAAGTCTAAGTGATTTCAGTAGGAGAAGAAACCTCAAAGCTTTTCATCAGGCTCAACTGTGCATTTAATGATATTTCATACAGCAAATTCCAGATTCCAAATCATCATAAAACCTGATACCAACTATTATTGTTTCAGATTCATTCCCTTAGTTTAAAAAAATTAACCTTAAATAATCTTCTTCATTGCAGCCTCACGAATTTTGATTTTCATGGAGCCAAACAGAAAGGTGTCCTGTCCTGGCACATTAGAACCCTTAATATCTGAGATATCATAATGACATCAGATTAGTTTTTTATTATGTTCTGTGTGGTTTAAGGGAAGAAAATTCTGGCTTAAAAGTAAGATTCAGGGATATTTTTATTATTCAACATTCTCCTATTAAAATAGGAGATTTATGTTTAAAACCTCAAAATGTACAAAATAAAATCTTCAAGTGTAAACAAAGCTATACAAACGACCCATACAAAATTATCTACAAAATCTATCAACAAATCTACAGAGGAAATTAAGAAGAAAAATATTACATGGTTAGTCTACT
The DNA here is from genome assembly GCA_013397375.1 of Toxostoma redivivum. Classification (NCBI taxonomy): domain Eukaryota; kingdom Metazoa; phylum Chordata; class Aves; order Passeriformes; family Mimidae; genus Toxostoma; species Toxostoma redivivum. The sequence goes on from VXBI01002475.1 coordinate 128,944, forward strand.
GTAAGTTTAACATGAATCCAGCAGGATAGTTCAAGTTATTTGTAGGCATTTGCCATTTCTTAAGGTTGGAAATGATGGAATTTTAATTTTCAAAATAATATTTTTAATCAATTTTATTCTGTAAAGTGTATACTTTTGATTAAACTAAGACAATAAGAACATTACTACTTTGTGAGTACAACATTTGAATATGCCCATAATGCAGAGAAGAACTAGAGCCATAGAGAGGTTATTAACATAAATTGCAATTATGAAACTGATTGTCATCATTTATGACTCTTTTCAAATTACTTGACAGATTGTCATGGGAAAATGAGTTATGCAAATTTATTAATGTTTATGCAAATTGTTTGACTTCAAGACTAAAGTAAAACTATGGATCCAATACCCTTCAATGTACTGGGAGAAGCAAAGGATACTCATTTCACTTAAACTTATTTGAATTAATCATGGTAAAAACAAAATAATCTTATTCTAAAATTGCTTTGATTGGAAAATGTTCCTGACTCATACAAATGGAGCAATTAATCTAGCAAAGTATTATGTAGACTGTGAGAGAGTTCATTTTGGATGTGATCATGGACACATTTTGACTTAAGATCAGGAACTGTTCAAAATGCATAAAAATGAAGTAGTTAATGAGAGGAAATTGGAGAAGGATGTTATGCTGTACTTCTTAACTGCATTTTTTTTAAGTCTTCTGATTGCTTGTAAATTTTGATTTAAAAGTGCTTTACGTAATCATGTAAATACTTTGCAGGCTTCACCCAAGCCAAGTTACTTGTACAGCTGCTTTGCAGATTTAGACAAGAAAACACAACAAAATGCATTTGAGATTTGACCATCAGCTTTTTTTGTGAACTCAAAGTTTGCTCATTAGCAAACTTTTTGTCTGAAATCATAAAGAAAAAAAAGTTTAAAAAGTAAAATTAAGTGGGTTTGCAAACCTTCTCATTGAAATCCTAAACAAGAAAGGACAAATATGTCCAGTGGGCCAATGAGTAACATCTACATATATTTCTGCCAACATATGATTATGAACTTTGATTTCACTATTAAATAGAAACATGCTTGTTCTGTGATAGGTTTAACGCTATGAAATTTCAAAAAGACCATTATTCTTTCAACATCCAGAACAATGAAAGGGTGAGTAGACCCTGTAAAACAGGTCAACAGCTTGCCTGTTCAGACTGATACAGAATGAGAGGCAGTGAGAATATTCACAAATTTCTTTATCATTCCAGCAAGATAATCCACAAAGAGAATTTATGCATGTCTCCATAGAACAGCTGAAGTGTTGTTTGTCTGTTCAATTCCTCATCAAAAAGAAAGGAGTTTACCCCACCATTAACCATCCATGTGACCAAAGAAATATTCCAGGTCTCTGGAGCTACATGGGTTCTCTTTTTAATCACTTAAAAGATGCATGGTTTAGCTTTATGATTCCTCTCTGCCACTACTTGAGAATTATCTCCTGCTGGCCACTGCCTCAGTTGAGACATATTACATTTCAAGGTACTTAAATGTAGTGAAAAACTATCAAATTTGTAATGAAATATTCAATTACTAAAAAGTACACACAGACATATCATAAGGATAGCAATAGACAACCAAGGGTTTTTTTTCTTATAGTAACATCTACACTGTGAACATTACCTGCTTAAACCTTTGGAAGTCAAAAATATAAAAATAATAATCTGTAGAGGAGCTGACTTTGCTTTTCATAATAAATTCAATTTCAAACTTTTGCCCATAGTTATTACAGGAAAAGAACATCTGAAGTGTAAAGTCAATTAGCTTTTATTTTGTCTGTCACTACTTATTATTCATTATGTTATACTTAGAATTCTCAGCTATTTTCTGAATCCTAATTTCCCTGTATCAAAAGGCTGAATATCAAAAAGGTAGGGAAAGAAGTACATCTGAGGACCCCAGATATGATAGAGGCCTTGTACTCCTTAAAGTCCAAGATATTAAAATTAGCAGAAATCTATGCAGGAAAATGATAAAAAAGAGTTTAATGAATCTTCTGGAAAATAAGGTCCTAACTGAATCAACAGATCATTCAGAGAGACTTATATGTAGACAAAAAAAAAACCCAAACAAACAACATGGTTAGCCAGGAAAATTATGCTATGGGAATTGGGGCACAGAAAGCTAAGAGGAAGGTGAGTTGGACCTGGGNGAAAGAGTTAATGATCCCAAATTGGCTGTGACAACCCACATGTTGCTCGGTATCTGACACACAAAATCAGTATAAAATTATTGCATAGAGTTATCTTAGTTGGAAAAGACCTTTAAGATCATCACGTCCAACCACAAACATAATACACCAAGCACTCATACAAGGATTTTGAGTTTGCTTTTAATATCTAGTGAATTGTAGCCATAGCACATAATAAAAGAAAGTTAAAAAGCAAACAAACAAACAAANTGGTTAGCCAGGAAAATTATGCTATGGGAATTGGGGCACAGAAAGCTAAGAGGAAGGTGAGTTGGACCTGGGAAAGGTTGCTAAAACAAATAAAAATTCTTCAGCATACAGAAAAAATTTAAGAGTAAAATTACTATGAAGAAGGCTCCGAAAAAAGATTNTAACACCAAAAACAAACCCACCATAATTCTGAAGAGAATTACTTGATCCAAATATCAGAACTGTTGCTATGAACTTAATAATGTGCAAATCCAAAACCAGGTTTTTGCAATAATTTGTGTAGTAGTAACAATAATGACAGATAATTCAGGTAAAAAAATTACCTGGATCATCAGAGGGAATGAAAGTCATATCTTTCAAGATAAGAATAAATGAAATATTTTTGCCCAGTAAAAGGAATACTGAAACATGATATATCTACTATTTATAAATATGTGATGGTCAAGACTTCAAATACCAGGGTTGGAGTGAGCAGAAATTTACAAACATGATCAAGAAAGATTGTTTCCTGACTGCAATTTCAGATGGAGAAATGAGACAAAAACACCCAACTGCTCTGAAACTGAGTTTACCACCTCACACTGTGCAAGAGGTTTCTGTAACTGAAATATTTCCTATTCTATGAACCTACATGAAAAGGCAGTAGTAGCCTTGAATAGAAAATGAGTTCTGTTTATTTACCCAAGCACATAAGGCTGGAGAAACTAGAGAGATGGAAAAGTATTTTTTAATTATGAATCCATTTACCTAACACCTAGATAAGTGTTCTTCTTTTCTTTTGATCTTTGCTCTCTAGAGCAGATAGGACTCTTTGGTAGTGGCATCTTTCATGCTTGGTTAGCTCCAATACATATCTCACAGGAATTTTGAAACGCCCAGCAACTTTTCAGATTTTTTTGATTGTGAAAATCTGGGGATTTTTTTTGTTTTGTTTTTGTTATGGGGGTTTTTTTCTTGGATTTTTTGCCCCTTTCTTTTTACTATTTTATAAAGATAATATTTTCTTTTCTACTAGTCTATCAAGGTTAACTCTTGCCTTTTGTCACAAGCTGTCTCCTGTCAATCCCTTCCCTAGTGTTGCTGGGCTCATGATGGGACAAAGACAAGCTGCAAGTTTTGCAGAGCTGCAGTGAAACAGCTCCCCCAAATGGTGTCATTTAGCACGGAGATCCCTAAGGAAATGTAAAGTCATTAAAATCATAAATAATTTGGAAAAACAGACCTTCATAGTATGTATGGCTTTTTAATAGCAAGTTTTTTTCTGAAAATATGACTAAAAACTCTGCTGACCTTCTACTGAGGTGTTTTGGATATCCAGAAATCTACAGGTCGTATTTCGGTGCTGCAGGACATCTATCATGGCTGAGACTCAGAACTGTAAAGATGTTTGGTTACTTTTTGGACCTTGAAAGACAGCCAGGATGAAAAGCATTTGTGGCTGAGAAGTTTCCATTCTTTGTTAAAGCAATGAAAAGCTGAATAGCAGAGGAAATGCCAGGCAGTACAGGGGAGGATCACAGTACAGAAGGGAGCCTGTGATATCCCAGGGACCTTGCTCTTCCAGTAGTGTGAACATGACAGCAAAATGAAAAAGTACCTTGACCTGTTCATGGAATATGATTGTTCAACAACAATTTTGTCAGCAACACGACAGTTGGATGCTTTGTTTTTTTAAAGGTGCTTCATTTTGCCCTTCGAATTTATCAGTAAGTTCACACTTTATAATGCTGGTTTCTTAAAAGCCTAATTGTTTTAAAAAATGACATAAAAGTTCTGGTCAAAATGAAAAAATATGAACAAGGGATAAGATTATCACATGTAATTCCTGTTATATTTGCCATGAATTTTCAGTACATAATACAAAAAATCAGAGCTGTGATTGTTTTGATGTAACATACAATTGCAGACTGATCCATTTATGTATTTATATATCCCTGTATGTTTTTAATTTGCCATTTGTTCATTGAACCTGTAGTTGCACATTTTCCATCTTTTGTCCACCAAAAATAATGTGGGTTTCTTAATTATTATTTTTTATTTTTAATAGTCAAACTAGTCATCTTTAAGGGAGGAACTCCAGGGGCTGATACTTAAGACTACCTACTTACTGACTACTTAAGACTACTTAAGTGAGCTAAGACTCATAATAAGATTCAGGCAACACTAAGCATTGATTCATTCCTTTTTTGCTGTGTTGAAACACTTAATGGAAACTCCCAGCAAAAGTAGGTAAAATACTCCAGTAGAGGAGAAAATGTAAGGGTATAATATAAGATTAATAATTTATTCCTGAAAATAATTTCTTTACAAAAGTGAAGAAAAATCTGTCATGTTTTGAAATTTTTAATTATTTATTAGTAGTCATAGGTGTCAATTTCTACTTTTTTATTTTAGCAATGAAGTAAAGTCAAACAGAACAATTTGCAATTTTATTTGTTTCAATAGCTTCTATTTACAAACTTTGCCAGCAGGTCTATTTTATCTGAACACCAAAACAAGCCTTATCCTCAATTCCCTGTTTGGAGATACCTCCAGCTATTTTGTGTATCAAGTGGGTAATCATCAGAAAACAACAAAAAAGTTTGAAACACACTGGATGGATATCAAAAGTGTTGTGGCCATGTTAAAATAACAAAACTAGAGACACCTACAATACTGAATTACCCTAAAAGAAACACAGCCAGCTTTACCCCTATTTAATATCAGTGGACTTTGAAATTATTTCATGTAGACACCTTGTCGAATCAGGTCACGGATTCATCAGATTTTTGAATGTCACTGGCTGCATTAGGCATGTTTGATAATACTGCAGTTCACATCCAGCAAATATGCCAGCTATATGAACAGCAGCTGAAAAAATTGTCCTTTCTAAAAGACCCTGGAAATGCAAACACTGAACAGCAAATATCCACCGTGTGTCATTTCTCTTCAAAGCTGGCAGCACTTTGCATTTTCAGGGAGGTTATTTTTCCCAGTAGTTCCATCATGACCAAATGGTGGTGGCAAACAAACAATGAGCCAATATCATCAGAAGGAAAGGCTGGCAATAATTTTAACTGTTTTTTTCTCTAAGGACTAGAGACCAAATGAGGAAATGACCAAAACCACTGAATGCCATATTTATCAGTGTCAGTGCTGAACAAAGCATTGCCTTGTGTTTCATAACAGATATTATTAACTCACTGGTAAGGAACAATATTAAATGCAGTACAGGCTGCTCAGCTTTAACACCTTTGTAAATATGCAATCTGCTCTCTGTGCAACAGTCATGGACATCCAGCAGTCTTTGCTAACAGGAATATAGTCTCCCTATGATGAGAATGATGCCTTCAAAGGGAAGCTCTTACAAATTAATACTAAAAGCAAAAGGATGAAAACATCAACTTTTTAGAAGTTAATTAAATTTGTATTCACAAAAAGCCTATACCTTCAAGAAAAGAATTTCAGTATAAAGAATTTTGACATGGGCTGTTAAGGCAAGCAAAGTTATTGCCAATTACATATTGTCTTTTCAAGTAATTGCAAGACAAAACAGTAACTCCAAGCACACAACTAGAATGAAAAAAAAAAAAAAAGAACATTTTTTGAAAATTAGGTCTTCCTCATAGGTTTTGAACTATTAAACCTAACTGTGTTTCGAAAATCTGGTCAATATCGCAAGGAAAAAAATTAAAATCTCTCTTTCTATAGCTGGCAATATTCTATCAGTATTCCACATAAACAAGTCCTACTTTCTCTGTTCTGTATCTGGTATTTCAGCTGTCTCTAAGTAACTCACACATCTCCCCTTCTTCATTTATACAGTGGTGTATCACTTTTAACATATAGCATTTCCCAGATAGCATGCTTTTCCACACCTTGCTTAAAAATCCATCAAAACTGTGTCACTTAGGGAAGGATTTTTTTTTCTAGTGCCAGAGGACTGCAATGTTTAGTGACCTTATCCACTTAAAAAGTCATCTTTAAAATTGCTTTTTCTCCTCTTGGCATGCAGAGACCTGGCTCATACCCTCTGGCTTGAGACTCAAGGTTGTGCAACCATGTAAACTGGTTTTAGCTATCAGAAGCAGCAACTGCAGAGTTATAAAAAAACAGTAATAGCTTAAAAGAAGCATAAGCCTTAGGCCAAGATTTTCTAGCCTCACAGCACAGGCATACAAGAAAGAGTGGAAGGCAGGTGCTAGGCAATACCTGCCAAGACTTCATAGATCAGGCTGGCCAGGCAGCTGGACTAGGATTCCACCTCTTCACCCCTGCCCTCCATGGTGCAGATATTTCTAGAGCCCAGCCTACACCCCAAACCCCAAGATGAACCACTGGTTGCTGAGGCCATGGTGAGTTTGACTACAGTAGTTGTTTTATTTTAAGTTCTGTTGTGGGAGAGAAACCCAGGGAAATTGTATGAGAGAACAAAGACCATCATCTTGTCCAATGAATAAGAAAACCTCATAGTTCCTGAAAGATAAAAATTTCATACTGATAAATTGGTAGGAGTTCATAAGGAATCAAAGGAAATGACTGCAGAAAATAAGGCTTTGTTTCAAAGTATGTCAATACAAGCTTAGCCTGTTTCATTAAATGAATTTTCTCTTTTGCACATCTCAGTTATTTGTATATATTAATAATGCTACTCTTCTGCTCATTGATTATAATCTACTATCTAATTTTTTGTTAACAAGTAGAACCCAAGATGTTATAGATTTTTCATATAGATCTTGATAGTTTAATTAATTTTTAAATTTTTAAGTAACTGAACTCAATTTATCCACTTTAGGAAAGTTTCCAGAAACTACTTCCCATAGGAAAGACCCATCACCAATAACAAATCTCATAATACCTCTTCCTCCTCATAACAGAGAGCTAGTCAGGAGCAAAGGAGAACAGATATATACAACACTTAATTAAGAGATTTTTATTTTAAAATGCAGTAAAAAATACAGTGTCACAGTTGAATTTTTAAATGCTATTTTTTTTATTGTGCAACCACAGTAAAATGCTACCCAGCTCATTACCTGTGAGTATAATGTAAGAAGAAGAAATTATTCTGTGTTAAATTATTTCATTTGAATCATGTGCCTGATGATATATCTCTTCTCATTTGAAAATATGAAAAAGGAAATTAACAATGCAATGAGTTATCCAAGATGCCTTTAATTTTATTTGAAAGCTAGATGTTTTGAGAATCAGGTGTCTTGTGTGTTCATCCAACTGTGCTTTACAACTTGTTCATTTGTCATACAAAGAGAAATTGAAGATTTAGTTTGCATTAATATATCCACCTCTGTATTTCACTATTTCACAAAAAAAAAATTGCTACTGAAGATATGATAACCTGTGAAACTGTTTAGAAAGCACTGGTTGTTCTTGAAATTATATTCATGAGCTCTCAAACTTTAACTCAAACTTTTTTTGCCCTGTAATATTACACTGGTCCCTGTGAACTCACACAAAATTTACAATTTGACAAATGTCAGCACAACATAACATGATAACCGTTTAAGATCTGTGGCATGCAATTACACATAGGATGACATCTCATCATCCTAATTTCTTTATTTTTTCTCTTCCAAGTTAATGCAAATTATTTTTTGTTGTTGTTGGCAAAGTATGAAAGTATGTCTTCGATAATGTACCACTCTCAGTCTTGACTTCTAGCCTATAGTCATTGTTTTGGATGTCAGTTTCAAAGAATATTTAAGGAAGCTAGCATTTTAAATTATAGTTGTGAAATTTCATAGTGAAATTTCTTTGAAGACTAAAATCTCCCTTTTCTTCTGGGTTACTGAGGGATGGTATGAACAATACCTTAGGTCTCAGACTGAAGCTCTTAGGGATGTAGAATGCTCCATCTTGCTAGATTTGAAGCAGTTTCTGTAGAGACAACAGAATGTCTCTTATTCCCATGGAAGTCTTAGCTAGAAGGGATGCCTGTCCTCCTCTGCATCAGGACCTTGCTCAAGCTACCAGATGTTGAGAGTTAGGTGAGATAACACAAAGAAATGTAATAAAGATGGAGTAGCGTGTAGTTGCTAGGTTAGGATATAAACTCTTTAGATGCGGTGGAGAAAAGACACGCAGCTACATGGTCATCCTTCAGGATAAGGAGGAGACGATTTTATTCAGAAACTCACTTGTTTAAATAGCATGACTTGCAACTTCAAGGGCAGAATAAAGATGATTGGTGCAGAGAGAAGACACCCCTTTCCCAGGCCTGGTCACATACCAAGACAGATGTTCTATCTTTGTTGTTAATTCCTCTCTATTTTGACCAAGTTATCATCCTGGGATAAATTTTCCCTGGCCTTCAGCTGGACCAGCTTATCAGTCTGAGAATGGAGCCAAGAAGCTCCGGCCTGGAACACTTTCCAGGCTAGCTCTCTTAAATAAATATCCACAGTAGTGAACTTACCAATTATTGTCAGCACCCATGGCAGTTCTGTTAGTAATAAAATCAAACCGAAGTAGCAGGGGGCACTCAAACTTTCACAGCTAAAAATCGTTGGTGTCTGGTATCTCCTGAGAGACAAAGCATCTGCATCAATAATCAGGATGGAAAGATTAAAAGTAAAGCAATATACTATTTCAATACAGTACCTCATGGGAGTGTCACCATATCTTTGGAAAATATAACTTTTTCCAATTGCTGTGGGTTATAGCTGCTTAGACACGAGATGTCCAGTCAGAGAGGTTAATTAGAAGCTTTTTCTGTCTCTGGAAGTTCAGTAACTTATTTTTCAGTAACAAATGAAAAGTAAAAATAATATATATTGGGTTATTGCACTGTTAAATTGGTATAGAAAGGTAGACTGGGAAGTTCAGTATTTCTGTCAGAGAACTCAAAGCTAGCCAAATTTCTCTCTTCATTTCCCTACCTCCAGCCTAAGCATTTGACACTGTACAGAAAAGACATAGGGATCAAATTTGCAATGTTGAATACTTGATTTGTTACTGCTGGAACAATTCTTGAAGATTGCAAGTTCATGGGGGATATTTTAGGAAGAATGATGACAACTATGGAAACAAAGTAAAATAGTTACTCATACTCCTGACTGTAATGGCCTAGGAAACAAAAATTCCTATGGTCCCAGATATGTAATCCACTCACAAGCAGACCTCCTGTAATATCTGTAATCGAATTTCATCTTCCAGATCTAAAACCTTATTAAAACCCTGAGAAAATGGGATCTGAATCTACACTGAAACCCACTATCTAAAATAATTCTATTATACAAGGCTTTAATTCTTTCACATTACTTCATAATGTGTCATGCAGGTCACGATGAGTAATGATTTACTAAGATCATCCATTAAACAAAATCATTGGGCATTCATAGCATTCAACACAACACTGCATATCCTAAACAAATCTGGGCTACATTGAATTCAATGCTGTTGACCAAAAAGGTCAAACTTTCATTCATGTAAAAACATGCTCTGCTTCTAACCAGGCTTAACAAGAACACAAATTAAGCGGGATACTAGGTTTATTTTTGAAGTTAAATACTTCAGTCTGTTTCAAACAGGTAAAACCATACCTCTCTTGGGAGGAAAAAAAAAAACAACAAATAGTCTTTACCACTCAAACTTTCCATTTCTTCAATTGTCCATTTAATTAGTAGCAGAAAATTACACTTTTTAATTTCACTTTCTCAGAAAACAAACAAACAAACAAACCAACATATTGAAAAATATCAGAAAAGTTGTAAAAACATATACAAAGACATGCTATTTCTATTGCAACAACTCTTGTCTCAGGGTGATTAATCCCTTTGTAAAAATGAAATCAACCAGACTAGATACACATTTTGCATATATTTTTCATGAATATAGAAGAATGGAATTTGTTCTCACTCATAGATTAATTAGATGTGTTATATTCAGCTGTATTTGGATTAGTTACCTGACTTACATTAAGTATTCTTCTTCTGCAGAATTGAACCTTCTAATATTCTACTATATAGTTAATGCTTCCATGATACATTATTCCTTATTAAAAATGAAAAAATGCAAAACTACATAGAATGAAGTTATAACTACAATTCTTTTTAATTTGATACTTAAATTAATTAATAAATTGTTTTAGGCATTTCCTAAGTTTAAAAATCAATTTCCAACGGTTTTTTTTTTTAAGGAAGATCCAGAGGAAAAACAACAAATAATCAAATCTTTAAAATATGTTAGTAACTAGATTATTATTCTTTTTTTATATATATATACTTAGAAATATTACCATATATTCACAATCTTTGCCCTCTGTATTACCAAGTACTGGAAAGTCATCAAAATTGTATACAATATGCTACTTCAGGCAAAGGAGATATATTATTTATTATTCACTATAACAGCCCCGGGCTGTGGTTTGACATTTCAAAATATTTAGCCATGGTAATGACATGATATTTCTATTCATTCCTGCACTGAGACTGATCTAAAAATAAGTTAATCCATTCAACATACAAAATTTCCCTAGTGACCAAAACTTTTAACAACCATAGCCTTGTTCTTTAACAAACCTTTAATAGGTGAGGAAATAAATAAATAAGAAACTACAGCTGCAGGCTGTGCCAGCACACAGGACGTGTCCTACTGCAGAATGGACAGCAGCTGCTGCTTTTCATAAGTGTGCAGTGCATAAACACACAAACACAAATGGCCCACTTGAGACAACAGGTGTGTGTACCGAAAGGTGGAAGAGGAGAAGGAAAGAGAGAGACAACATCAGATATTTTGATGAGCAGAAATTTTGCTCAGGCTAGTGCTGCACTAATATGAAATTTTATATTGTTTTGAGTTTTTTCATCATGATGAGTGAAATGGGATTTCTGAAGGAAAAATGTAAACGTTTTATGGATGTCTAAGGTGAAAATAACAGGCTGATTCTGAGTTCTTCAGCAGTAGAGGAAGGCATAATGGGAAACAGAACATCACAACAATGGAAGCTGAGGTCGTGTTTATGAGCAAGATTCCCCTGAGATTTGCAGCAGAGGGAGAGCAGACCATGTACAAAGCCACTTTGGAAACGTCAAAGGGGCCAGAAGAAACTTGCAACATAGCAGGAGCTGCAGATATTACTCCATACTAAAAATACAAAAATTTGATTCTGAAAGGCAACCAAGAGAGGATCCCAAAGACTGAGCAACTGAGAAAATGCAGTTCTCTGGTCTTTAATGACTGGATTGAATACTGAATCTGGACCTCAGCTAAAAAGACATCATTCATGTCCATGGCTAAGTTTTTTTTAAAAAGGATTCAGATTTGTAACTAAAGCAATTTTATTCAGGAGCTATAATTAGATTTTTGCTATTGTTTTTTTTGGAATCAGATAATGCCACTTTATATTCTGTTGTTATTTTCAAGTTTTGAAATTACATAGATGATCAGCTAATTAACTGCAGAGATAACAAGCAGTTAGCAAATCCAGTGCACTGTATTTACACAGTGGATTTAACATCAAATTCACGGTGAGTGCAATTCATGCGTCATTCACGCACCACTGAGTTCCTCTGCATTTATACAGCAGTTGGTTCACTGCTCACACTGTGTCCAGGGCTTCCCTGACTATGAGGAGGTCGCTGTCTCTTAGATTAATGCTCCATTTCCCAGGGCTGTCTTTCTGTAAATACACCCTTGGTATTTCAAAGATCTCTGTAAACTCTCTTAATGCTGGTGTCTATCTATGACTTTGAAACAATTACTTAGAATAATATGGTTGGGAATTTACAGAGACAAATTCCTGCTTCCTGAACTGCACTGTGCATGTTTTCAGTCTTCTGTACTCTTATTTTTGGTCCTCTTGGATCTGGCACAGTGCTCAGATACCACAGTTAACAGTATTGTCCAGACATCCATGCCAGGTTTTGTTAGGGCTTATTTTAAGTCTTGGAACACTTAGGTGACAAAACAGTTTAGTGTTCCATTTCAATCCTAATACTTGCAACACTTGTATGTAAAAAAAAAAAAAAAAAACAGTTTTGAAAAATATATAAATAGAAAAAAAAAATTCACCACTGAAAGTACTCAAACTAAATTTTACCTTGGCTTATTTTTTTTTAAGTGCAAAAAGCAGAATGTTGCAATGGTTATAAGAAATATCTCAACAACAATTTCATGTTATTATTATTTTATGACTGAATTTTGAGGGGATATTTGGGTTTTAATTTTGTTTCCAGAATCTCAGGCACTGTATTTCATAATAGCATTTTATGCTGCATTAACAGAGTTTTATGCTGTGTTAATGGAAAACAAATGGGTACAAAAGACAGGTAAAATGGAAAATAAACTGTAAAAGTTTTTTTGCTAGTTCCTGTGCTGTACACTGATAACATTACCAAAAAAAAAACCCAAAAATGTCTTTTCAACTATCCTCTACTTCAACTTAATTTTGAAATGAGCATTTACTGAATCATGTATCTTCATATAATGGTAAAGAGACAGGCTGGGAACCCTATTTTGGAGCTGAAAGCTTTCCAGCATGAGCACTTAACTTTTATAAATTTAATTTGGCTTGATTCTCTGAACAAAGTATGATATAAAAGGAAACCATCAAAGGTTCAAGAAAAAAGAAAGAAAAGAAGAGGTAAAAATTTGCAGCTAGTAAAGGGGTTTACACAAAAAAAGAAAAATATTACTCTTTAGCAATTAAACAGGCTTCATGTTCTGCTCTCTGATTTTATTCACCTTTTCCTCAAAATTAGGGTATTCTCAGCTGGAATAATGTACAACTTTAGACATTTTTTTTTTAAGAAATGTTCAGTGGAAAACTGTAAGAGTACTCAAAGACTAGAAAAAAATGCATGCAAAATGGATATAAACATATTTGGACTGTTTCTACTTGGAAAGAGATAGGGGAAAGCAAATACAAGTCTTTAAATGCTAGACACAAGAATGGCAGTGAAATTAGATCATCTGATATCTAGGTACGTAGTAAATAGAGCAAGAATAAAAAGTTAATAATGCAGAAACAAAATTTAAATCATACATAACAAAACCCAACTAATTGAAAAATCTGTAAGAAATTGAATAGTTTGAAAACATCATTAACTTCATCCTAGGATCTTTAAGAAGAAGTTCATGAAACATGCTGGGGATAAGTGTAGTTGCACTTTACTATGATTAATTTGATTTTGCTTCCTATGGAGAATAAACAGAACTTGGTGTTGAGCTTTGAACATTTTTCTTCTGCTAGGTTACCTTTCAATTAAACCAGTTCCTTGATTCACCTCACTGTGCAACTGTAGGGAATAAAAGAGAGAGTACAATGGATCTGAGAAAGGGGCCTGATATCTTAGGCCTGATCGAGCAGAAACCGTGGGAGAGACACAGATAAACACTTCCTGGGCAAGAAGTGACCAAGAAACATGTTGTGAAGCTTTGTCATAAAGTAATGCTACCAGGTGACGTGACGTCATGAAGAATGTGTAACCAGTGGGAAATTGTTACCAAAATCAGAACCCTACAGAAGTGCCATACAAGTAAGACTCTATATAAATGCCTTGTATACTCAATAAAATTCTGATCCAAACTCACTCTTGCCCTCCACAAGGCTGGGGTAGCACAGAGACAGAAACTGGCTTCTGGAAGCAGGGAATTAAAATGGATAAATTGGGAAGCGACCACTGTACTCATCTGATCCAACATCCCTGCTCAAGAAGGGTCATCCTAGAGCACATTGCACAGGATTGCCATGAGGAATTGCTTCCTTTGGCAGATCTTCTTGGCACATGCAAATGAAAGATATGTATAGAACTATGCCTTCTTCTTGGATTATTCTATGGTCTATTTGGAAAGACATTTTTTTGTTGACAGTAGTAATGAGATGGTCGTGAACTATATTTGAAATTCCTAGGTACAGTAACAAGTTGAATAAGAAAAAAAACATACATTAAATGATTGAACGTCTAAACACCCTGGGGAGATGTTAGAAATCTTTTTAAATTTCACACTCTCAGGAAATTTTACTGGTTTCACAGAATAAACAATTACTATAAGTGCCATTTGTCCGATTTCTAAACAAAATATTTGGCAAAGACCAGAAGCACTTAATTCCATTTATTTAATGTTATGAAAAGAGCAGAAATCTTCCATCAAAAAATTTCTGGTTGTAGGCAAAGTAAAGAATCAAGTTGTATATATACATTTATCGGGAGGTTTCAATGAGAACAATGTTTAAACTGTTTACTGAGAGCAAAAGGCAGGAGTGAGACAGATTTATGGTATTTAATTATATTTTTTTTCTCTTGTGTTCCTAAAACAGGTGATTTCCAACATTCAATTCTGCTATTTCATCTCAACTAGCTCTCAGTGACTAATCTTTTCTCACCAGCAGCTGTCAAGACTTCAGAATTTTTTGGGGGCTACTAAAGTTTTGGCATATACACCTACCATTTTCTACAGGTCTTTTTCAAAATCTATTCTCACAAACCAATTCATTCCACTTAGTTACCACCTTTCTTTTTGTGGTTTTAATGCCTTCTGCACATCTAAACATTCACATTTTCTTTTCATTTTATTTTACATATGACGGGCAAGAAAAAAAGTTATTTTTTCATTTGGCTGCTTTCTGACTAACATAAATCCCACTCTTTGACATTTTTACTCTGCTTTCATCCTTGTAGATGGGAACTGTCCATGGACTTTGAGGATTTCTGAAACAGGTAAGGTAATTTTTATATGTCAAAGGTACTTTATTTCAAAAATAAGTTTCCAATGGTAATAGATACTAAATAAATGCTCTACTAATAGTAAAGCAGATTAATTTAAGGGAAAAAAAAAACAAAAAAAAAACTGGTTAGGATCTGAAAATATATTAACATAAATCACAAAAAAACCCCAAATCCACAGATATTTTCTTCCACTTTCTCCTCAGGTGGATGCTAAAAGAGAACCTCACGGCATAGTTACAGACATATTTACTAATCCTGTTTTTGCAAGTTCTTTTACAATGTTTTATTCAATGCCTTTGAGTGTCGAAATCTGCCAAGAAGGAAGTCTAATAAATGCCTGTAGTCCAGTAACACTGATTGCAATTACCTAGAAATCAGAAACAAACCATAAGACAAATATCTGAAAACAATCTCAGTGAACAATTAGGAGTGACTAAGCAGCAATTTTTATGGCAGTAAAAATCCCTATAAACTTAGATGCTATCCATGAGCAGTAATTAAATAATTAGATTCTGCTATTGTTACTACTGCTTAAACTTTGAAAATTATTTTACATGTCACTTTCAAATTAAATAGATCATTTTGGTGTGCATGTTAAGAAATAGGAGAAAGATTGATTTACGGGTTTTACAATTTTTTCATAAAAAAATTTGATCACATTACAACAAATATTAAAATTCTGATAGAGCACACTTAAGGCAAGAAAACAATTGTTCAACATTAAAAAAAAAAAGTTAACAACTTTAATAATGATCCATACTAAATTAATAATAAATACAGTTGAACAAATAGAGCACATCATTAACTGATCTAATTTAAAATTCTGTTTCTATTAATGGAATGTCTGTGAACAGTTTTTAGGTTTATTTAATGTACATTGTAATTTTCTGAATTTAGTCAATGACACTTAAAGGTGGTCTTTTGAATCTGAAGATTGTCATCAGATTATGATTAGGAACAGATATTTTTGAAAATTATTACTAGTTATTATTGTTCAAGTGGTAATTAGTCATCCCTTGTATTTGCATTAATTTTATTTTTGGACAAATCACACTGTGTGACACAGCTCCTGACAGGACTGTTATTTTTTCCTAGAATCTATGTTCCAACATGAATCTCATAAAACTAGAAAGTTCTATGCATATACTTTGTTAAGGCTTACCTTATTTCTAGAAAGCAATTTAAAAGTCCCACAAAATAATTTTAAAAACTCAGGTGGATCTGAGGAGTTTTGCCCTTCCTTTCATTACTTAGCCTCTTGTCATATTCAAGGAAGACCTCTGCCCTCTGTGGCTGAACTTTATCTGTTGGTGAGGCAGAGACTTCCTCACTTTGCCTGTTGGATCCTTGTTTGCTGCACCTTTTTTCTTGCCCTTTATTTCATATGCACACTGCCCTTTGTGTATGATCTGTCTCACTCACAAGATTTTGACAGCTCATTCTGTGCTACATGGTTTGCTTTAACACATGGATTTTGGCTACTGCTGTTCCAGTTCTTAAAGACTGTAATTCATATTGACCTAAAGGCCTGTTAATCTCCAGGAGGAACATAATTTGAGGCTTCACACTGAATGTCAATGCATCCTTTCCAATACTATAAATATTTTTCTGTGAACTGCCCAAGGGCACTGCTTGCATTAGTGTTTAAGCTCAGTACATACCTCAAAAGAGAATGAAGGGTGTACATGCAGGATGAAAAGTTTGCAGTGTGTCAATTATACTATTGATTTTAATTTAGTAAAAGATATAACTTCAGAGGATGGACATTGGTTTATACATATGTTTTATTAAAAAAAACCAAAACAAACAACTGTTTCCAAGCATGCATCAGTGACTCAAGCATAGATTCTGTAAAGCTGGAGCATATGGACTCATGTCATTGGGAATTCTCATTTTCTCCCAGAGCAATATCATTGGTAAGATTATTTGCTTCTAACATTATCCATAAAATGCTATCAGTCTGCTGAAATTTGGTCCAAGTTTGATGGAATTGCATATGTCCGCTGGGAACTGCTGCCCTAACTTAAGGGAACTTTCAATATGAGTGTTGGGACAGACCCACAGGAAGTCAGGAACCAACCCAAAGAACAGTGTATTTGCAAGGCATATTTCTATGAACTAGTGTCTCCAACGTAAACTAGAGACACACAAAACTCATATTGTCTGTTAAATGTTTGCTTCCATATATGTAATAATAAATATCATGCTGTTATAGTAATATATATAACATAAAGATATATACAGAAATAAAATATTCATACATAAAATTTCTTGTCAGCATGGAACATGTATTTATGTATTTATACATATGTAAATTGTGTATTTATAATGTAAATGATAATAAGTAAATAAATAATGTATTTATACAGAACATATAGTTAGTGTATATAAGTGTAAATACAGGTAAATTTAAAAAAGCAAAATCAAAAGTTCTGTTGAACATAGAAAGATGAGAAGACAACAAATCCATGAAAGGGGTTAATGATATTATCTAAAGCACAGTATTATAAAATTGAGGAATCCGTAGACAGTGAGTCCACATGCTTGGATTCTTCTAGTGTTCTTTCTCTTTGTAACTGAGTTATAGTGTAATATATGTTTACTCATTTTTCCTGGAGCTAAAAAAAAGCCAAATACAAGAGATAGAAAAAAGACTGGAAGGCATACTAAGGAAGCTGCTGACAAAACAAAACTGGGAGGAGTTGTTGACTCCCTTGAAGGCAGAGAGGCCCTTTGGAGAGACCTCAATAAATCTGAGGGCTGGGAAATCATCAACCCTATAAAGTTCAACATATAAAGTTGGATTCTACACCTGGGATGGGGTAACCCTGGATGTATGGACAGACTGGGGAAGGAGATACTGGAACACAGGGCCATGGAAAGGGCCCTGGGGTTCCTGGTCAATGGAAATTTAATTATGAGCCAGCAGTGCCCTGGCAGCCAGGAGAGCCAACCCTGTCCTGGGGGGCATCAGGCACAGCATCACAGCCAGGCAAGGGAGGGGATTGTCCTGCTCTGCTCTGAGCTGGGGCAGCCTCACCTCCTGTGCTGGGGGCAGCTTTGGGTGCCACAATATAAAAAAGACATTGAAATATTAGAAAACGTCCAAAGGAAGGCAAAAAAGATGTGAAAGGGAAATTTTGCCTGGAGGGGAAGCCATATGAGGAGCAGCTGAGGTCACTTGGTCTGCTCAGCCTGGAGGAGACTGAGAGGAGACCTCACTGCAGTCACAGCTTCCTCATGAGGGGAAGAGGAGGGACAGCACTGATCTCTGCTCTATGCTGACTAGGGACAGGACCTGAGGGGATGGGCTGAAGTTGTGTTGGGGGAGGTTTAGGTTGGATATAAGAAAACGTTTTTCACCCAGAGGGTGTTTGAGCACTGGAACAGCTCCCCAGGGAAGTGGTCACAGCACCAAGCCTGACAGAGTTCAAGAAGTAATTGGACAATGCTCTTGGATAAATGGTACTCCCCTTGGGGATGGTCCTGTAATGGGTCAGGAGTTGGACTCAGTGATCCTTGTGGGCTCCTTCCAGCTCAGTTTATTCTGTGATTCTGTGATTTTGTAATTTTGTGCATTCTAATAAAAACTAATTTTTAGCCCAAATAAGTTATGGAATTGTTTTATATAAAAGTGATCTGCTAGTCTCTAAAACTGCCTGAGAATTAGCTACTTAACTCTTTCTGAGTTTTAATGGGGTTTAGGTGCATAATTCCATTTAATCCCTGATAAATCTATATGAATCTGTGATATATTTTTAACAGTGACTACTTAGAAAGGCAAGACAAAAAAATGTGAGCTTATAGCATTAAAGAACTTGAGCTCACTGGAAGCTAATTTACATAATCCCATGTCAGTGTAGACATAATCATGATATTGAAGTTAGGGAATACTAATCTGCTTCTGTAGAAAAATGCTTAATTTTTATTAATTAGAGCAGTGCACCATATTTAAGTGTTGAATACATTCAAGTCATCTTATCAGACCTTTATACAAGTCAAACACAAGCATTGTTTTCAATGATTTCACCACAGTAAAAAATCAACACCATATTAGAAGCTGATCTCATTACAAACTGAGAGACAGTATCTTTATCAATAAATGGTTCACACCTACATCAAAAACACTATTTCAAGAAAGAAATCATATTTATTCAGGTCAGATAATGAAAATATGGAGACTAAAACAACCTCAGCTAATATAGTCTAAAATATAATTTAATTTGGAACAGTACCTACCATGAAATGTTATTTTAAAGGTAAATGATAAAATTAATGATTCTTAAAAACAAAGCCTTTCAATTTTTTTTTCTATCACTGCTGTTTTAAGGTAGAGGTAAAAAATTAAATTATATGAATTAGGGAAAATAAAGAACAAATATTATGCCCATATTTTTTGCTAAACTTACTATTTCACACAGAAGAGATGCCATGATCCTAAAACAGCATTACTAGGTTGTAACAGTTAAACTCTGAAAATTAAGACTAAATTATTGTTTCTGGTACAGCTCTGTGTCATGTGCACCTACATTATGAGAAGATTTTCATTACCTGAACACACTCCTTTTTGCATAGGATCTCTGCCACTGCTACTGCATAACCTTCTCTAAAGAAAGAGTAATTAATTTCTTTGTGGATTTTCCTGTGGTGGTCATGACAACAGGAGGTGAAGGTTTGACGAAAATTATTTGTCTTCTCAACAATGCTGTTTTTTCTATCTTAACATTTGCTACATTTTGCACAGCCTTGCTCCTGGAAAAAGTTGTATTGTTATGAGTGAAACTAGCTTAGTATAGCCTGAGGCAGACACACAGCATGGAAAAATTAATACCTAATTTTAAAGTTTTGCAATATTATAAACCACTGAAAAGAGGATCTATTAGGTGGAAGTGTCAGAAAACCTCCATAGTAGATATCACAAGAAATTTCCCTATAATATGCCCTTATTCTCAACTGGCATCAATTAGTTTCTATGTAATGATTTCAGTCTTAGTTATAAGATTTGAAATCTGTCTGAAAAGCTTGCATTTGAACAAAGATGGGAAAAGACAGAAGGTTAGGAAACTAGTTTATAACTGAAACTAAAGAGGAAAACATATTGATGTGGGGACACTGGAAATCCAGGCTTAGAACTCAGGAAAGGGAGACCTATACTGCCTAGGCAAGAGCTGGTAACAAGCTTGCAGCAGAAAACTGCAAATCAGAAAGAAAAAAAAATACAGGAAGAACTAAGCTTGACTGGGGAAATCTAACAAATAAACAGACTGGACAACAACCTCGTTGGAGATAATCAGGAATGGAACAGTCAGATCAGAAGATAAGGAAAAGTGAAACTCAAAGGTCAGGAGAAAATCAGGTAAGATGAAGTGCATGGAAGAACAGGCACTAAACTCTGTTGATAGAGGGTACTGGGTCTGAAGCAGAAAGACTAGATTCAGGGAAATTTCTTTCAGGGAAATGTTGGCACATGCTGTTCTCACCTCATGGGTATATCAGCGTTATTGATTCTCTCTTTAGCTTCGGGTGACTTGTGCGTTAGATAGAAGAATGTCAATGGCAACAAACACTCACAATCATGACAAAAAAGGGAAATCCAGATAACTGCACAGTCACATTAATTCTGACACTTGTTATTTCAACATTCTTGAATTTGCAGTGGTGATGTTGTTCTTGGAACTTAGGTTTTCATTTGTTAATTCTTTATTTCAGCTTTGGCTTAAATGTAGGCTGGATGTTTGCCAGCAACAAAAGTAATTTTTAGATATCTATAAAGACTTTAATAACGAAAACTTGCCCTAAACTCCTTGGCTTACATCTAGTTTTCAGTTTACCAGAGCTTCAAAATTTTTTTTGCTATGCTTATATTTTCTGAAAATACCTCAGTCATCTTCATTTGCATTATTTATTTATTATTTTATTTATTATTCATTTGCATTATTTATTATTTATTTTCCACATTGCTTTCATTTCTGTATTCTATTTGTATTTTATTTGTAGTATTTATACATGTGCAATGGACTTGGCTTCATCTCCCCAGTATTTAAAACATGTATATTTTTTTATGTGCTGTAGTTATTTTTTTACCCAGTAAGCATTAATTAGTGCTAGGTACTAGAATGAAAACAGAATCTGAACAAGTGTCCAGACTTTTCCTCAAGGGAGACTGCTATTTTCCATTTAATAAACAAAAAGATTTTACATACCCTAAGCAGCCCTGAAAGTTTTGGTTCTTCAATGTATTTGCATTTGATTAAATCAACTGTAAAGCACACATCACACCACTAAGGATATGAAAGATAATATATACTGAAACATATGCTTTGTCTGTTTCTACCAGGAGTTTCCATTGGTTTAGGTTTACTATTTCCCTACAACATTTTCATCTCACATACAGGGGGGATTTTCAATTAATAATTTTTTTAAAATCTATGCATTCAATATGCTGGCTTTTGGGGCCCTTTGTAATGATGGACATTTTGAAGCTTGAGTTGCACCAGCAGAACTGATGCATTTAAAGTTTCTTCATCATGTGGAAAGGGAAACAGTTCTCCTGTTTTTTGATGTCTTTCAAAAGATACAGATAGATATACAGATATCGTGGATTGACCCTCGCGATTGCTCTGTAACGCCCCTTCTCAGCTGGACAGGGGAGAGAAAATATAAAAGGTTCATGAGCTGAGGTACGGATCAAGAGACATCATTCCTCAAATATCATCACTGGCAAAACAAGTTCAAATCAGAGAAATTAATTGATTTTATTACCACAAAATCAGAGCAGGATAAAGAGAAGTAAAATGAATCTTAAAAACACCTTTTCTGCGCCCCTCCCTCATTCCTGGGTTTTACCTCCCCTTTTGCAGCAGTGCAGGAAGATGGGGAATGGGGGCTACAGTTCATTACGTGTTGCTTCTGCCATTACTTGGTGAGAAGAGTCTTTCCTGTGTTCCAGTGTGGGATCCCTCCCACAGGAAACAGTTCTTCACGAGTTTCTCCAGTGAGAGTCCTTGCTACAGTCTGCAGTTCTTCATGAACTCTTAAAGGTGGGTCGCTTTTCCATGGGATGCAGTCTCCTTCAGGGAAAAGCTGCTCCAATGTGAGGCTCTTACAGGGCCACAAGTCCTACCAGAAAGCCTGTCCTAGTGTGGGCTCCTTTCTCGATGGGTCTGTAGATCCCTGCCAGGAGCCTGCTCCATCATAGGCTTCCCACGGGGTCATAGCCCCTGTTGAGCAT
Source organism: Toxostoma redivivum (assembly GCA_013397375.1). Classification (NCBI taxonomy): domain Eukaryota; kingdom Metazoa; phylum Chordata; class Aves; order Passeriformes; family Mimidae; genus Toxostoma; species Toxostoma redivivum. Next base: position 151,271 of record VXBI01002475.1, read on the forward strand.
CCACCTGTTCCAGCATGGATCACCTCCATGGACTGCAGGGGAATCTCTGCCCCAGTGCCTGGGGCCCCTCCTCCCTCTCCTTCTCCACTGACCTTTGTATCTGCAGAGTTTTTGCTCTCACACAGCCTTGCTCTGCTCTTCTCTGGACACAGTTACATCTGTGCAATAACAATTTTTTCATTCTTAAATATGTTATCAGAGAGGCCCTACTATCACCTCCAACTGTCTCAGCCTTGGCCAGCAGCAGATCCCTCCCAGAGCTGGCTGGCATTGGCTCAGTTAGGCACGGGGGAAGCTTCTGGCAGCTTCTCACAGACAACACTCCTGTAACCCCACTGCTACCAAAACCTGGCAATGCAAACCCAATACATACACGTACATAAAAAAATAAAAACATCACGATTCAAGGGTCAAAATTCAAGTTACCTTACTTTAAGCAACTAAAGTAAGTTCTTCTCAGAAGACTAATCCTCTTCAATATGCTAGTAAAAAGGGAAATAAAAGGAAAAAATGAATAGGTAATCATTTTGCGATTTGAAAGATTCAGAACATATATGCTCAAAGTCTTTCTTGTTCCATCAGTTACCAACTGTGATTAAATTAGGGAAAGCAAGTAAGTGCTTTAACTTAAGCAAGAAGACATGCACATGAATGGACAGTGGAAGCTTCATCCAGGACTCATTTCTTACAAGATTTTGAAGTACATTGAACAAGAAGCTCAGTTTTTTTCAATTAAGTGGTTTCCAGAGAATAAGTTTTTATTGTTCCTGTTTTTCAGTTGCAACACATTTCTGAAATGGTATAGGTACAGACAGAAGAGCTGGAGGTTTTTTTATGTGAAAATACTTCTGTATTCTTTTCACCCTACTTCTCATTTTTATGAAAGTAATGAGGTGAACAAAGCCGTAGAAAGTCATCACAGTTTGCACAAGCTTAGAAAATGGAGAGAACGTCAACTGATTAAAACCAGGGCGCTAGACAAAACAACTATTAGTTTGTCAATTATTTAGACACCTACAAATATTTGATTCGTTACTCCTTAATTTGCTCACACGGTTCTTTCAAGTGTATTCTCTCTGTGTGTACTCTCTTCACTTCCTGCAGTCTCCATTTCTTCCAACAAATGAAAGCAGCCTAAATGGTTGTTTTTTATTCATGAGTAAAAAATGTACATCAGTAAGGCTGCAGCTCAGAAGGAATATGCAATTAATTAGCAAATAAAAGTGTATTTTTCTTGAAGGCTAAGTAATTTAAATGAGGTACCAATAATAGAGACACTACTCAGCTCTTGCTAGTGTGCTTTATAATGAAGTTATGTGTGTATTTAAATATTTCTTACTAATTGTTCCCTACATACAGTGAAAATTGCCTGTTTTATAATAGATTAGATGTCAGGATAACTGACCCAATTAAATTAAACTAAGATTTCCCTACCTAGTAATGAATGCATTGCATCTGCTGCAGGAAGGTAAGCAGCAACTCCCAGAATTTCAGTGTCTAAGACCTAATCTTGCAGAAATTCATGCTAGCCAATAAAAGCTATCTATTATATATTTCAGTCAGTAAATCCACAGCCTATAAGTATGAATGTTAATTTATGCAATTTACCACTTGAGTTTACCTAGAAACCTATGACATAGAATACGAATAATCTTTCAGGCAGTGTTACTGAAATACCATTTATATGTTTTCCCTAGTCTCAGAGTTTGTTTTTGCAGATGTTGCAGATTTGATTCTTTGAGACCTGTATTTTAATCACATATATATGAGCACCAAAATTAAAGACTACATGGGCCAAGTAGGATTTTTCAGCCAGCTGCTGGTATTTTGGCATACCTGCATGTCTGAGATTGGAATTAAGGTCTAGGTGTCTAAAAACTGGGTTTTACAGTTCTGCAGACAGGAGGAGGAGAAAAAGAATGAGCTCCCAGACAAACACTACTCTATCATTCTAAAACAAGAGCTGGTTAGTTATTTGTTTTTCCCAAGACAAAATGCCCTAAGGCTTTTAGAAGGACATGTTGCATACCTTCGCATGAATTCAAACTCAAACATGAGCAGTGGAATTACCACTGAGTTTCCCAAATCCACAGCAGAGAGTGAGGGCTTGTAGTTCCTTCTTAGTGGCCATTTTTTCCTTCTTAGTGGCCATTATCACAAAATCAGACAGAACTTAATAAGAGCTTAAAGAATTTACCTTAGATACCAAATTTAATCTTCCCTCCCTGGGAGGGAAAGTAAATTCCCTTCCCTTTTTTAGTTTTTTCCATCTCCTATCATCTTGTCCTCAGCCTCCATTTTAGATAATATAACCAGGTCGTCCCTATCCCCAGAGAACCACAAAATACACATCATATTGTTTGATTTCCCAAAAGAAATCTTACAACCTTCTATGAGGTATTTTTATCATCACCTTTTTTCTATTTTTTTTAAAGGAAAAAATATCAACAAAGATAAGAAACATGCAGTACCAAATCCCCACACACAATTATATTTATGAAGGCTGTAGAGAGGAGAATGCCACTGCTAAGAGGAAATATCTTTTAGTATTTTTGTTATGCAACTTTTTGACTTACATTAGATGTAAATTGTCTCTGAAATACCAAATGCCTTCTTGATTGGAAGGGTCACAGAGAAGCATGATGTGAATTACTAATACTTTGCTATGATAAAGGTCAAACAAAAGTCTTCTTAAAAAGCTTATTTATCAAATTCCTTTTTTTTTTTTTTTTTTTTGCATTCTTCAGGGCAGATCTCAGCTGGAGTAAGTTGTCCTAACTCCAAGGCCCTGATAATTTATCCTAAACTGAGTAGTTGACCCTTGGTTTCTAAACAACAAGCTTTCCAAAATGGAAATAGAGAGATAACAATTATATTAAAGAACAGAGGCATTTGAAAGAGAGGGTGCCTGATGTGACATTTCCACACTGTTACATTAAATTTGCAGTGGAAATAAAGCAGAATAGCAGCTCTTACTACCTTAGGCTCTATATCCAGTAAATGTTATGCACCCCCTGCAAGCAGAGATGACACATTTTTGCTATCTGTCAAAATTATTCAAAAGGGGGAAAAATCGTCTGTAGCTGTAGATACCTGTTTGGGCTACTTCCATAAGCACCTCCCACAGAGAGTCAAAAGGACTGTGGGACTGCATCATCAAACACTCTGCCCTCTTCCCACACACTCTCAGTTTTCCTAATATCTCTGAGAACACATGCTTTGGAGGAGCTCTCTAGTTTAGACTGTGACTCCTAACAAATGCAAATGCAGCAGGCAGAAGAAATTCAGGAGAACTGGAAACTGGGAAAGGACATTTTGAGCATTTTAGATAATTTTAATTTATTATTTTAATCTATTAAGATGGATAGAATATTCTAATTTAAAAAGAAATTTGAAACCTAAAGGGAAGGGGAAATTAAAGGTATTTGTGACTTCTCATGTTCTGGCTCATTTTATATGCTATTTAACCAGTTACAACTGCAAATAAGTACCAATGCTTGAAAAGTTTGATGAGCTGTGTCAAATTATTATGATTACCTTATCCTAATACATCTTATAAAAGATATGCCACAAGGATAGTATATGCAACACTAACTGAAACTACTGTTCTTTTCCTCAAGAGAAATATAATATTTATGCTCTAATGTTGCAGACGCATTCAGCTCAGAAGAAAAGTTTGTAGATAAAAAAAGTCAGTTGCTTTCTAAGAAAAAGTGGTAGAAAAACATAGACATGCTGCAACATGTGACTTCACAGGGAATGGCTTTGCACAGGGAAAATTGCAGATTACTTTATTTTTACCTTCTCCAGATTACCTATTTAGAGGATTACTTGCCCTATGTACAGGATGCTTTTCCTTCAACTGAGTGTGGAAGTTTGCAGAGTAAATGTCATAGTAAAAACAGGATGGTGAAGCTCCATTTTTTAGAATTATTAAAAAATTATAAGTGAGTAGAGAAAGCACCCCCAGAGACAGGACTCAGTCCTTTGCTCTAGTCTATATCCTGTTATCCTTGATCCTGAACAGGCTCATTCAGATTTTGTGATGCCTGTTTCTATTCAAAATTAAAATAACAAGGATAATATAATGTATGTGATCGTAACCAAAGGATAGGAATTAAAAGTGAAGCATGGGTTTTCCTGATATTTTTATTTTATTAGGCTGGCTAACAACTTCATCAAATGAAATATTGATTTTTCTGATGACAAACCCAAGCAGAATCCTATCTGATTTCAGCTTAACCGAACTGCTATTTATCTAGCATTAAGGGAAAAAATGCTAAAAAAGGTTTTCCAGTTTAATGTACCATAGCCTACAAAGCTATTTATGAGCTTGACTGTCCATTGGGGATCTCTGGTGAAAGACAGACAGCTGCCAAAAAAAGATAACAAATATTCAATTGGCTAGTTTTTCTACTTCATCTACCACTTTTTCTTTGAGTTCTACACAAGGAAAAATAAATGGCAACACAAACAGTTTTGGGCAGAGTACATCACTGAAAAATATTCTCTGAGAATACTTTGCATATGTTATTGGTGCATCTCTTATTATGCACAGACTTATTTTGAGAAATGATGCATGAAATGTACTGTATACAACGAAAGCTGCCAGGGTATCCTACAAGGGGAAAACACCTCCTTAGGATTTCTAACATTTTGGAACATTTCGGAACATTTCAGGAGCCTTAACTTGGAGACATAGAAATATAATTAAATGCAAAGTCTGAATAATTAAACTAGCTAGGTTGACATTGACCTTTCACTATCATAAACCATAGCAATTATTAAAAGTAATATTTCATGCATATTCATTTTTTCATATTTCATGTCCAGAAGCCAAATTCGATTTCTTGTTGCCTATGAAAAGACAAACGATTTCAACTAAACTTCTAGTCATCCAATAAAAAAATAACTGATGCTTGCAAACTGTCTGATAATTAAACACAAAGTATAAGAGATGCAGGGACAGTACATATACAAAATGGACTGTGCTAATTAATAAGATTAGTTTAGCCTTAGTTATTCATGCAAATACCTCAAAGCATATTCAGCAGTGATTTGCAGCACATTTTGCAAAATAAGCAATTTGTATGCAACTGTGATGCAAAGTTCATGAGGGCCAATACTGTTAAAACATATTCTGTGTAATGGTGATGGAATCATATTTCTCCTCAATCAGAAATAGATGTGAAAATTCCCTAAAATAAATTTAGAATTATAGTTGGGAGCATAGTTTTAAGCTATGGCATTAGCCAGGTTTATATAAACACACATTTTTTTTCATTTTTTTCCAAAAACATAGAAACAAATTTTGACCATCTGAATCAGGGATGGCTTGGGAGTGGGAAACAAAACAAAAACAAAACAAAAAAACAGCTCACAGTCTCACAGAATCGTTTAGGTTGGAAGTGACTTCTTGAGATCATCTAGAACAACCTAATAGTAAAATACTATTGTTTAGTCCTGAAGAGATATTTTTAATTGAGGTCATCACTGTAGCTGCTTCACACGGGCTAAATTGTGCACTTTTGCTTTTAGATTAATATTAGACTTTTTCATGCTTTGTATAAGACTATAAAAATTGTAGAAAAAAGACATGAGAAAAATAATTTCTTTAGAAGACAAAGACATTAAATAAAGTGTTATAATAATCTGTAATTTCCATAATAATCTTCTTTTTAAGTCAGTTTATCAAGAGATGTAACAGCAGATACAAAAGCAAACTAGGAATGTAGAAAACAATTTTCTCTTTTGAAGAAGAACTCCCAAGTTTTCTTGTCCAGTGGTCAACATTACAAAAGAAGTCATATTCTTAAACTTCAAATTTGGCTGCATTTTTATTTCAATTTTAAAACTTTTCTATTTTTGTGGTCAAAAATTTATTGAAACAATTGCCCATGAGTTTCCATTGTTTTATTTTCTATTGTATAATGGCACTTAACAGCATCTGTGGAAAACTTGTTTCTTCAGGAGAAATATGCATCCAACTGCATATCATCAGGAGACACTTCAAAGAGGAAGACTTCCTTTATTTCCGGAATTTAACAAAATTGCTTCCTATGTCTGTATTCCAGAAATCTGACCATAAACTAAAATATGTCTCTTTATATAAACTTCCTTACCTTAATCTCTCAGAAGATTTCGTCTCAGAAGACCTACTGTGATGTTGGTTTGTGGTTTGTGGGATTTTTTAGTTCTCCCTGGCAGTCCAATTTCTAAAATCATCCATTCAGATTTCTTATTCTGCAGTATTTTTGATCTAAAAAGCTGATAAGTCTGAAACCAAGTATATGCAAGGGATAATAGTAGGTTTTGTCACTCATGACTGACTGCATCTACATGAAACTGTTACTTTTTTTACAAGATTATTTATGTTGAATTCCTGTTTGGAGACACAAACACTGATAGCTGGCGAAATGTTCCTTAAAAATCCACTCATCCTTCTTAACTCCCAACTTCTTTTGGTTTGTTCTTTTTTCTATTATGGTTCTCGAGGCTCCTACTAGATGGCAAAAAAAAAAAAAAAGGTAATGCCTATAGATGTTCTACATTGATCTTAATATAATAATTTCTTTGTTACCTAACAGTACATCTTCTATCGAGGCTTTTAAACAACTTTTTCTTAATTCTAAAAGAAAAGAATTTTCCATGATGGGTAAAAATTGTGTCAGTTGAAAAAGAGTACCTAATTTTATTTTTATTTTTTATGAAGTGGGTATTTTAGGTATTTACTAATGGCAGTTAGGACATTATTATTGGGGAAAATGCTTTTAAAATAATCTTTTTCATCCCTTCTAGCCTGCAAAACCAAAATGAAAGTAAATGTTAATCTCTCCTTTTCCCCACATTATTTTTTCATATTAAGGTTTATATATTATCTAGAATTTTCTATCAAAATTCACCTCAATCAGTCTTTTCATAAGATTTTCCAATCAGTAAAATTTAAAAGGATTTAAGTATTCTGTGTCCATGAGAGGAATACCCTAAAGAGAGTCTCAAAGTTTTCTTAAAAAAAAAGAAAAATCTCGAGAAAATATTTAGTAACATTTGCATATTATGTAGAGAATTCATAAAAAAATTCCACATTTTGAATTCTGTGAAGAGTCTAGATTAGTAGAAGACAGCACAGCCTCTGAAATTAGCAATTTTACTGTCAAGAAGTAAGCTCAGGAAATATTGTATTCCATTTTGATTCTAAAAACTGAAAATTGTTTCAAGTAAACTGTGACTTAAAAAGTGACTTATCATAGAGTATGTAAATTGAGCTGAAAAAAACCTCTTAGAAACAAATAATAAATTTAAATTCATTTGCTTGTCTGAATTTCAGAAAGGTCTTTGTCGTTGAAGTTAAGCAGAAAAACCAAAAAGCATATTTTGTATCATCAGTATCTCTTACCAAATGTTTTCTTTCTCTTATCCTGTGTCTCCAGGTAATAATTTGAAAGCTAACATTTCTTCCTTTGTTGAGTTGTTGCTTTGTGGCCCTTTCCATCACAATAGAGGAAACAACCTTAGTAAACTAGCTGATAACTCTAAAAACAATCAAAGCCATTTAAAATCATAACCACCTTTATTTCTATTTTGACTATGTTTTCTCATTTTAACTTAATATATTTTACATTTTGAAAGACATAAAATGGGAAGATTTTTCAAAACATCCTGAGCAATTGAAATACCGTAGGCTGAATTAGAAGTCTAAATACCCGAGATGTTTTCAAAATGGAACAGCTGGTAACATTTTTGAGTATTTTTTTCCCATGGGAATTTTTGAATAAATTATTTCTTAAAAATTATAACTTATAATGACTGATCAGAGTATTTATATACCATAGCATAATATCACCAATTTTTGCATTTGAAATCTTGAATGGAATAAGCAAAATAGAATATATGTCATAATAAAAGGGTACTTGAATTTGCATTTAAAATTTATCAAAGTATTTGCAGAAATACTTATTATGCTCAATGGTAATTTTGTACTTTCATAATGGAGTGTTTGGTGTATGAGGTAAATTGGAGTCACTGTGACAGACACCTGTTACAAACCCTACAAGAAAAGAGTATGACAATTAAATGTACATTACACAGATACTATGACTACCTCTCAACTCCAAATTCCTTTTTGACTTACATTTGCATATGTTTTAAATATGTTTTATACGATATTATGGTATCGTTGGACTACTTTAGGATTTGGGCCTCCAAATTAGACCAAGATGATTTTCAAAGATATTTAACTTCTATAGGTGCATTTCCATAATGTTGGTTTATTGTTGAAACAGAATTTTGCATTTCCCAAGTTAATACTTCCTGAGGTTTGGGGACCGTTCTAGTCAATTTACCTAAAACTGATAAGATGGCATTTCTATTTATTCACACTTTTTTTAAAAAAATTTCCAGAAATATTTGTTGATTAAAATAATCAGTAGGAATAGATAAAACATATAATAGTTCTATGAACTCTAAAGATACACAGTAGCAACAAAGTATCTTTTAAAGCCATAGTTCTTCTGTCCACACTCATTGATTACCCTTCACCATTCTTTTGTATCATCACAGGAGAGTTGCTGAAGGATCATGATGGATTTCCAGGTACTTTACACTGAAGCCATATCAGAGACCACAGCACAAGGGGGACTCTCAGTTAAGTAGCCATCTTTTAATACATAAGTCAATTAATGTGATTTTAATTTTATTTTTTTTAAGCAGTGAAATCGAAAGAAGATAGATGCCCATTAGAAACTGCACAGAGACATGGCTACCTCAGGTCTGCTTATTAAGGTGGATTGAAAACTGGGAATGGGGAGGACAGGTATGACAAGATAGAAGAAAAGAAACTGTGGATACCACATGCATGATTATTTTTTTCTTTCATATATCTTAGACGATTTGATCCTTCTTTTTTTTTTTTTTTTTCAGCATAAAATAAACTTGGATAACCAAAATTCGGATGAGAATATAAAAGATCCTTGAAGAATTCTGTTTTTTTGATAGACTTTGGAAATACAGATATAAAGAACTACTGGAAGACAGGCATAAGAAATTATAAGTGCTTGGAAAGAACTATCTAAATAATGCTCCTTTTTCCTGACCCAATCTTCTAGGCTAGGCCAAGAAGACTTTCACCACAGAAATGATTGTTGAGTTCATTCAAGCACCTGCTGAGTTAGTCAGTGACTTATTCTAGTAGCAAAGGTGAGAGAGCTGTAACCTCTTAAAATTGGTTTGGGAAAAAGCAAACAACTGAGAAAATGGGAAGTTTTACTCTGTTTTTAATTGTAGATCAGGCCAATCCTCTGAATTTTAATGAGATAATTTTCATGACCTTTAAGTGTAGTTGAGTTATAAGCTTTGAACACTTGCAGTTTGCATACTATTGTAGATATAATCCGTAGCCTGGAAAAACCAAATAGAGAAAAAAAAGCTAAATCAGAAGTCTCAACTTTGAGCATAAGGCTCAGAGTTAGGAAGGTTATATCATTCCAAGTTATGAAATAAAAGTTTTTTTCATAAAAAAGAGACTGCCTCCATCAACATGCACATTATGATTACAACTGCCACCTCTGATGAGAGCGCTCATCAATGAAATATACTTCTGTAAACTTAAAGAACCTTAAAGAATATTCCAGGAATGTCCAGAATTTCATCACTCCAGAAACAGCAAGGACTAATGAGTAAAATTACTTCCACTTTTATTTTAAGTATAGCATTTCAACAGAGTTCTTTAGCCAAACTAATTCTGAAGTCATGGGCTTACTACTTACAATACTTTTTGAAGTCCTCCATCTGAAATTTTCTGTCAATTCTCTGCAACTTTCTTCAGTTTGGACCAGACTCTGATTTGATCTCTGTTCCAAAGGCAGCAAGAATTCTCCAGTTTGGCTTCAGTAGAAAGAGTGTGGTCAGCAGGTGAAGGGAGGTGATCCTCCCTCTTTACTCAGCCCCAGTGAAGCAACGTCTGGAGGGCTGTGCCCAGTTCTGGGCTCCTCAGTACAAGAAAGACAAGGAACTGCTGGAGAGGATCCAGAGGGGGCCACAAAAATGATTTGAGGTCTGGAGCATCTCTCTTAGGAGGAGAGACTGAAGGACCTGGGTCTGTTCAGGGAAGAGAAGACTGAGAAGGGATCTCATGAATACGTATAAATATCTAAAAAGCAGATGGTGCCAAGAGGAAGTTGACAGACTCTTTTAATGATTCACCGTGACAGAACAAGGAGCAGTGGCCATAAACTAAAGGACAAGATGTTTCATCATTTGTGTGAAGAAGAACTTCTTTGCCATATTGAGGGTGAAGAGCACTGGAACGGGCTGCCTAGGAAATTTGTAGACTCTTCTCCATCTCTGGAGGCTTTCCAAACCCATCTGCACACATTCTTGTGTAACCTGCTCTGGGTGGCCCTGCCTTAGCAGGGGAATTAGACTGGATGATCTTCAGAAGTCCCTTCCAACATTAATGATTCTGTGATTCTCTGAAAATGCTCCAGTAGAACATGTTTTGGAAATATTTTCTTTTAATGCTGTCACTTCCATCCTCACTACACAAAGAAACTAGACCTTAGAATCTTTCTGGCCTCCCTTTTACTTTTTTTCCATAATAAGTCATAGATACATAAATATAGTTATACTAAAATCCTTCTGTGATTTTGATTTGAACCTAGACATTGGGTTTTGCCCACAGTTAGCTGCAAATATAATTTTTTTCTAACTTCTTCCTTCTTCTTCTTTGTGTCACCATTGAGGGAAAGTGATAAGGTTGTCTTAAACCTATTTAGGCTACCTTCTGAGTTGATTTCTTGCTTTTTTTCCTCTGGTTATTACAGGTTTTTCAAGGTAGCCTTATCTCTGAATTTTTTAGGTTGAATGTTTGAAGTATGAGATAACATCCTTACAATGTTCTTTTCTTTCCTACCTTTCAGTCAGTGACATGAGTTCACAGTTTCATTATTAAAGCTAAATGCTTTAGTTAGGAGCTCCTGTTTTTAAAATTGTACAAATCTCAAAACCAGGAAACAATAAGCAAGCCGGATGAAAACAAGCAACTCAAGTGATAAGAATATTTATAAAATCAACTGTAATTTCTCTATTTTAAATTTCAGAAACAGCACATCAGACCAGTACTAAGCAGTAAGCACAGTTTGCTATTAAGGGATTTTATCTCTTGCAGAAGTATCCAAGAAAACACAGTGAAATTGAATCTCATGGAAGTAGGCCTTGTTCAAAACTGTTGCTCTGGATAAAGCTGTGTTGCACTTTCAGATAAGCACAAAGCAGAGAATACATGCTTATGAATCCAAACCCTAACAGAGACAATTAATTTATGATTTTATTGGTTTCTTTTCCAGTGAATTAGCAGTAGGTTTATGGGGCTATGAAATGAGACAGATTATATTATTTGGGAAAATGTGTGTGTATACATCCTTGATTCTACCTGGATACATCTGCACAATATTCTAAAGGCAGAAAAAGGTCTCTTCTCAGGAATGGACTAAAGGTAAAGGCTTCCTCATGCATACTTTTTAAATTATTGGCCATCGCAGCCTCAGAATTAACACGACAAACAATGATCTCTGCTCTGAATGATGCCCGAAAACGCCTGGTAGAATGACAAAGATGTAGTCAGTGGTTAAGTCTCTCCTTGCATAGCCTTTTTGACACTTCCATAAGGTACCTTCTAAAACTAAAGATGTCCTTTGGCATGTAACTCTGAGATCAACGGTGTGAGCCACAGAACCTGGAATTTTTAGATCGACCTGTGGAAACTCTCAGCAAGTTTTCACAACCTCTCAACCATATGTTCAGAACAACTGAGAATTTACTGTATTATGTTGCAAATCATTTAAATACACTTCATAAATGCCTTTGAAGTACCTTCACACAACAATTTGCTCTTGCCTACTGCTCTATTTGCTTTATTAATTATTGTGTTGACAAGGTGTCTGCTTAGTTCAATGGATCATCTTGGGAAGAGAGACAAATTTAGGAACAGATCAGCATATATTTTAGACAGCCTTTAAGTATTAATTTTATTGTCTCTGAATGTCACTGGGAAAGTGGATTATTTCTAATTTTTAGGTAAGATATACCTTCTTTAAAATGGCTGAGGGATTGATTTGTTTCGTTTTTGACTTTGTCCATGAGCATGGTGTGAAATGACAGATAAATGCAAATTAAATCAAGATCTCTGCATAATTAGGTATGGGGTATGTAAAACTCAAAATAAAAGCAGCTTAAGTGACCTAAGGGTAAAAGCACTTTAAATAAGCCAATACTTATTACTCCTCTTCTAACTGTTACATGGGACAGAAAAATTATGCTGTGTTATACTGACATGTTGTCACACCTAAAAAGAATGAATGTCAACCATTAGCCAATGTGTTGACCTTTAAAAGTGTAAATGCAAACTTGGGTTAATCTAGGCTCAGATTCAGCAAATCCAATTTAATGAGTGTGATAACAGTAGACCCAGCTAAAGTAAGTTGCTGACTAATTTCTTCTATGACTTATAATGGCTAAATAAAGCCACCACTAATAATTTAAATTGTTTTAAATTAAATTCAAACACAAGGAAGTAATCAAATTATTATTTTGATGGAAATAAAACATTGTCACAGATGTCAAACTCTTTTAAAGATAAATATTATGGAGATAGAAGATACTCCCCTGAAATCATTCCTCAAAGGAGAGAACAATTCCCAATTCTGAATCCCTGTGTTTTTTAATACATAAGCCTCATAGAAGACGAAATATAATATATTTTAAAAGCATGTTTCATGCTTGCCATACCTCATGGTATAAAATATACGAAGACTTATTATGTTTCAGAAGATTATGGATATGAGAAAGGTTATCATTATTCAAAAAGTTTTGGGACAGTAAAACAAGTTCAAGTCTCCAGCCATATTACCATTGCTGTCCTTAGCTTCCATAAACTGAAACCAAAATAGAAACATTTTGAGAAATTCATATGATTTTGAACAACAGAAAAGAAATTACTGCCATCAATGACTCTACTAACAAACCTTCTTGACAAGATAGTTGCATACATGCTTAGCACACTCTAAAGCATACCAGCTCTGGTTAAAAATTGTAAAGATTAATTAGGTAGACAGACATGCTAGCTGGGATGTTGGTTTTGTTTTTTTTTTTTTTTTATTTAAACATGCATTTATGCCATCAATGCTAACCTGTATTTTCAAGCACTCTGACTTTCATCCTTACATTTTTGTTGGCAATAGCCTGACATTAAAGTTATCTCATGCATATGAAGCATAACTGATACTTTTCAAATATGGACGATATGAGGACAAATATGACAAATAAGGACAAATATGACTAGTTCATGATTTATGTAGTTACAAGTAATGACTATGGAAATGCTTAAAGACACCCTTAGGTTTCTTGTTCCTTTGATTCATTTGTAAATTCCATGTGCAAAAGTGCAAAGCGGGAGATATATAGTAGCCAGATGGAAGATGGAAAAATCCCAGTGAGGGAAAAGATTGACACCATTAGTGTGTTCAAATATGTAATGGGAGCCCAGGAATGCTGCAGAATCTCTGTTCTTTATGGTATCCAAACATGATTGAACATCGGTACTGAGCAACCCTGGCTGGGGCTATTCTGAGCAGGAGCTTGGACTGGAGACCTCTAAGGATCTTTCCCAACCACTGTATTCCTGTGGCTTTTTGAATGTCAGCCTCCCTATCTTGCCAAAATTAGAGCCACCCACAGCGTGTGGAAGTTGGCCTTTGGTGTCCACCACTGTCCAGTTCCTTGCTCCATGGCGACTGGCTTACCTCTGGCCCAAGGCACATCACCACAAGTCTCAGGGGTGTGCTTTGTCCTGCTGATCACAAGGCAGTAGCCCTCTCACTTTCTATTCTTTACCTGCCCAAGCCTCACCCCTTTGTTTTTCTATCTCTTTGTTAGAATTGGGTAATCAACAATACTACTTAATGTGAACGCACAGCCTAACAGTTTGCCAAAGTATTGTTTGGCTGTTGAGAAGGAAATGATCAATGGAGTTTGTCAGAACAAGGCTGCTTTGCACACTCAGTACCTATAACTCATGTACTTGTGAACTGTAATCTTTATGCAAACGTTAAAAAAATGAAATTTGCCTACTTCAAACTCTCATTAGAAACTCAAATTCCTAACAGCTTGAGCGAAAGGGTAAACTAGCCTGAAGAAGTCCTAAAATTGGGTTTCTAGATATGAGAAAACTAGAACTCTGATTCAGACGATTTTTTTAAGAGACTAAAAACTTCTGCTCTGCTAAAATTATCTGCACAAAATTGTTCTTTGTGTGGCTTTATGTACACAAATATTTCTTCCTGTGAGCATTCCCAAACTACACACATTTATGCATTTCATTGTACGATGAGTTTTGCCTTGCATAGGTGCTTATACACAAAAAACAAACACACCTGTAATTCTGCTAGTGTCTCTAGGCAACATACAGCTGTAATAGAAAGCAATGTCTCTAAAAAGAAAATGATTTTCAACTATAATAGTCCCTACACCTGAAGGTAATTCTTTTGGACTTAAACAATTTTATTGATTTTGCTGAGTATAGTGAAACTTTCTGATTCCGCAGACAAAAACACTTCTGAAAATAACACTTCCTATTCTTGTACAGTTTGCACTTCATCAGAGTAAAAGAACAGTTTAGTCCAATTCCAGCTGAACGGGTGAACCAATTATGGTAGCACATTATGAACTGACAAGTTCCTATAATAGCATTCCTAGCAGACAAAAAATAAGGAGATTAAATCTAAATTAGTCACAGCCTTAGGCTTTCCCTTCACAGCTAAAAGGTTACTAATGGGACAACCAACAGAATATTACCTAATCCACCTGTTTATTTGGTTTTGGTTTTTCTTCTTTGCAAATAGATTATCTTCATTAAAGGTAAAAAAAAAAATAAAGAAGGAAAAGGGAAAATACTTGAAGCTGAACCAAATTCACCTGACAAAGAAACACAGAAAAACTTTGTTACATACAGATGGAATAAAATAGTACTATCTTTTTGAGATAAAATAAAAGGGAAAAAACATTAGATCTTGATGGTCAATAAGTAAATTATAGACATGTAGTATACTTATACACTGTCTCAGACAGGTCAAAACACTTAAGACATTTATTCCTCTTTTATATTTTCAAGGAAGTTCAGACATTAAGTTCTATATCAATGGTAAAAAGTTATTTTATTTTGCATATGAGTGTTTAAAATAGGTCCAAACATTGACTCCATGCATTGATTTATAGCAGACTTTCTCCCAGACACAAATCTCCTACACCAGATAGCTCACTCCCACTGAAGTCAGAAAGGTTTCAGCAGCACGGCACAGCAATATCAGTGCTGCAGTGGGCTCCATAAATCTTATGACAGACTTCACTTGGGAGTATTGCCATAAGAGAAAACAGAGAGTGAAACTGTCTCCTTACATTGGTGTTACCATGACAGAAGCCAAATTTTTTGCTCAGACTGTCCAGCAAACACTAAAGTGAGGGAGCTATCACTGCAGCATCTTGTGGAGAACACCAAAGGTTTATCTCTCTTCACTTGTGCTTTTGCTTGGCTACGTTGCTTTCCCTGTTATATTCCAACCACTCTGGCTGGGCAGGACAATACAATTCCCTCTGTTCAAAGTCCCCTTGGCCCTAGACCTTTATTTCTGCTGGCACACGCAGTGCTTGACGGGAAATTTGGAATCTACCGTCACTTGCTGATATAATGTGCCCCTAGAAAACCTCCTTCCGTGATTCTCCCATTCATAAAATTGGGATCAGTAGGGGATTTCAGATATGCTATTCTTGGAAACATAGTCTAGATGAAAACTCTGTTTTAACTCTGTAAAAATAGAAGGCTTAAGATACATAGGGCGCATGACTGAGAAGCCAGTATCTTTGAGAGATATTCCTCGCCAAACTGACCATGTTTGAGAGGAAGACATCCAGATTCCAGAGCAACCAGAGTAGTTTCAAGAGGCTTTTGATAAAAGAAATCAGCATAAATAGAAGTATGAATGAGGCATGAAAATCTGCAGCTGTGGGTGGATACACTGGAGTGGCAGCGACTGCAGACATGGCCTGACTGATTATTGCCAGCTGTCTCCTCATTGCACTGCAACCCTGCAAAGGGGTACAAAGGAGCCCTCCCAAGGGTGCTGCCTCTGGCTTGGTGCTGGCAGCATGTGAGACCCTCATCCTGAGGTGCCTGGGGCTGTGGGGATTTCCTCACTGTTGTGTTTGTTGGTAGGTTCTGAAAAGCAGCATGAGCAGCTGCTGGGCTGGAAAGATTACAGGAGCGTGACAATAAGTTTATATGGGGTCAGTATTCCTCCCTGTAAAGGGGAAAGAGGCCTGGAACCCAAACATGCTGAATGTGGGAGAGAGGAAGGTAAAGTTCTTTTGGGCATTAGTTCTATAATAATGTTAGGAAATTAATTGTCTTAGCAGTTTCAAATGTCTACTATAATGATTTATTTGTTTCATTACTAATGCTGAATGTATAGCTCGTGGAATGACAGTTAATTACCAGTTTTAAATTAACCCATATCTTTCTTCAATCTGAATTTGAATCACACAAAAGTAAATATTATTCTAATTGTATAGGTGAAGCAGAAGAAATGAGACCAGTAAGAGGAAAAATGGCCAGAGACAGGCACAATACAGAGTTGGTTACCTGTAATTCGAAACCTTACCCTATTTTCCATGCTTGTAGATATATCAGTCAGGAGTAACAGAAGTAATTGAAATTAGATTGTTCAATGCCACAATATGGTTGAAAAATTCAAGATGTATTGACTCCACAGGTTTGGAAAGACCACCTCCAGACACATATATGTACACAGAATATTCCTTTACAAGGACAAAAGGACAAAGACAAAGACAAAGACAAAGACAAAGACAAAGACAAAGACAAAGACAAAGACAAAGACAGAAAAAAAAGAAAAGATTACTAACAGGGGTCAAAAAGTTTGTCTCTAGACTTCAGCTACTCCTCCACTCCCCATAAAAAGAAGCTGTAAAAGAAAACTGCCCAGAAACATCATGAACTTGCAAATTTGTTTGTTTGTTTGTTTGTTTGTTTGGGAACCAGAGGGAAGGCCTTCAACTTCTTCACTGAGCTCTCTGAATAAGCAAATTAAGTCTGGATGTCATATGAGAGCAGCCAGCTTTAGAAGACTAAAGAATTTCAGAGGACCTCAAAGACACACCTAAGGGAATACCTATCAAGAAACTTTCTTAACAAACTTGAGCACGAAAATAGGGGACCAGAAGCCTTTGGATCCAGAAGATCAAACTTCTAGTTCATCAACTGCTGTGACGCAAAATAAAAATATATATCAACTGTGATCTAAATAGGATCAGACACCAATATCTACATATGGACACACAGACATAAAATTTGCTACATATTTTTAATAATTTTAAGTAGTTATATATAAATCTAATGGATTTTCCCCATCACTCCTATTTAAGCTTCAAAATGCTAAACACACTGTTTATCATTAAAATTATAGGCTACTACTTCTCACCTGAATCTGTAGTGGTGATGCACTTCATGCACATGATGTAATCCCTTGGGGATGGTGCTGTGCCAGGCCAGGAATTAGACTGGATGATCGCTGAGGGTCTCTTCCTCTTCAGCGTACTCTGTGATTCTGTGGTTCTGTGACAGTCAAATTTTTCAATGTTGAATTAGTTTTGCTAAAACTGAGTTTGCAAACTTTGGTAGGGCACCTACACTCTAATGTTGTCCAGCAGTGTTACCAAAATAAAATAGAATGGACTACAGCTCATAAAAAAGTAGGCTTTGAACTGGCCTGTAGACTATAAATTATCTACCCTTAACTTGTTTTTGTTAACTCCTTTTTAAATCACAATTTTCTTGGCAATAAGCCTGACACCCACTCACCACCCCCCCTCAAAGTACAAAACATTATCAGGTTTTTGAGGAATCACAAAGCAGCTTATTTAATGTTTCTTTCAAATAAATACATGATTTGGTAACAGCTAACATATAAGAAACAAGGCTGAAGTTTGATAACAACATGATGAAAGAGTAAATAGCCTGTGGGAACAGCAATAGAAAAATGATTTATATCTCAGCAATCCATGATGAAATAGGAAAGAAAAGTACATTGGAAGTCAGCATGTAACACTGTCTTGAATTGAAAAGAAACATGATAAAGTAATTTACACTGGAATACATCGAGTAATTCTCTCTGTATCAGGTCAAGCCATCTCATTAGGAAGTAGAGTACATCAAAATTAGAGCATTAGAAAATTTGATTGACCCAAATATCCAACTAAGCTATTTGCCTCCCACAGTCTTTTCTCTCCATTAAATTTCTGAACATCTTATTTCATTGCTCCTGTCCCTCCACCTGGATAACATATTTCCTCGCTGATCAGCACTACCTACACTCAGGCTTTTACAGCACCTGGCAGCCTCAAGATCAGACTTCTGAAACTCACTCAAAAGGTCAGGGACACAGCATCACTCCTCTGTATCCAGCTTCAATAGCTCATTTAGGAAAGGTCATTACTGTTATGAAATAGAATCATTCAATTTCAAACTTTAAAGCCATCAGAAAAATAAACACACTGCAGTTTGAAGTAAAAAAAACAAAAAAAACAATCAACAAACAGCAATGGAACCTGTTGAAAGCATTTAAAAAGCATTTAAGTGGTGCAAAAAATGGAAAATCCACTTTTCTAGATAGACGATGGATAGATAATGTGAGAAAAGATTAATGTAAATGGACTTTTATATGTAATAGAATCTGTAATTCTGGTAAATACAACATTCAGAAGTTAAAAAAAAAGACCAACTCAATTACTAGAAAGAACTTCTGAAGAGATTTTGCAAACTTTTGCCACTAGAAAAGCAAATTTCTTTATTGGGGCAGAAAAAGTTAGAAGTGGTAGATTTATTTCTGATACAAGGAACTAATAACCTAGGAGAAAGCTATGTGGAAATCTGTTGTTAGGCACAAGTCACAGGGAAGTGGCAGCTGTGAGTATGTAAGTAGCTATTTATGTTCATGAACTACCTTAAAGATACAGTAGGACCAAGTAGTTTCTGGCTCAGTGGACTTGTACCACTTTGACTAACTGGATGAATATTCTACTGGTTAAACAAAACTGAGATCCATTCTAATTTCCTTGAAATCAATTGCTAGTCCAGGCTACAGGAAAAAATCAGAATTCGAGAGTACTTTTGTAACCAAATGTAAGAGGGGGGGAGTTGATACCAAAAGGGTAATTCAATTTTCACTGTGCCTGTGAAACTTTTAGCATTGAAACAAGGCGTCCAAAAGCTGCTTTCAGCAAGGACAGTGGGAAGAGAAGAGGAAGACATCTGACTCAAGAATGCACTGATAGACAAAACCAAGTCTGAATCTCTGGGAGCTAGGGGTGGGATTTACAGTAATGGGTAACTTGTAAAATGGATGTAGAAACTGTATGTAAGCACACACTTGTAAAATCACATGTCCACATAAGGCTGGGAGTATCCCCCGTGGGACCTCAGGCCTGAATAAATGACGGCCTCTTTAACATAGCTTTAGTTTTTGAGAATCTTATTCCTATATTTCGCATATTTGGTAAAACTTTTGGCATATGAGGACTTGGAATAGTGTCTTACTTAGAACTTGAAACAAACCACAGTTTATAACAAGGCTTGAATTTGTAACAACATTTAGAAATAATTTTCAGATAGTTTTTGTTTAATTTTATTTACTTCCTAAGCAAGAAAGGTAAAGAAAACTGCCACCATAGTATGTTTGTTCAGAGAGATATACCATTAACCTTTAACACAGTGTATCTTTTAAAATCACTAAGGTTGAAGTTATCTGCCTCTAAACCCTGGCTAAACAGCCAGGTATACTAGCTGTATTAGCTACTTTTGTTATAAGAACAGCCTAGCAGAATATATTGGTCTATCTAAATGGTAAATGACTTACTAGCAGTGAAACAGTCACCATATAAAAGTGTAGAAGAACTCAGCACCTGAATGTGAATGATTTTCTACTTCACAGCTTTTCCAATATTCTCTAGCTTGCCCACAAGTGTGAAGTTTCTGATGGAATTGAGGCATTAATTTTGTGGTGAACCTTTTTGTATGATGTAATAGTTCATGGAGCTCTAGTAAGCACAGGTAGGTTACTGAGGTTACAAAAGAGAACTCTTCATACAGCTGTCATGCATCAGCATGTCAGAAGTTAAAGGAGGACTGTCAATAAACAAGTGGGAGAAATCTTGCTGAACAAAAATACAAAAAAAGGGTAGCTAGTTGAATGCATAAGATAATGTAATTCTGCTTAGAAATTATACAGAACATTTACTTCTACTAAAGCCTATCTTTATTCTAATCAATAAATTAGTCAAAAATCATTATAAAATAATCTCTTCAAATATGGTCTACAAATTGAATATCAATTTCAATATAGAAATATGTCATTTATAAAACATCTTAAAAAATTTAATATATCCAGCCTACTTTTGTAGATTGTAATGCATACAAAAGACTCTAGTATGGGATAATTAATTTTTAAACATAGTCTTACAATGATTCTAATTTATAAAGTATTTACTGGAATTACTAGGAATTGGAGTGCCGACAAAGAGGAAGATAACTTACATTTTTCATGCAGATGCAAACTTGGATCCCTATTGATAGTACAATGCTAAAACCAGGCTGATCAATCTTTGTATAAAGTATTTTTCTGAAGATATTGAAACACTCCTTGATCCTTACTCTCTTCAAAGGGCAGTAACATAGTAACATACAGATCATGAAATCAAAAGAAATCATCTCAGATTTATAGTATGATAGGAGCATCTTGTAAATTGCTGCTTCTGTCCTGCTTCTAACAAGCAGTTTGACATCCTTCACTCAAGACAAAAGCAACAGATACACAACTAGAAAATTAACCTTAAAACCACAAAAATCTAGAAGGAAGCAAGTAACAATAAAGCTTAAATTTCAGAGATAGCATTACTTGTGTATTCTTGCATGCACCTTTCAAATGTGAAGAGCTCTGGAGCAAACACTGTTCCATGTTTCCTCAAACTAAAGTATTTTTAGCTGCCTCTTGTACCCTGAAAATGGACTTAACCTACCAAATTGCTCAGGTGCTATGTTTTTACCTCAACATTGCCTGTCTTTGATGAAAAACAACTTGGTGCACAGCTTGTACATTCCTAAAATATATCTTAACATCCCTATGTGATAAAATCAGGGCCCAAAGAGTAAAATAGTCATTGTTTCCTCACACACAGAGGAAGCCATTTTAGTTCACAGCATCTTATTTTCAGTGGACAGGATGTAGAAGAATAATTTACTGATGAATCACATCTCTGGTTGAAGTATTTCACTCCCTAGAGCAGGGCATATAGTATTTCATAAAGCACAAATGATTAGATGTTTCAGAACACAGTTCTGAGGCTGCTCAAAACTATTTTGGGTACTTGTAATAAATAATTCTCCTATTCTGTGACAACAGAAAAAAAACGATGGCTTAAAACCAGTTTTAAACACTCTCCTGCTCCAGCTCAGCCTGAATACACTATTGGAATTGAAATCCCTTTTTTGTGTAAGGAGTGAGAAGGTCGTAATGTGTCAATTTGTGAAGAGATCACGAAAAGATTTAAAGGTAATGCATACTAGACTAAGTTCTATTTGAAAAACTAGATGGAGAAGTAGTCATATAGTAGTCTCTGACACATCAGAAACTGAATATAATTTTTCCAAACAAAATTTACCAAACAGTGCAGATAATAGTTTTGATATTGTGTTGAGTTGGTTTTTACAGTGTATATTTGGGAATCTTTCTCTCAGGTACATATGTTATAAGTGTTGCATTTATATTGATTTTTTTTTCAAAATATTTTCTTTGTTAAATTTGAAAACCTTTTCCTGCTGTCTGTCATGGAAAATTCACACATACCAGTGTGAAGCCCTGATAAATTTGAATCAGTCTACCAATGAGGTTCACCAAAATACCTTAATTTAAAACTAAAATTCCATTGTTCACAAAATCTAAATTTCCATAAATGCAAATCTCATCTGAGCTTTTGGTTGTACCAGTATATAGCTATTAACTGTCCTTCATTTATACTACTGTTTTAAAAAAGAGTGACAGAAACATCGGTCTTCATTCCATATTTCACCTCTAGTTTAGTAATGGTATAGTTCTTCAGGCATGACAAATTATCAATGTTCATTAAGTTTATACACTGTGTGCACAGTTCTTTTATTCTAGCTACCCAGGTGTGATTCTTTCACAAAATGTAACGTTTGGATTTTGTTAGTAATTTCTCTGCAAATAACTGTAATATACTAATATTAATTTTTCAGCTAAAGGAAAGTGGGTTTATACTTACCAGAGTTAAGAAAATCTGCTGTAATTATAACTATGTTGTTGTAGTTAAGTGGATATAGAACACCTATAGCTCCTCCCAATGATTTCATTGACAACACAGTTCATAGGTTTTTTCACATGCACTCAGAGGATTTCAAAACTGCTTGTGAAGTTTTGATTGTGACAGTTAATGATGGTGGGGTGCACATAAGAATCTCTGTACTCATATGTGAATAGAAATGCTTGTGACACCTGACTGAGAATATTAGTTCACTTTATTTTAACAAAAACAGAAGATTTTATTCCTACTTTAGTTCCCATCTTTTAGCATCTCTTAATATTTGAAGAATCTTTATTCATAGTGAATCTGCTGTATAGGATATTAAATCAACCTTGTTTAAGATTGTGTTTCAAACCAGAGTGCCTTTTCCTGGACACAGGAAATGAAACTATTTTTTCTGTTACATGTATACAAGGTACACCAAATTCTTTTAAGGTGTTAAATATTTTTCTTCCTACTTCCAAGATATCTCTTCACTCTATTTGAAATTAGGATTTCAAGAGTATTGTACTCTTATAAGTACTTATTTTGTTTTGATAGAGATTCTAATACATATTTCAAATTGCTCTGTAATTTGAAAGATCTTTCTTCTGCTCCTCAGAAAATTAGAAAGATCTGTAAGAAAAACAAAGGGAGATTTAAGATTTTTGAAATATCAAAGACCTATAAAGTATAATTGTGTACTGGTTGATATATCACTACTTATAATTCCAGAACTGCAATGACAATTACTCTCAGCTTGTGGTAGAGTAGAAAATCTGAACATTTGAGCAGACATGGGTAAAAGAAATAGGACAATTACAGAAATTATAAAACAGAGCAACAAAGAGACAACATATTTTCAACAGACTTTTAGGAAGATGATTCTTTGTTGATGCTTGAAATAGTATACTGCCAAAAAGGACCTTTGACATAGATCAGCTAAATTAGACTGAGATATTTATGGTGCAATAAACCTAACTACAAAGAAGCAGAATGAAACAGGAAGAGTACAGAGAAGAAAAAATATCATAAAACTTGAAGATTTTCAAATAAATGTTGCATCTATTTGTTACTACAATTTTTTTTTAAACATGTATTTGGACCAATCTATGTTTTACCTCTCCCCCCTCTCTGATTTTTTAACACACTTTTGACATGGTACTCTTTAAAAAGATTTTCACAATGTCTTCTTCAAGTATTTCTAGTCTAGGAAAGAAAAAAAGTTTTATTTTCACCTTTCTGTAAGTTTTTCCTCCTTCTCCTTTTCTGTTTTTTCACCCAACTCACAGGCCACTATTCTCAATGTTTATAAAATTATACAATGTTATTTTATATCAAATATACAGAGCATATTCACATACTAGGAATATTTGACTCTTGGTTCAACTATGTAATCCAGACTCTGCGCTTTTGCACAAAGTATTAAGAAAAGTCTTAGAATACTATTGGATCTACATTAAAAAAAACCTGAAAACCAGTAAATCTGGTTTCTAACACTTCACTTATTAAACTTTGTGGAATAAATAGAACTTCTACATAGAACTGTTTTCAAATTCACAGTTCTGGTCCTTGTGCTCTTTTTTCATGTTTCATTCTTCTCCCCAACCTCCTTTAATGTATTTTTTATTTCCTAGAAAACAATTACAAGAAATTAGAAAAAAAATATTCATGGAAGCAATTCTTTCTGTTGAAGTTATGGTATTATTTTTCATACTTCACAGAAGCCAGGAGCTCATTTAAAACTGACAGTATAGTTGTCACTCATGAGATTATGTTAATGCAAATATTCCCTCCAGTGTTGTGATTAAGTTTATTATCACACCTCTCTGAACTCTTCCAAACAATCAGCCAAAGATATTCAGTGCATCATGTCTTATTCAACATATTTAGACTAGATGTTATTCTACCCAATCTCTTTATTTTAAACTTTGCATTTTCCACTGTAATAGCACTCCCTGTTGAATGCTTAATTATGAACAAAAATTTCTACTCATGGTAATTTTATTTAAATTACTGATGTGCAAAGTTTTACCCACTAGTTTCAAAATAATTTAATAATTTCAGTATTAGAAGGAATATCTCTGCAGGAGATGTCAGATGACTTTGGGGAGATTACAGCACTCAATGCAATAGATCTTGCATGATTTTCCATCTGAAGAGCTGCTCTGGATATTTGTAGCTGATAGAGCTTAAAGTTTTGGCTATTCAAGTGACCTTAGCTTCTGTGTCTCCAATATATTCTTAGTCTGCATAAAAGTACTTTGTGAGAAATACTGTCTGTTAATACTGGAACAGCATTTGATCATCATCAGTATTGTTGTTCAAATGTGTTAGAAAGTTACAGAGATGTTTCTCAGAGTCTAAGATCTAAGAAAAATTTAACAGAAAACCTGGATGGTTTTTTGTTGATTTTTTTTTTTTTTTTGCTTCCCATTATACCAATACCAGTTTCTTAGAATGTGCTTTCTATATGCAATTATTTAGCATTTTAAAGGATCTTTTTGTTTGTTTGTTTAATTTAATACCTCCAAGATAATTTTTCTCCGCAATTCAATGTTTCTTTTCATAGGTAGGGTTGAGCAGATGCATCTTAAGACTTCACTGAAGTACTCTTCAGTGTACTGAATTAGTATACAGTACATTTCTGGCATGCATATTCAAGTAATTCAAATTATGAAATACTTTCTATAAATACATATATGGGTAATTTTAAAATCGGCTTCCCAGACAGGAAAACAATCATTTAAGTACGTGAAAAACACAAATTCAGAAAAGAAATAAACATGGATGCAGTGAATTGGTTTCAGAACTGGAATGCATATTCATCAACATATTTTACAATATTCAAACATCCTACCATTAATATTCATATTGATGAGCTGTCAGTCTGTTTAAGATCTGTAGTCATAAACCCACTTATTTAAATAGATGGCATCTTATGCAGTGTAAGTCTAAGACAGCTCCTGCATTTCTATATTTCCAACACTGAATTTAACATCAATACATTGAGTAGTAAAATTATCACGGCTCCAATTTTCTTTAAACCATTTCTGTAAAATATTTTTGAATCAGCTTAACTCTAACCGTCCACCTCCAAAAAATCCGATGTTGCTTGTAGGCAACACTCTTCTTTAGTGACTGTACTATCTGGTTTGAACATCCAGCGAAGAAACAAGTCAAAAAGCCCCTCACACAAAGTGATGAATGAGACAGGCATATAGGCTTAATGGGTGCTATAGGTAAATTTTATTAGAGTTTCTTCCCTAACTAATAACTTGTCAGATTGTTGGTAAATTCAAGCCCAACAGAACTATTTTGCATGAGTACTTTCAATGGTAAGGCATTTGGATTCTTGTTATTAACAACTACAATGGCTTATTTATGATCCAATAAACTGACCAAAGGCCAACCAACAAGTAAATAGCTTCACTGCATTTATTATCACAAAACTTTCGAAATGTATATAATCAGTGGAAAATATACCAAGGAAAATTACCAAAATAGCAATCCTCCAACCTTGCAGAAACAAGATTTAGTATTGAATTTTTGCATGCTGTTGAAGAATGCCTAAACCTTCCTTTTCTAAGCTATATCCCTTCCAAGGAACAGATATGATAAAAAATGAAAGTGTCTCGTAAGTTTAATTACTTAGCAAATTGTCCCAATAATTATGTAGCAAATATTCTTTCAATCTTGCTCCTAGGCAAACCAGTAGGAGAAATGCAGTCTGAGCATGAGGAGAAACTTGTGATCAACTACATATTGAAGAAACTGTTCAAAAGGCTTCATCAGCTTGAGCCCTGCTGCCTACTTGGAGAGAGCAAAATAAATAATCAGGAGTAATTTTTTCTTCAGATCACCAGCCTTTGTGCTCAAGCAAGACAATTCAGATTTGGGTGATTTGTTGCATTTGAAACTTGAAAACCAAGTAATGCAAGCCTTGGATAACAATTTTTGAAAACATAAGAAGGAGGAAACGGGATAAACCGTCATAAACGGAAACTGCATTTCTTGGAGTGCCCCAGCTTGAGCAAATCAAAGAGTACTAGATGCCTCAAATTCACGAGAAACACTGAAAACAATTTTTCACTCAATGATATGGATTTGTTTCCAGTAGAGAAAGTCCAATAGTTGAAGTTTAATAATTGGCAAGCCATACCTTTTAAGAACAATTTTGGTTGGGTTTTTTTCTTTTTTCCAAGTGTTGACACTTCAGCAATGGTATTCCAAGTAGTAACACTATATTTCTCCTTTCTATGAAATCCTGCCATGTCCTGGATCTTAATGTGATCTTGTGCCCAAGAGTACCACAGATTAATTCATAACAGGAAAAAATCCAGCACAGGAGACAGAAGCTGCACCTTTGAGAACCATCAACACAAGGCCCAGCTTGGACTGAACCTACCTAAAATGGAAAGATATTTTACAATACAGGATTAAATTTCCTCGAATTTTAAGGACAGCTTTTTTGTACAGTAATGGTAATTTTCTCTAAGGTCAAAACTCACCAGAGAACACTTAAACAATAGTCTGGGCTTCTCATTATTGGGAAGATCATATTCTTATTATCAAAGGCAGTATTAAATGCAAATATGTTTATAGAAAGTACATTTTCTGTCTGCTTCCAATGATAGAAATGATCAATAAAATGCTTTCATTAAGTATGTTACCAAGAGTTAACATTACATGTGCTTATATTAAAATATTGTTGTTCAAAAGTATGTGCTTGCACTTACTAAGAGGAGTAACTATTCTAACTTTTTTATCTATAAAGATGATGCTGAACATTTAAGCTGCAGCAGAGGAAAGGTGATTATATTGTGAGAACTAATAATGTGCAGACCTTTTTCAAAACTGCAGACTGTTTACACCACCTTCTGAAAATATATACACATACCTGGAAAGATAAAAGAAAGTAGTGAGATTTTTATTTTATGAAGGGTTTTCTCCTGTGTACAGTCTTAATTTTTCAACAGCAAATCTTAAGAAGAAATGCATACAAAAATCCCCACAAGCTATTTTTAATTCACATGTACACCTGTCTCTCCATATGCACAACTATTGCAGCTCTAAAAATAAGCCTAGACAGAACACTATTTTAATGTCACCAAGTAAAAAAGACATCAGCAGAATTAACTATTTGGATCAGTAGATGTTTTTTACTGAGAGCATTTTCTATACAACAAATCCACAGCTCAAGTGAATGGAAAGGTTACTTTTTATTGCAGAGGTTCAAGCCGTAGGAGAAATAGCTTATATAAATGTGCAAGAGTGTTTATAGCCATTTTCAGAGGACTATCCACACAGGACTGGGGGAAAAAGTACATGTTTTGCCTAACTAATTCTGCTATGGGCCATCTGTTACTATCTGATCTGAAAGTGTCAAGAAGTTAAATATTTTAGTACTATGGGCCCAAACTACTAAACACATTGAAGTTGCTATTCTTGTGCAATTTATTTTATGCATCTCCTAATACATAAAAGCAATAACACTGTCTCTACCACTTTAAGGAAAAAGAACTATGTTTTCAGATCCCAGTGCCTCAAAGTCATTGACATGCGTGATTTTTCATTTCTTTTTAAAAAGGCATGGGTCTTTTGGTCCACACCACTGTACAGGTCTTGCAAAAAACACTCTCCAACAGAGATAAAATAGGATAATTTGAGCTGGGCAGCTCTAGTATCATGGCTAAAAGCACATCCAAAGGAAACAGCCAAAGTCAATCAATCTTACAGACTGGATAAAATATATGTGCACTCTTCATCTTTAGAATAGACAGATGTACTTCCAGTTTTACTAAAGTATAAAATAAGTTCTTTAATTGAATATTTGAATTAACCATAACTATATCTGATCTATCTATTTACTATATCAGATTATTAGAACTTTTTTTCTCATAGCCTTATTAGAAAAACAGATTTGAAGATCATACCAAGCTTGATGAACTCAGAATATTGCAGTCTCTCTTTCCCTATCCAAATTCATGATTCATCTTGAGGAAAAGGTTTTTTTAAAAGAAATGTGTTATAAATCCTTCTTTCTGTGCTCCTTCAATTGAAACCATATATTTTCTGATTTTTTCTCTATTTCCATTTTGAAAAATTTTATCTCTACAATAACATTTCAACTGAGCACTTCCCTATGCAGAAATCAGACTTCCTAGAAATCCCTGCAAAAATGTTTTCACCCAGCAAGTACACATTAATGCCTACTTTTATATTCAGCATGCACTTGAGGGAAGTAGCTAAACTGGACTGATTTCATTCATGTGGTTTATCACATATGCTGACATAAGTACAACTTGGGTGATACAGGGGGCTTAATCAGAAAAAAATAAATAGATAGTAGGCTTTTTGTTTATTAGTCCATAAACTGGAGGAATTTTAAACTTCCTCATAAAAATTTAACGAGACTTTCTGTACTCATAGCATAGAAAAGCACTGGCAGAAAATGCAGAACTTCCTGATGGAAGTAAAGGTCAAGTCTCACTTCCATTCATCTTGAACACTGTGCCAAGTTCTCTACATACCATAATTCATCAAATAATCTAATTAACTTGTTTAAAATTATAATTAAGTTAGGCATACTTAAGGTCATGCAATTACAGGTCTGTGAGAGAGTTTTACACCAACAAAGCAGCTGCAATCCAAATGACAAATCACACATTCTCTAATAACTCTTCATTTCCAGACAGCTATTAATAATGCTTTTTTATAACCAAGTTAAAAGGAAGTTTTGTTGCTTTGCAAGTGCTGTCTGTTCAGAAATACCAAATACCACAATGATTAACTCAGGACAAGGCTTCTTGATTAGAATTTGGAATCATCACATTCCAAAAACATAAACAGAGTCAGGAGATGTTGAGGTTTCCATTTCCTCTTGGCTACTGAATTCACAGTGATTCTGTGTGCTTTTGTGGTTTGGATTTTGGTTTGTTTTTTTTGGTTTGTTTTTTTTTTGTGGTTGTTTGCTTGGTGCTTTTGGGATTTTATGTGTGTGTGTGTGTGTGTGTGTGATTTTATCTTTGTTTGTTTGTTTGTTTCTATATTTTCTTCCTGGTTAATCTGTTAAATTATCCATTTCTCACGATGTGAGAGGACATAGATTTGTTAGACTGTATGTTCTTAGGATGTAGCCTCAAAAGAAGTGAAGAAAAAAAAACCTCCTAAATTACCTAATAAAGAAATACCAAAATCTGCCCAGCCCCTGAACTGGATAATTTCACCAATATATGATCCTTTGTCCATGGTGAAGATAATGCTGCAGTTCCTAAAAGGGACAGAGGTGAGTAGCATGAAACTGTTTTGCCTTGTTATTTTAGGCAGTCAACTGAGCTGAGGCATGGCAAGACCAGAAAAAGCAGACAGTCTGACAGTAAAAACATTGCTGTGTCAGGAAACCCCTGTCCATACAGGCTGCCTCAGAAATAAACAGAACAGAAGGAATGAGTATATGGTAGCAGCTAGAGTGTTGAGCTTAATTTTGCCTGAAAATTATTTCTAAAATAGTTGGGGTTGCCTGCTTACTTCTGTTAATCATCAGAAGATAACTTTTTTCCTTCACTACAGTTTATCTATCTGCTCTATCTGCCCTGTGCTTTGACCTAATGTCAGACAGAAATATAGAGACATAGTCATGCAGGAGGAACTGGAAAAATTATTCCATGTAGGAAGTTTCTAGCAAAAGTGAGGAGTGTGGGTCTGAGTAGTTATCTTTGTATGCATCTTGCAGAAAGCTAGTATTAAATTCACCATAAAATGATTTTGTGAAACACCTAGACCAATCATCAACATCACTACATACCACAAGTAATTTAAAATTGTCCTTTTCTTTGTAGATTTTTTTTTCATATTTGTAGAGATTTTTTTTAAATAAGTTGGTCTTGAAGTCTTAAAAGTAAGAAATAGTATTTATTTTATTCAATTTGATGATAATGAGACCAAAACGGTTTAAGATTATTTTCTATCAAACTCAAACACTAATACTAATGAGAAATTAACCTGAATACAGCCTAGCAGTTAGCAAACATAAAAGATTTCTCTTTTTTTGCTGCATCAACCAGCAGCATGTTCACATCCACAGGGTACCTCCCTTTAGATCTACTCATAACTCACACTTTTATTATGGTCTCTGTTATAACAGCTAAGGTGCAGATTTCCAATAAATGAAAAAAACGCACATATTAAAACTCTTGAATATCACAGCTCATGCCATGATTTTGTTCACCCATAATTCTGTCCAGACTGTCACCAATATTTTAGTGACTCTCCTGGGTCTCCAAGAAGTTCATAATACAAATCAGGGTGTTCTGGGATAGAATTAATTGTCTTTGCTGTGGCTGGTATGGGGCTGAGTTTTGGATTTGTGATGAACAGAGGGTTCATAATATGGAGATGTTTTTGTTATTGCTGACCAGGGCTCACATAGGGCTGAGGCTTTTTCTGCTTCTCATATAGCCATGCTAGCAGGGAAGTTTCTGGTGCATGGGGGGCTGGAAGGAGACACAGCCAGGACAGGTGACCCCAGCTGACCAAAGGGATATTCTGGACCATATGACATCATGCTCAGTATATACAGTTGGGGAAGGAGGAGGGAGGGGGAGACATTTGGAGTGAAGATGTTTGCCTTTCCAGGTAATCATTATGTGTGATAGGGCTGTGCTTTCCTGGAGAGGGCTGCACACCTGACCACCCATGGGAAGCAGTGAATTAATTCCTTGCTTTGCTCTGCTTGTGTCAGTGACTTTTGTTTCCCCTATTCAACTGTCTTTATCTCAACCCATGTGTTTTCTTTTACCTTTCATGTTCTCTCCCTGAACCTGCTTGGGGGGGAGTGAGCAAGAGCCTACACAGGGCTTGGTTGCAGATCAATTCCTTCTTTTCAGCTTTAGTCAACTGTATTACAACAGGTACTCATAGCTGAACCTCTCCAAATGCATCACATAGCTGAAATACAGCTTCAAATTTCTCCAAGAAATCCAAAAAACAGAGTGTGCTCTATCTTTTTTTAGAAGTGAATGTCGGGAGCATATAAGCTGTTCATCAGCCTGGGTAAGACAAGAACATCCAAGCAGTCTTGAGAATGGAACAGATACCCTGCAGGTGTTCTGATGAGGCTTTTAAGATTTTACTTACAGATTAGGCACTGGGAATTTCAATGTTTTACTCATTGATAATGAAATGCATTTTTTTCTTATATTATTACAAACTATACTGTATTAGCAGAAGGTACAGCAAAATCTAGAAAGGATGTATTTGTTTTTGTTTTTTTTTTCAACAAAGCTATTTATATAAAGTTAGTGGAAGTATGTGGGTATAAAAAAATGCACACATATGTACTTTTATGGAAGTAAATAACCATGACTTTCCATAGCTTTATGATCACTTCTTTATGTAATTATTCTGAAGTCATCAAAATAAAATACAGGAAAACAAATCTAAAAGTCTTCAATTGGTTAAAAGAAGATGCTCCTGTTTTGTAGGTTCCTTGATAACGCTGCATATTTCTCTCCAAGATTCCAAAAATATAAAACATAGCATCATGAATGGTGAAGGTTACCCAGAAACACACAGTCCTATCAAACATTTCAAAAGCAGTCTAAACATAAGTGTTGTGAATACACACACAGAGG
Source organism: Toxostoma redivivum (assembly GCA_013397375.1). Classification (NCBI taxonomy): domain Eukaryota; kingdom Metazoa; phylum Chordata; class Aves; order Passeriformes; family Mimidae; genus Toxostoma; species Toxostoma redivivum. Next base: position 183,322 of record VXBI01002475.1, read on the forward strand.
TGTGGGACAGAGAGTTCAAAACTAACAGCGTTCCTCACCAGCTGTTAAGATACACCCCTTGCACTCACACTGCAGGAAGCCTTAAAAAAAACCAAAAAACCCCAAACAAATTCCTCCTCTTTTCCCCCTACCTCCCTCCCCCACAAACCAACAAATTTCTTCCAAGAAAAGGTTTATTCAGTATATTCACAGAATGTCAGGAGGCAAACAAATTTTCACTTAAACATCCACCACCTATATTTTCTTAGTTTGGATTTCTGGGGCAGATGCACCATAGAATTAAAAGCAAAAGATCATATTTCATCATTATTTAAAAAAATGTCCAACAGCCAGCAGCAAAGCAATGCAGGAGTCAAAATGTTTATTCTCACCAGCTTTTTTCATGAACGCTAATAACTTAAATACTCTGCATTCTCTCAGGATCTTTTAACATCAATAAAAATTTGTTATCCAAACACAGGAGCTAAGAGACAGCCAATTATATATAACAACAAAACTGCTAATGTTCCGACATAAATGATTAGTCAAAAAACACTAAGTTATTTTATGACACTTTGAAAAAGGAATGGCACTATTTTTTTCCATTGCAGATCAATCATTCCTGCTATTGGTGCCAAATTAATGCTGTTTTAAAGCTATATCTGTTTGCTTATAAAAGCTCAAGATACCATAAGAGGTAAATTCCCTTCTTATCTATTTTCATTAATAATCTAAAAGTACAACTGGTTCAGATGAATTAAATATCAATTCCTCTCCTTCCCCATCCCCTCACCCCAAACCAGTGGAATCTCAACAATTAATCTAATCATCTTCAGTCAATGACAAAAGGATGCCAACAACATATTTTGCTGATGAGTTCCAGAATGACAGAAATATTTTTATCACTAGTACCTATCATCAAAAGGTAAGGGAGAAACAGGAACAGTTTAACTAGAGTTAAACTAGACCCGGAAAACCTTGGTTCACACCAAGGAAATGAGAGAACATGTAAGAAAAAAACCTACAATGGCATATGTTTAATTTTCCATGGACCCACAAATTTTAATTTTTTAATTTTATAAATTCAGGAAACATCAAAAACAGCTGATCTACTGATAAAGAACACCAAATTTGGAGGAAAATAACTTCTTTCTTTTCCTCTTTATTGTGGTATATCCGTAACTCATTTAATGTTTTGTTGTTTGGGGGTTGGGGGAGGGATGTTTTGTTTTGTTTGGTTGTTTATTTTTCTAGTAAATGGCAATAAGTTCTTGTGTAAGATTTCAATTTTCACTTTGATCTTTCACAAATGTCTTGTATAAAATTAAATATCAATAGTATAACTTGCTGAACATTTATTTTCTTCTGGATCCAGTCGATCCAAAAGTCACCAGTTTCTTGTGAACAGCACAAAGAGCCATAAACTCAGAGCCCTGATGATCTGAAAGGCTGGTTATTATCAGCATCTACTAATTCATGTGACTGCTCTAATATCCCACATTGCTTATAGTGAGAAAGTAAAAATTTCATTCTCAGTCAGGTCTGAAGCCCCCAACTTTTTTTGTCAACTCTAGAAATACCTCTGAATGGGTCAGGTTTCTTAAAGAAGAGATTAATTTAAACTAAGTGCTTCTCAATACTTCAATGTAAATTTTCAGGTCTGATTAAGGTATAATTTCCTCTCTATGAAATAAAACCAAATTAATCTTTATCAAGAAGCATTTGATTTCTCTCTGTATGTATATATCTCCTATATTTGTTCAATCACTCTTTAGAAATAGCAGGAGGCATGTAATTCATGCAGCCTATCACTAATGAAGGCAAGGCTGCCTTAAGTTTGATGGTTTATGAATAGGACAAGCAGTAGCAATAAAATTCATACAGAGGGGCGGAGAAAAGGGACCATGGAAGGGAAACAAAAATCATTACAGAAATGTAGTCATCAAAAAAATACATCTACTATTACCATTAAGTAGCTCATTTTACAGTCCAAATGTTTTTCTTTTCTTTCTTTTTTTTTCAATCACAAAAAAGATTTATTTGCAATTGATAGCGAATTGATAGTGAATACTCACTGCCTTCAGCCCTTTGAGTGCTGAAGTTACCAACCTGATAAAAGCCAAAATGCCCATACTGGAATTTTACTTAGGCAGATAGGATGTACTCAAGGTTAAATGCTACGTACTGTCAGTACCCAGGGGGGTATGACAAGAAATTTTCTCAAGAAAGTATTTCACAGGCATGGTTCTATAAAAGCATCATTCCACTTCCAAAGCAGAGGATTACAGTCCCAGGTACAAACTAGTGCATGCCAGAAACTTAAGCCTGGGTTAAGTTTCTGGTTACATTTATCTCACTCCCCACCACACACCTCTAAGTACAGACCATACCACTAAACAAATGAAAAATAGACTAACATCAGAAATTAAAACTGTGCAACAACCACACTGATTTCCAAACTGAACTCAGGATATAAATGCAGTTTAAAAAGCATTTCAATTTCAGCAACCTTTGACTCCAAGTAGGCACCTACAATTCCAAATGAACTAGCAATTTGTAGGAATATCTTTTGAACTGATTATGGTCTTGACATGACTTGATACATTAGAGGTCATAAAATCATAAAATGGTTTAGGTTTGGAAGCAACCTTAAAGATCATCTAGTTCCCCCCTTGCCATAGGCAGGAACACCTTCACTACATCAGGTTGTTTAGAGTCACATTCAACCTGGCCTTGAACACTTCCAGGGATGGTTTATTCACAACTTCTCTGGACAACCTGCTTCAGTGCCTCACCCCACTCACAGAAAAAAAAATTTCTTCCTTTCTAAGCCTACTGTCTTTCAGTTTAAAGCCTTTTGTTCTATTGCTACAGGTCCTTGCAAAACATCACTCTCCACCTTTCTTGTAGGCCCCATTCAGGTACTGGAAAATTGCTTTAAGGTCTCCATAGTCACTTGAGTTCTAATTCTTACACATATCCCTAAAAAATTTCCTTTTATTTTATGTTAACTTCTGAGATGTACTCAAAGTACCTGAAATAAGAACAGTTATAAAATTGTTTCTCTCATCATTATCTAATCCAGTGGGAAAAGGAGTGGGAGGAAGCAGCACATCTCATTTATATACTATACACTTTTTTACTCCAGCAAAACCTTTTGTGGAAGTTACAGCATAGGAACATGTCTCCCTTGAGTATTTAGACCTGCAAGCAGTAAAAAAACAAATACACTTTCCACTGGATGTCCAGCACTCATCAGTCCATAGACAGGGCCTCTGGGCTACCTTTCCCAAAATAAGGAAGAGACTCTCAAAATTAAGTTCTGGCTGTATACAGACCGAGATCCAGATGGTGTGCTCTCATTTCTGGACATACTGCCCCCTGTTATCATTATTTCTCATCAGAACATGTGCATCACATATTCAGAAATACATGCTGGCGTGTTTAAATGAAGTTGTTTTTCTGTTTAGATATTTGGCAGTGGGTCATCCTTTTTTGTCATCACATGTCAGATAAAACCTTCTTCATATTTGGGGATTCCTGAGGGGTGTTTTTAATTTCTCAGCACTGACATGTGCAATAAGAATTTTTCAGCATAATTTCTTATGTTTGCTTGTCAATTTAGAAAACACACAGTCCAATTGAAACTACGTTTCTTTCTCCTCACCCAGGGAAGAGCTGCCCTCACTGTGTCATTGCTCAACCAAAAACCCCTACTGAGCATGCAAGAGTCAATTATGTAATGGAAACCACACAAATATCCAGATCACCCTGTGCACAGTCCAGCCGTTTACAGCCAGACCTCTAACACTGAGGTAAAGCTGAATGTATGGGGTGGTTTGTTTTCACCCATTTGGGAGAGGTGAATCTGTGCTGGGTGTGCAGGGACCAGAACCAGAGGATTTCCTCAGACACATGCCTCCTTGCCCCAGGTGAAAGTGATGTTTTCCCATGCAGTTGAAGACTCAGGTTCTTCCTCTAAATCTGTATTTCATTGAGACTCTCCTCATGTGTAGGGAGACTAAAATAATTTTCAGGGTAAAATATATAAGCTTTTTGATTGTAAATCTGACAGTATTTAGTCTAGTAGGCACAGAAATAAAATTGGAAACATGAACTCCAGTTGATCAGAAAACAGGCAAATGAACCTAGCATAACCTGAGAATTCATATTGACTGACTAAATTTCCTGGCTAGGAATCAGCAAGGTTTTGCTTTTCTTTCTGGCGGGATATTGAGGCTGGAGGACTGACTTTTCTCTGAATAGTTTTTTTAATTATTTAACATATATAATCACAAGCCAGCAGCATATACCAATCTCTGTTTTCCCATTCATGTCTCTGAAAATCCCTTTTTTTTTTCTTCCCTCCTCTGCTATGTAATGTCATTTAAATAATCAGACTCTTCTGGTCAAAAACATGAGAGCTACAGTATCAATCAATATCCTTACATTTTCAATAGCACAGGTTAAGGGACTATGACATTTCCTAAATATTGTGCCTCTTATTTTAAAGCATACTTTCATTAGAATCAAAGTACACTGTCCTGATACCATTCTTTTCTGTCATCTGCATATTACAAATTTTCCACTCGATCATCTTGTTAAATAGTTTTTGGAAGAGGTTATATAAAAGATAATGCAAGTATCAAAATTACTTTTTCTCAGTGTGGGTTTTAAAGCAATCAGTCTTGCAATAAGCAAGAGACTCTCTTGATAGGAACTGTTCTTATTTGTCAGGCATATTTCCCTAAAAAGAGTTGACTATATATTAATAGTAATCTGTCGTTCTCCCTATCAATCAGGAGTTGCAATCAGCCACAAACACACCCTCTAGTTCTCCTTCAATCAGGGAAACAGTGCAGAAACTCAGCTGCAAGTATTTAATAAATGCATAAAGGGAAAAAATCAATCAGAAACTGTTGGGGCCACACATGATACCTTTATTTAAACTAGAATTTTTCTTTCTCTATGAGCAGTTTTATAATTTATCAGGTTTGTCAAACATTAGCAGAAGCTGCCTGGCTGAGTCACCATCCTTGAAGGTATTTAAAAGATGTGTGGATGTGGCACTGAGGGACATGATTTTGTGGTGATCTTGGCAGCACTGGGTTAATGGTTGAACTCCGTGATCTTAAAGCTTTCCTCCAAGCAAAATGATTCTATGATTTTCTTCATACAAGGGAATGAAAATCTAATCTAGGGCCATAATATCTAGGACTGAGTATTTTGGGAAGTTTCAAGTTCACAGTTATTAAGAAAAAGAGAATCAGTGTTGAAACAGTTACCACTTAGCACTAATGAAAATGTATCTCTTTTTTCCAAGTGCTTTCTGGGAATGGAAAAGTAGGTTACCTGTCAGCACTTCCCAAACAAGCTCTGCAGCAAAGCACCAGAGCAGACTCCCCATCTCCCAGCATTGAGGTATCATTAAAAAAACACGATGAATTTTAAAACAGGAAGCTTGGGGGATTTTGAAGAGCTTAAGACATTAGCAAAACAGATTGTTTCTCCCAATGGCATGTTTAAACAAGCAGGGCACTTTCAAAGCATTACTGTATAGAACAGAATTTCACTTATGCATGTGTTTGTAATGCCAAATACAAGCTTCTGAAATGCCTTGCAGATTATCCTTCACTATCAAGGAGAGACTTTGTTAGGTACTACTAAGGCTCCAGTCTCAGGACTATATGCTTTGATTCCCCAATGGGAAATTTCATCCAGGGACTGAAAATCATATGAAATATTTGTTAGTTTTTACAGTCATAGAATTGTTTAGGTTGAAAAGGACCATCAAGACCACAGAGTCCAACAGTTAATCCAGAAATGCCAAGTGCACCACATTAACCATACCCCTAAGTGTTACATCCATACCTCTTTTTAATACCTCCAGGGATGGTTACTCAACCTCTTTCTTCTCTGGACAGCCTGTTTCAAAGCTTAAAACCCTTTAGGGTTATTAGAAATCAATTATTTGGGGCTTTAGAAACAATATGAAATAGTTTGGGGGTGAGAATTTTATTTCTGTTTTTTTCACCAGGAAGATTGTCTTAAACCACTGTAATAAATTCATACTTGATAAATGACATCCAAGAATCAGGAGAAATATTTGTTTAATTTGTCTGAAATATAAGGTGCAGTAACAATAACCTCGACTTAAAGTCCTCAGAGATCCTTAGGGATCTTTTTATTGGCTTTAATTCGGGAAGTCCATATTAATACTAATTTCATTGCAAAATACTTGTAATTATCAGAAATATGTACACGTTCCTTAAAAGAAAGAAAAGCATTTTAAAGTCAAAGCATTTTAAACCAGAACATTTTTAGATTGAATTCTTGAAAAATGCAAGGTAGAAATGTTACTTTTAAGATATGGCTACCTGCAGCACAATTTTGTACTCCAATTGTTGCCTGGTGAATTAACTGTCCTTCAAAAACGCATCTAATAATGGTCTAATGCAACTAAGCTGAAGTATTCTACCTCTGGTGCTATCAGAGGATGTTATTCTTGAGCTAATTCATTTTGTGACATCAGAACAGGAAAGCAGTTTAGCACTCAGAGTAAAAAATGTGTTCTTTGGTAGCCTTGGAAGCAAGAGTGGAGGAGTTTTAAACTATGAAATTGTCAAAAATTGAGTTTGAGTAAACCGTAGAACACTAGTTCTCCAGAAAAAAATGTGGAAGATGCGTCACAAATTTTATGTATATGTATATGTGTATGTATATGTACATATATGCATCTAAATATAAAAAATTTGAAGCTAAATATTTATTTTACTGTGGATACGGCAATACAAAGTTTCTCTTGTTTAATGTTAGGTGTTTACTAAGTATAAATTCTTCCTATACTTCTTAAAAGCTACCAGTAATCTTCCTATATGTCTCTTTCAAATACTAGTTAAGCAAATATTCTAGAAAATATTTAGGCTTGAAGTTGTTTTATTACTTTTGAGCAAAAGATAGAAATGCACAACAAAATTGTGATTAAAGAATTGAAATATACCTAAAAGGGAAAGAACTAAAAGCTGGAAAAGAATTTTCATATGAACCATTAGACCCATGTAAAGTAGATAACATTGACCTTTTAACATTACATACTAAATCTTAAAAATATCAAATTAATATTGCTTTGATACCATGCTAACTGGCTTTCTAAATTATAATTATATTTATTAAGAAATGTAAGTCTCACACTAAAGTATCAATACAAAATTATTCAGTCCATATTTTGGTCAGAACATAATATAGATCCTTCTGCATTACCTATTAATCATAGTACTCTGTAGACTTAAGTCAGTCATTGAGCTGTTCTGGTAAGTTATGATAACCATATTTTGAAAACACTAAATAAAAATGCAATAATTTAAGAGATTATTTTGCAGGAGTCATACAGGATGAGTTACTCTACTTAACAGGTGGTTTTTTAGGTACAGTTTTGGGAAGAAATTAAGCTATTCTGCACTGCTATTTGTCTGTCATGTTTACTTTTTATCTGCTAGAGAGCTAAGAAGAAAATATGTCTTTTTCTCTGCCCTTGCTTTCATTGGCTCAGTGTATTACAAAAATCATATATATTATCAATCATGTGTATTTATATATTCAAAATATTTTTTACTTAATTCTGAGACACAACATCTGAAGTTTTGGATATAGTGGCACCACTGGGAATACATCCTGCACCTAATTTGGGAAGGTACCTGTAGTCTCCTTCATTGTCACTGAAATGCTCCAACTTGATGACAGAAAGAGCCAATGATGTCACTTTACAAGCTTATAATACTCCACTGCAAGAAAGTTTTATTCTTAGAATGATATTCTTATGTCCTGAGGCAGTTGTGCAAATACTAGAGACAAGTCACAGGCATATCAAGGTGATTGTACCATATCCAGCAACACCTGAACCCAGAGGAATATTTTTATTCTTTTTATCTCTATGTTCCTTTGAAAACAGTTTTGCAAATTTTCATACTTCAGTAGCCTCAAAAATAGCTCATTTATTAAAAAGTTGCATCATTTTTCTCTAAATGATTACTATAATAAATGTGGTGCACCTGGAGGACAGCATTATCAAAAGACACAGAATGCTAAATAAAATATGGTGATTGAAGTAAGAATCAAAGCCTGTGAAGTCCAGTAAAACGGGATCAACATTTAATTAAATTGGATTTCTCATTCTGGAAGTGAACGATAAATAACATTCATGGATTTTACAATGCTTTAAATCATGACACATTCCCATATTTATGTTGTTATCAAGCATGTCTAGACATGGCTGCAATGAAGTTCTATGTTTTACCCTTTTAATTAAGGCTTTCTGCTCTGCTTTTGCAAATATCTCTGGCAAGAGTAATTTGCTATAATCAAAATCAAACATATGCATAAAAGTTCAATTAGAAATTTACCATCTTTGTGAGAATACACTTTTTGCATTTACTAATATTGGAACTGAATTTAACTTATTGTTTGCAATTTCTATTAGGGGGATCCAATTAGTAGACTGCCAGAAAAGTTACTAAACACTCAAGCCAAGGACTAATGACTCATTTTCATGGAGTCAGTAAAGATCGAGTTAGCCAAAAATAGCCCACATTTTTAGCATGACAAGCATGTAGGTATGCATCAAAATTAAAAATAAATTTTTTAAAAATGCAAAATAAATATTAAGTTTCTATCAAATTCATACCTTTCATGACTAGAAAAACATATTTTTTTTTTCCTCTATGCAGCATTTTCATACTGGAAATTTACAATTGACCACTTTTTTATTTTCTTTTTTTTTTCTTTTCCATGTGTAGATGATTTCTTTTTAATATTTTTTTGCCTCCCAAACCTACAGAGACATCTCAGAATGGTATAAACAAGTCTGTTTCACTCTCATGCTCCATCCTCATTCATTCAGCTTGCTGATCCCAAGCTGAAACTTTGCTCACACAAAAAATAATCTCACCTTTCAGATGCAGACTGTCAAACTAAATCAAGTGTCAAGCAACACTTCCCACAGACTGTAAACACCAGGAATATTTGAAGAACAGGACTCCTGAAAGGGAGTCCTCAAAGCTTTGATTCCTCCTGGAAAGAAACAAACTTTGATACTTTGCCTTTGAAGCCTGACTCTTTTCAGAGGAAGTTACTATAGAGGAACATTCTAAAACAAATCATGGTTTGTAAGAGAACTCAATGAATTCAAACATCTTGGGTAGGAAGAAACCAGATTTTAACGTAACAAAGGGTTTTTTCCTGTGACAAGAAGGAAACTAGGTTAATATGAGCTTGGGCTACCAAAACTGTGCAGAGCAGTTGTGTATATGTTGTTGATCTTTGCTGCACAGTGGATGTGTACCCCTGTAAATGTACCTACCACCGTGTTTACTTCAGTCAGTAACAGGAAGCAGATCATTTCAGGACAATTCTTGTAAAAGGAATACAAAAGAAGGACTCTTCAATGGAATATTATTCTTCAAGGCCATCTCAGCCAGCTTGCCAGAACTCTTTACTAAAAGAAACTTTAAAAGCCATTTTCTCCCAGTTATTTTAAGCCTTGAACAAACAAAACAAACACCCATGAGGTGGCTAACAATCTAAAAATGGACTGAAAATTCTCAATGGAAAAGTGAGGACCCACTTTTACACTTGTGAAAATAGTGTACACAGAGACACTCTGGACAGAAAATTATGGGGACAAAAATGAGGAGGTTGGTTTTTTTTCTATGAAACAGAGAATAGCTGACAAGTAATGGAGTTATTTAGACTGGAATTATACAGGCTTCAACGGAATTTCAGATGTCTCCACTACATAAAAAGAAAGCATGTATTTTTGTGTCAACATGCTAACACCTCATCTAGAATCATGCACATGCCACATTTTCCTCTCAAGTCTTTTGTCATTGATAAAATATAAAATATGCTTTTAAGCATAAAAACTTAGAAAATGTACCCTTATTTTAACTTGTGTATGTGTGTGTGCATGAACAGTACGTAATCTTTATTCCTATTTCTTTGTCATTTCCTGTATGAGAAATGTTGCACTTTTAATGATAGCTAGAATATAATAGTTGTGTTGCGTTTTAAAAGGCAGGTGTCCTCATTTGTTGGTTTCAAGCTAAAAAACCTTCATTTTTTACTCTAGGGCAGCTGTCTATAAAGATATGAGTATCTTTCTGCCAAAAAGTTCAGATATCCTAGCCAAGTTTCTTCTGACTGTGACACTCTGTTCTATCAGCTCAAATCACACACATTTTGTAATAGAGCTTGGTGGTGATGACTTTAAGCTCTCTACCAATTAGTTAGGGGCAGGCTTTTAGATACAGAAAATAATTTATTTTCCTAACAGAGAGTCATGTGATTGTTACATATCGTTTTACATCATCCAAATCTTCATGTTGCTTAATGACTTTTTAGACCATGCTAAAGTGATCAAAATATGGAAAAGGTTCATAGAAAATTTTACTTTCTGGGTCTTCCAGTCAAAGGATTGGGAAGCTTTTAAGTCAAGAAGAAAAGAAAAAAGAGACTCGGTGGAAAAATATTGCAAGATGAAGCCTGCTCAAAATTGGTGCTCAGGTAAGTAAAACCTTGACTACATCTGAGCAGATATAACGTGTTCGATGATACTGGTACATCTTAATTAAGAAAGCAACAATCAGGCAATTGCTGCAGGAAAACCTTTCTCAAAAGCTCTCTACTGTATCTTCCTGTTTAACTATTCAGAAAAAAGAAACAAAGATGAACGATGAAGATTGAAGAATTTTAGAGTCTCATACTATGATGATAACAACAGCTGCTTGGTTTAATTATGACAAATCCAAGAAAAAATTGTTGGTGTTATCAACAAGGCCATGGGCTGCTTATGCCAACCGCCTAGACTGGATAGCAATTAGTGGTAGAAATAACAATCCCTTGGGAAGGCTGATGTCCAAGAGTGAGCAGAACCAAGTCCACTGCACATAAAGGGCTGGCCACCAGCTAGGAGCCAGACTCATCAGCTACCTGGAGCAAGTGTCTTCTTTCCCCAAGTCCATGGTGCTGGTTACTGCTACCACTGTGCAAAAGTAATTTGATGATTTATATTGATTTTATGTCTGTGAGTGTGAGAACAGAAGTTATTAAACACATGGTAGACCCATCCCACTATTTCTACATTACTACAGAGAGGTTACTGAGAGATGTAGTTCTGTTCTTTTGGCTATCTCAGCCCTAAATTCTCCCATGGCTGAATCAGACCTTCATGTGTCTCTCTCCCTGTATTTATACCTTTGGAAAATTTACATCTTGATTGAGCAGCATAAAATATTAATAATCATAGTATTAACAGTAATTAAATATTTAATGTCTGTGCTCTATTAAGATATTGCCCCAGAATTCAATGTTCAAAACTCACAGTTCACCTTCATCCTTGGGCCAAATTATATTTATAACATGATATAACACTTCACACTAGATACATTTGCAAAGAGATGATATGCATTTGAAAGTGAAATGGATTTAAAAGTGTGTAAAACACAGAGGTAAAATCTGTTTTAATAATACATATACTTTTATTATTAGTTTGTTATTTATAATTTATCAGGATTAATTATTCTTCTGTTGCCTCTGACAAGGCTATATAAAGGATGAAACGAAAGAGTAAAACGTGAAGAAAAACTTCTGTATAAAGCTATTTGATTTTTCCAAACTTTACAGCTTGTATATGTGCAGAATAATTGCATGAAACATGCTTTATTTGATCATTTGTTTGGTTTTCTGTTTGAAAAAAACCCAAATCAAACCCCACCCAAAAAAAAACAAAAAACCAAACCAAACCAAACCAAACCAAACCAAGCCAAACCAACCAACCAAACAAATCAAACAAAAAAACCCCAAACACAACCAAAATCCTCCAAAAACCAAACAAACCAAAACAAACCAAAACCAACCAAACAAAAAAGCATTTTGCTATATTCAATATGGCAAAGCCCTTAGAGGATAAAGATTTTGTTCAATGCATGCCACTGAAAATGTAATAGTGACTTAAAAAAACTTCTAAAGAATTCCTTCTTTTTCAGTATCACCTTCTTAGCAGAAAAATATAGGTAGAATAAAATTAATTGAGGAAAAACAGATAGCATAATCAAATCATTACTTTCTGCTTCTGGAAACCACACTGACTTTGTTAATGTCTGACTGGTCTACAGTTTATAGTTCTTCATGATCCATTTAGGCAATTCATGATGTGCAAAGTTTTCAACCTAAAGCACATAAATATTAATTAATAGGTCAGAGCTGGTGAAGTCTAAGTATTCCCAAATACAGCAAAATATGTATTTTATGTATGATTTTCACAAATATGTGGAATTAGGAGGCCAGTTATATCCCTAACTTTTTTTTAATAAATTATGTCATAGTGTTAGACAATTGTGGTTTCAAGTGTGTCTCAATATTGTCTTGCATTATGTTCAGGGTTGCAATGCAAGGGAGTCAAGAATTTAATCCAGTTCCCAAATTTCTGAATCCCAAGAAAGCCCTGTAAGTATTGCAAAATTAAACTTTCTTGTGTCTATGCAAACATCTGAAAATAAGAGTAAGAACAAAAGAGCTTTTTCTGATATTTTTAACGTTCACCTTTTTTATCCCAAATGATTGAAAAACGCAGTAATTCAAGCCATAATAGGTACAGTGTGCCATGCATATCGCATCCATATTATATTTTATAGAAAGTACAATTTTGGTGTTTTTTTATTCTATTACACAAAAAAATCCCAAAATATGTTAAATATTGCTTCTTATATATTCAACAGAGAGGTGAAGCTCATACTGAAAATATGCCCTCAGATTTGTAAATGGATGTTTCAGCTCCCTTTCCTCCTGGCATAACATGCTGTGCATGCATAATATTGAAATTCAACAGTAAAATGCCAAAGCATTTAATTCCCTGGTAATTCCTTTGCAACAGTGAGAATTGTCTACTTACTTCTTTGGCATAAGTATCCTGCATTAACAATTGTTATAACAAAAGAAGGAGCGAGAAAAGAGCCAGTTTGAGCCTCTAAACATCACACATTTCCATTACACAGTGCACTTATTTCTTAGTCGTTAGAACTGACAAGGTGTATGGGACCTGAAGGATGTGTTTGCAAATGATTTTCAGAGAAAGTTGAATATGTAATCAAAGTTATTTATGAACTTGCTGCACCAGAACTCTCTTCCAGTAGCACGAACTCTATTCTCAGTCAAAAAATGTCACTGATACAGTTCTCCACAAGAAGCCTCTCTAATGTAAATGCTTTTGTCAGCATGGGGGATAGGAAAGAAGGAACATGACAAAGTGGAGTTTTCGGTTATCACAGCTCTCAAGAAAAACAGGAAAGGCAGAAGAGTTTTTACAGACACAGTCAACAAAAAGACACTAAGACCCAGGTATTCAAATTCTGGGAAGATAGTGCATCTCTAACTATTGCAGTAGAGTAATTCTAAAATAAAAAATAGGTGGAAAGCATAAATTTAGGGTCAGAAAAAACAAATATAACTAACACTATGCTTAAGTATTCATGTTAAAACCCACGGAAACATATAGGTAAGAATTCACTGACAATTTCTATCAGATGTGGCAAAGGTTATTGCGTGAGACTGTTATTTTCTCATGACTCATGCATTTGCTTTGATTGCTATGAAATTCAGTTTAGGGGGGCATCCTAATTGTTCCTTTTGAAAACCACTTCCAAAGTCATGGTCATTTCTTACTTCAAATAATTTTTAATTTTCTTTAGTTCAGAAAAAGAGAGGAAGAAATTTTTCCAAAATTGATCCTAGTAATATTTACCTGCAAGAAATTCAGAGGCAACTTGCTTACTGATTTTCACTAGAAAAATTTACACAAGCTCTGTTGCTATAAGAATTAAAACCACATATAATGATAACACTTATCAGTCACTACTTGTTTGTGTTTATGGAGTAAATCTATCAGAAACCTAAATAATCACATGATTAAACCTTTCTTCCTTTTAACTTCTACTCTTGACTTTAATCTCTGCAAGCCAAACCCATTCTATTATTATATTGACAGCTCTGATTGTTGTATTGGAACAGCTCAAATAATTGTTCAGAGGGAAGAAATTATGGAGATTTTCTCTCCCAAATTTTGTTTTATTAACATGGCTTAATTTGCAAAGGGTTTGTGGATTCCTGGTTCTGACTCTCATTAAACAGCAGTAGAGTAACCCAAGAAAGAAGGAAAGTTGATATATTTGCTTTTAGAGGGGCCCCCAGGAAGCTATTTACTCAGCTCCAGCAAAAGCAAGAAAGTACTGTGCTCCACTTTCTTTAAATATCTCAGAGATTATCCTAGCATTCAGCAAGAACTGGAAGTATAGTACTGGCTAAAGTATGAAAAATAAGTTTTTGTGTTGCATTATGACAACTGGGAGTTAATTTTACCCTTTTTTTTGGCAGACATAATGTTGTATGAGATTTTCAGCTAAAAAAACTGGAGTCATTAAAAAGAGTCTACTCTTTTTAATACGGGAAACAGCTGTATCAGTAGGGACAGGCAAGTGCAATGTAGTTGGCTTTCTTCTATTTATGACTTTGCAGGGACAATATACAGGCTTAGATAAAACCTTTTTTTTCCCATTCTGTGCTCATGTGTAAAATTCAAATTGTGATTTCTAAAGTTCATATAAAATCCTTACGGGGAGTGAAAGAAAACCAGTAAGTGGAAATTCTTGGGTTTATGTTTAGGTATTTCTTCAGATTAAACGACCTTCTCACAATGTGAATGACACAGCTACATTCCTTTTCTAATAATCTCTTGCCGGGAGGTATTCTTATCCACCCTTGCTCTCCTTGATGTTGTAACCAAATTAAAAAAAAAAATTCTAATTTTTTTTCTTCACAGTGTTTCTTCATTTTCCTTCTCCCCTATTTGCTATTGTATTGATTTACTGGGAGCTTAATGGCATTCTATATCTATCTTCTCTTTACTTAACACATTATTAGCTCCTTCATCAACTTTTTCAGTTTCTTCTAGTCCTCAGGTAGTATACCTCAAAGAATTCACATTTTCACTTTCATTCAATACTGCCTTGAATGCAATCATAACATTTACAACAAAGATTTTCCAGAATCTGTATGGCCAGAAGTGTTTGATTGAAGAAGTAATATTTTCATCATGTGATCTTAATATTCTTTGCACAAATCCAATAAGATAACTAATACAGCCCACCTGCCCACATCAATTACACTTTCCTAAAGGCTCATTTCTGCATGACAGTCTGGAGAATGCCCCATAGTGAGTTCCTGTTATTATCTGATTATTACTTTTATTGAGAGATGCTTCTGCCTGAATTTAGGTGCAAACGAGACCATATGTTGAAGTCAATAGTATGGATTTTATTTAACAGCAAATGGGAGGTAGAGAGATGGAAAGAAATAGAAAATAGAGAGAGGGGAAGAGAGAGTGACAGAGATTAAGAAGTAAGATAATCACCCTCCCTGTGGATCCAGTGGCATCCCATTGATCCTCTTCTTCTGGACTTCTCAGTGGGGATGGGAGGGGTAGGGGGTTCCTTCAAAACACACAGATGAATATACAGTGGATCAATATAAGTTCAGGTATACATGGGAATGTCCAAGCTCTATGGGGGAAGTTTTACACTGTCTTTTGCAACACACTCTGGGTCTGTTGCAATCCTTTGGATCCTGTGCAGTCCTCTGGTGGAAGACCTCAGAAATGAGCCTGTGGGGCACTTCAGATGTCTTTGATAGTTTATGACAACTTCTAAGCCACAACAGCTGCCCCTCCCGTGAAGGTCCCTTGTAAATGTGACCTTCATGGTGAAGGTGGAGCAGGGCCTCTCCTGTTCCTAAAACTGAGCCAGTTTGTGTAAGGGAGAACAATCCAGAGGTCTGCTTCTTATCCGAATTATAGTCTGAGGTGATGAGGGTTCACCTCTCTGAACCCCAGATTTCACTGTCACACACCCAAAACCTCTCCTTCTCTCTCTCGGTTGTACGGAGAAAGTGTGTAAACCCACTCTCAGCAGACAAATTTGTGGTCTATGGTCTCCCCTTCAAACACAGCCAGAGCTGATTTTCAGCTCACCTGCTGAGTTTGGATTTCCTTGTGAGCACATTCTTCTTCCCCAACCTTGTTTACTTCTTCCTAGACCTGAGATAATTGGACAGTAGTGCTGCCTTTATCTTATCTCAAATTGGCATCAGGTGGCTTAACTTACTGTCAAACTTCCATCAGGAAGCATATTTGTGAGGGTAGGCTTTGGTGGTCTCAGATGAGCAGTCACTTTTTTGCACAGTTTGCTACAATGGGTAAAGTACTTCAGTGATTTTGACCATGTTTGAGCCATTAACTGTTTCAGACTCTTGCAGTAACCTCACCTGCTAAAGATTACTCCTTTACTAACAATATCTTCAAGACTCCTGAAGTAGAGAACAGGCCTGTGGAAGGTGCAGGCTTTACCCTGCTCTCTCAGGGTTATGGATGGGAGATCATGTCTCCAGGACAGGAGATAGATCTTCTATCACTTCACAGCAGTTGCCCTGGCCAGTGTCCCTGGTAGACCTCATGACCCAGTCAATGGCTTCCAATCCTCTAAAATTATTTAGAGACTGAAAGTGTGCCTTTCTTGCTCTAAAAATATCTTCACATCAATTTTTTTGTTACTATGATTGCTCTATCTTGGCTTATGCAATTCATCAGGAATTAATATAATCTGTGAATCAAGAGGTCACAAGAACTTATTTTATTACGAGATACAGGCTATTACATCCAAATTCAGCCCTGCACACATGCTGACTATTATCTCATATATATCAAGGAGAAAGAATGTTATGATTTTGTGTCTCTTATGAACTTTGATTCTATTGTTACCATACCAGAGGGGGGCAGTTTTAAACATTGCCTTCTGACAAAAACTCGGTAAGATAGGCCAATAAAAGCAGGATATTTCAGTGGCTTCTCTACAAGATAAGATACGCACATCTGGAAAGATACATGCACGCAGTACATTTATTGCGCAGCTGTGCTGCACAAAATTCAAATTCATAGGTATGAGGAGAAGGCATATTATTCAACAAATTCTCAGAATAAACTCACATTGGATGAAGGTTATTCGGCCACATAGTGGTACAAAACAATTACAGCAAAACAAGCTCTGATAGCAGATTCAAAATCATATGCAAATACATTCATATTACCTTTAATATCATCATGAATTGAATATCAATTTATATAAGTGGACAAAAGAATTTTACATAATAAGAATTATTAAAGGTCTTTATTGTTTTATTGCCTCATTATTTTTTGCCATTATTAACATTTTTTTACTATTTTGATTGCAACAGTTACAAAAAGTTTATTTCTGTAAAAAGTTTAATTCAAATATACTCTTTCTGAAAAATATTTGCTTTAGTTGCCCCAAATAAAACATTGATTGTTCGAAATTGCAAATATATTGATTTTGTTTTTGCACTGTGGACCACACAGAATACCACACAGTTTTCCCCCATTTTCTTTCTTCTTAAAGTTGGTGCATCTTTACCAAAATGCAGAAGCCCACAGTATCACAGGGAATGTGATGGGATGTGATGTGATCACTGAGAACTTTAACAGAAATGCAGTACGAATCATGGTCCCTCGGAAACATTATGACAGCTTTCAAAATGAGAAATGTATCTCTCTATAGACAGGAGTTGAATTTTGCATGAAAATTTGTAATATTCGTAACATTTTTATTGCTTACATTATGATTCACTGTTTGCCATTTGCTCTTTGAGGTCCCCAGTATTCTTTCTGCTTTTTAACAGTGTCTAAAAGTTTTAGACATAAGAATATGGGTGGTAATAAATACCAAAAATTTAATTTAAAATAACAAATACAAACACATACACGTTAATAGAAGCATCTTCATTTGTACACTAAACCAATCAATAAATGTGCTGATGGTGGGTAGGATAATTCCTAATAGTAATAACAGAAGTATTAGCAGCATGTAGATTGAGGGACTATTTTTTTTCAACATCATTTCCATTCCTGCTATTCTTGTTCACCAGTGTGCATCACTTCCCTCACAGCAAGTTGCTCCTCATGAGGTTGCCCATGGGCAACAAATGCTGATCTGAGCACAGGTTCCTACTGAGTTACAGGGATCTAAGTAACCTTAAATCATCTCTATGTAAGGATTATATAACTCTGAACCTAATATTTTTCCATGCTTCAGGAAGGAAACCCTCACAGAGAGGCCCATCCCCACCCCATGGCACCTCCCAGGCACCAGCTGCATTTTGGCGCCCCCCACATGCACAGGGAACCTCCCCTGCACTGCTTCTTAAGGGCCCCCTAGTCCTTCCACAGAGAGACAACCAGAACACACTCACTCAGCAACAGAAAAGAATCATTTACAGTTGGTAACTGGCATTAACCAGCTCCATTTAAAGCATGTGGGGCTTGGGCGTCAGCTGGGCAGCTGTTGGCCAGGTGGCAAGGCTAAAGTGACACCTGCCCACAGCCCAATTCCCCCTCTGCCATCCACACCTGCTTGCATCCCATTTTTTCCTTCTCAACTCCCCAAGTGACTGCCATCCAGCTCCTGGGGCTTTTCTCCTGCCCCTGTGAGATGGCTGTCCTGGCTCAGCTCTTGAGGTCCTCCCAGCTCTGCTGTGCCCATGCAGGGATGCCATGGCCCCAGTGAGCCGGCAGCTGAGGGCATACATGGTGTGACACAGGCAGGGCCACATGTGCCAAATACCATAACACTCCAACCACTTCTACCTCTAACTACTTGATTCTTAAAAGATGAAAGCAACACTTTCCCTTCCTCCATGAACACAGGCACACCCTTTTTTGCACCAGAGGAATATATATGCAGACAGAGTTGAAGGGTGCTTTTTTTCCCCACTTGCATGACATAGACTAATCTATTACATTTCAGGCTACTAGGTTTTCGAGTAGTACCACATTAATGTACTAGATTTGTGTAGTGTCTATAATAAAATCCTTGCAGTCTTCTGCTAAGTACATACAGGAAAAACAGAATTTCTGTACAACAGCCATAGAGAATGTATATTAATTTCCATTTAAAAGCAAGCAGTTAAGATCCCTTTCAGCTGATCTGAGGCAAATTCTGACTGGCTGTGTTCATATGCACTCATCAGAAAACATTTGAATAGATATTCAGTTTCAAAGCCACACCATGAAAGATAAACATTCACAGTTGAGTCTCCATGAATAATCTGAGAGGCCCATTCTCCAGTCCTCCAAAAGTAGCATTTCACTGAATGTAACTGTCTAGACACAGGCTTCACCTACAGTTCTAGTAATGAAAATATTCACTAACATCCTGCTATCTCAAAAAATGAGAGTTCTCAGAACCCTGAGACTGCTACAGAAATAAGGTATGAGAAAGTGTGCCCACAAACGGCGCATGTATCTGCCTGAGACTGCCAATGTTCTTTTTACTTTGCACATAACCACAAAGGAGGAGTTTGCAGTTTTCCATTATTTTATTTACCAGGAAGCTCTCCTTTAGCCTTTAAGACTCTGATTTTAGCTTTACAAACATGTCAGTATTTGAAAATGTCAGCAACATACAAATAAATATGTTGATAAATTCACCAGGAACACCCTTTCTTCTTGGCTTTTCACACAATAGTGAGCTTGAGCAGATTAGTAGTATGGATAGACCAGAGGAAGAGTCTGTATGTTTTACAGCAGTTAATACTTTTTACTGATTTTATGCTCAGTAATGAAGTTGCTAGATATTGATCACCAAAGACAGCGCACTGCACTTTGATTAAAAAAAGTCTAAAGGGAAATTCAGTATTTACTACCAACAAGACCAGAATATAAATGAGTAACATTTTTATTTCTGATATTTAGTGAATCTGATTTCTCACTTTATTGTCCTGAACTAATTTAATTCAATACCTTGAAAATATTTTCTATGAAAAATATATTTTATTTTTAAAACTGTAAGCTTTTTGATGGTTTATTTAGGATTGGTGCTAGATTTTAAGTTTTTGTTTTTAAGTTTTACAGTTAAAAAAATTAACTTTTGTCTTCTCCACTCTCCCAGTTAGACTTGAGGTATTTTTCCTGCATCATATTCTCTGAAATCACAGAATGATGAACAATCATTAAAAAAGAAAACCTGCTGAGAGACACACTCAGCAGTTGAGCAATTGAAATTTTCAGTCTGAACACTTGAGGCTTGGCAGTATCACAAGCATTTTGAAATCAGAGAAGAAATTAAACTTTTTCTTGATACAGAGAAATTATAACTTTAAAATAAAGTCATTCATATTTTTATCCCTGATTACTTTTTCACTGTGGTAGCCAGAAAAATAAACTTTTCTTCTTGTGATAGCTCAGAAAATAGGAGGAACTAGTTTTATTAGGGTCAAATATAAGGAAATTCACTGCAAAAATACCTGATGTTCCATGTTAAAAATGCACAGCAGTGTGACCATAAATGAAGAGGAATTTTGCAGTTTTCACATACAATGTGTCTGGTAGACAGTGGTCTGGTTCAAGTCAAACTGTGTACCAATGGAGAAGGGAAGTGATTCAAGGTCCATGTAGTCTATTCCTACTCACCTCTTTCTTGTCACCTTTGAACTCACTTGCTAATATCAGACACATTTAAAAGTACGGCAGAAAATGAAGATTATTATTTACCACGGGGATTTTCAGCTGGAAAAAGGACATGTAAATTAGGAGAACCTCAGCCTTTATACAATAATTTTGACAGCAGTAAACTAGTTGATTAGGAAGTGTACAGACACCAGTTAATAAGTTGCCCTGTATGCAGGGAGGCCAAGGCATGTCTTCTTTCTTGTAAAATAAAAGAGCAGGAGGTAAGATTTTTTGGGGGGGAAGTTTTGAACCAGGGAGACAGGATGCCAAGCTCCATTTGTTTTGATCCTTGCAAAACAACCTAACTGTACATCACGTCATACAGAAAGATGAACATAGCAGCCATTTTCAGTACATTTTCATCACTTTGTATTTATATATCTATCTCGTTCACATCAACAACATTATATCATGCAACTTCAAATCTCTGAGTCGGTCAGATCTTCTCTTCCCTCCATTACACATTTTATTATTTATTAACTGAATGAGAGTCTTAAAAACTTGACATAACTTGATTACTCCCTACAATCCTCAGAGACAGCTTTTCAGGGCTACCCTGTATTTGAAATAAGCACGGTACTTCAAGTCATGAGAAAATCAGTTCTCTCTACAGAGTTGCATACTTAGTGCTGAATTCTCTTGCCATTCTATCTTGCCGAATATGGACTGAAAAGTAGGTAACAGCTTTTTAGGGGAGGACATTATGGCAGGATTTATGGAGATAGCAGAGCTGTGTAGAAAGGAAGCAGCAGGGTGGGAGATTCAAGATAGTTCTGTAAGCACAAAATCATTTAGTGTTGTATTCTGCAGAATACAGAGCAGCTTCAGTGACTGAACAATTCAAATAGACAGAAGGGCCTCTGAACAGCTGTCAAAAGAAGTTCACACAACAATTTAGGACCATAGCCTATATGGTTTGTTAAGTCAGCACACGGCCAGTCTGTAACTTCTTGTATGTCCAAGCAGCCCTTACTGGCCTGCATTTCCCAGATGTATTTGTGCTCTTCTTGTCTGAAATGTACCTTCCGTAGCCCTTAGACGGCACCACTCTCTGATCTTAAGGTTGCTTCATTACAAGTTAGTTCTTTGTATATTGTCTTAAAAATATTAGATTGTCATTCAGCTGACACAACTACAGGGATATTTATTGTGTCCAGGATAGAAAAACACTCACTGTGTTTAGAATACTGACACCCTTTTTTGTTGTCTTCAGTGCTGGACATACCTCTGCAAAGGCACATATTGAATATGTACCTGAGAAGATAATAAAGAAGCTTCTTTCTAAATTGAAAAATCAACGTTCTTTTGAGAGAGATGTCAAAAACTCACTACACAGAGCAACAAAGGATCTGGCTAGGAAAATATTGTCTGGATAATCTGCAAGAGCAATATTGTAGTACCCTCATCAGTTCAAGCCTATGGTTTTCAGGTGCATGAATATAAGGGCTACTGGCTACTGAATTTTAACTACACATATTGACAGAGTTAATCATAAATCAGAGTAAATCATAAATTTTAAATAGTTTTGTCTTTGAAAAGAGGTATCCACTAAAGATAAGCAGAAGCCTCATCTACAACTTTCCCCTGGACCACATATGTTTGTGTTAAATGTTTAAGATCTTAGACGATACACAGCACAATGTATGGTTTTTTCATTAATCAGGATTAAGGAAAAGAAATAGCTTATGCCATTACAGCTGTAATTCCTAAATGATAACTAAGAAAGATATAGTAATATGATTGCATTTCACATAAACCCATTGTAATTTACTTATACTATAATCTCTATAAACACATTCTCATAAATTTGGTTTTAAACAGAGCATTAATTTAATAGCATTTTTAGAGGAATAGTGAACATCCCTTTTTCCTTTTCTCTCTGACCACACTGCAATAACACCTCAGGGTAAAATATATGAAAGTAATAAGGAATTCATTATTATTGTTACTTCTTCCAATTAATAATTTCTTTATCCTGGCATTCCTATGGCTGCCTTCAGCCACATATCAAATTGAAGCCAAGTATATTCACTTAAGCTCACAAGGAAGAAAGATTTGAAACAGTAGTAAACTGCAAGTGTCCTTGTTTTAGCTGGGATAGAATTAATTTTCTTCCTCATGGGTAGTAGAGTTTTTCATTTAGTATAACATTAATAACACACTGGTGTTTCAGTGGTTGATGGCATTGTATAGCCACTGATAACACATCACTCACAGTCTTGTCTTACTTTAAAATTTCAGTGCTAAAAATCAACCAACTAAACAACAACCCACTACCAGCCTTCATGCACTGCAAAAGCACAGGTTTCAAGAACTGACATATTCCCTTATTTAAAGAGATGATAGATATAATGCAGCTCAGAAAATACGATCCTCACCTGTGTGACACATTATCATGACCAGCCTTCGCAAATCTGAGTGGGCCTGAGTGTGTGTATTTCCCTCACCGAGTGGGAGATCTGGGGAGTTCTCATTAACTCCTTCCCTTATTTTCTCCAATTTCACCTAGAAGCAGTGCAGAAGTACAGCATGTTTATGTCTAACAAGTCAATACCATACAGCTGGACCTACATATATCAATTCCCCAGCATACTAAGATAACCACCCTAATGTATGTGCAAATATTCTGTAACACTAAATTACTTATATAAAGAAAGTATCATTCTGTTATAAAAAGTATTAAAACTAGCTTGTAACATAATTGTAGTTTTTTTTTATTTTAATGCTCACTTTACAGCTAGTATGTAAAAGGCATTTTTCTAGTATATTGCAATGAAAGAGAAAGAAGAGCTTTAATAAACTGGTGAATGTCTCTATTTAGAATGTTTATTTTCATTTTATTATACTTTACCTATATAATGTCAAGTAAATAGGACAAACATTAGAAAGAGCAATACAGATTTATTGAAGAAGCAGATTGTAGAGATTCATAGTTTGGGTTGAAAACATGAAAACTTACACTTAGTTAAAACAAAAAAGTCCTTTAAAAAAATCAAGCTTTTTTTTTTTTTGTGATTGGTGAAAGTAATCTCATATTTCCCTCTTGTGCAATTTTTTTTGTGAGAAAAAAACAAACAAACAAACTTGAAATAGCACTTGGACAATCAAAACTATTCTAAAACCTCAGAAATTCAAAATCCTCCAAAAAGAAACAAGCAACGTTAGAGACTTTTCAAAGATTTACTGTATAACATTGAGGAAAATTTTCATTTCTATTCAGCTTTAAGGATTTTAATTTTTTTTAACATCAGTTTAATGCAAACAGTCTTAGAAATCAATCAGCAAAATTAATATTTATTTTTATTTTATTTAGATGAAAGTGTACACATGTCCAAGAGTTTTGGAAGCAAAATGTCACAAACTGCCTTTGGACAGATGTTTATTCGAATTGGAGATCTATATTGTTTCATTCCCCATTTGTAACCTCTCCTGTCCTCCCTTGCACAGAAGAAATGCATTTCCTTCAGGTGTCTAAGTAAGATAAATATTTGAACACTGGTGTTTTCAATAGAGTAAAGCCAAAGTTGTTATAGATATGTCTGTGGAAAATGGCAAAGGTTGGTAGGGCACAAGATGGAGTACAAAGCTGCATGCAAAATGTGATGAAAAATAATAATAGGAATAAAAACCGTTTTCCTAAATATCCGGGTGCTCCTGCAATACTGTTGCTATTAAGAGAAATTTTTCTTGAAATAGCGAAATCTTTCCAGTTTAAATAAGCCTTTACATGCCATCTACAATCTTGATATTTTAACATCTTCCTCACATATTTTTTGCAATTGACAAAATAAGACTAGAAATTACAACAGAGCCAGAAAACATAAATTATGCCCTAATCATGCTTTTGCATTCTACTTGCTATCACTGTCTGCACCCTACATTTTCCTGCTCTCTAACTGATGTATGCAGCCCTACTCCAAACTACAAATAGTTTTAAAGATCAAATTTCAGTATACTTCTAATTTACCTATGGTAATGGTTTGTATTTATTTCCTGAACTAGTTCCCTGTCAGGACCTGGGCAGCCCCCTTTGGACCTTATAAGGACCAATCGGTGTCTGATTTTTAGTACTGACACATTATTACACCAATTAAAAAAAAGTTTATGCGCCTTTTGTGAACACAAAGAACGTAAAGACGAAAAATCATGGGAATCCCTCTTTTTAGTTCTGACTGTTCAGCAGGTAGCTGGTCTGGCTGGACCAGGCCCATGCAGACCACAGGCCTGACAAGGCCTGGGCCAGGGCCAGGCTGGGGAGGGGAGGCCCTTTGGCTGCTGAGATCTTGGCTGTTTCCCCCCTCCCCACAGTGTGGCCAGATGTCCTGATTTAGGGCAAATTTGGGCGGAAACCTCTGAATGGGGTTCCTCTGGGAAACAGATTCAAGCAGTCCCTCCCCCAGTTGGTTCAGGGAAAAAATATTTCTTCGGAGAGAAGTGGGAAAAAAAACTGTTTATTTAACAGGCAAAACACTTCCCAGTACAAAAATGAACAATACTAAACAGCGAAAACTCTCGCTGCTCCAAAGAGATGATAGATTTAGAAAAGTTCTTTCTGTGGGTTGCAGCCCGGCNGCCTTGGGAGCAGCTCTGGGCGGCCAGGCCCTCCCCGCCATGGCACTGGTGTGGCCTGGGGAGAGACAGCCGGGCTCCGTTCCAGCAAGGCCCCTTTCTCCGCCCGGCTCTGATACAGTGATGGCCGAGCTCCAGGCATGGGAGCAGCTCCAGGCAGTGGCCACCCCGCCAGGCCCCTGTGGCCTGCATTTCTGGCTGGGTCCCTGCTAAGATCCTAGCCTTTTCCCCAGCGTGGCTGCTGAAGATTTCTCCATCATAAACAACTCCTGGCAGCAGTCTGGATAAGATCACATTACCATCTACAGGCCCAGGCAAGATATGAACTCTTTCACTGTCCAGAATGAGACTTGCAGACACTTTGGTCTCTCTCTTGAGTGAAAGAAAAGATCAGAGATGAAGAAACATGCACAGAAACAGCATGGAAACATCAAAGTCACACAAAAAGAAAAGTCAGGTCTGAGATGAGAGATTGAAGACATGCCCTAATTTGGACTGAAGTTTTCAGCTATGGAGAAGATTATGATTGATAAATCAGACACTCTTGTTCCCCTATAACTTCTGAATGCTTATGGGTTGGATGAAATGCTTCAACTGTAGGTATGAGCAGAGACATTCATGTTAAAGTAAGCAGATGTTGAAGTAGCTGTGATTGCATGAGAAGTTTGAACAGAGAGGAGAGATGAAGACACCTGTTGCCCCCCAGGGAAGAAGGAGAAAGACCTCTGTTTTCAAAGGATGACAAGAGCCTTTGCTTGAACTTCTAATCCTTAAACTTTTGTGCCCCATAAGTTCTCATGGTCCTTGATAACAGTTGTGGGAAAACTGTTTGTCGAGGAGGCGACTCTTATACAGTGATCAGATTTCCTTTCTTCCAGGCAGCTGATCACTGTGACATCGAGGCCACAAGAAAACTGTTTATTATGGAGAAGTCTCCATAGTCTGAAGAGAGAAATTCCTCTCCCTAAGTAAATTGGAAAAAGGTTATTTTTAGAGATGGTAGAGTTCTGACGAAAATCTTTGTTTGAGTGGCAAACTGACTGATTTGTTTCTGTATGTTGTCAGTGTGAAAGAAAAGATGTTTGGGAAGAGGAGAAGTATTCCAAGTTTTATTCTGATTCTTAGTATTTTTTTCTTGTAATTTCTAGTAATAAAGTTTTTCTTTATACCCTTCAAAGTTTGAGCCTATTTTGCCTTTCTCCTAATCCTATCTTACAGCAGGAAATGAGTAATAATTCTAGTGGGCACACTAATGATTTAGTCAGTGCTAAACCCACCACAATAATTAGTGCATTGGCTGGAAACAGTCAAATTAGTGAATCAAAACCACTACATCTGTGTAATCCCATATGGTGGGAAGCAAAGAGTTGCAAGTAGATGGTGAACTGCACAGATAGGTACAAAATCAGACTTTATGATGGTGTTTTCATTTTTGCACGTTGTCACTTTGGGAATACTCTTTTTTATCCTTTCTCAGATGGCAAAAGTTGAAAACAATGTTTATGAATTAAACTCACATGAGAAAGAGCTGATACAGTTGCACTAAATCACCAAGTGCCTTTGTTCTGATCACATTTTGTGTGCTGCTGATGACTATTGCCAGGCATGAAGATTCACTGGAAAAATAGTTATGCATTTTAAGACTGTACTATATTAGGTTAGAACTGCCAACTAAACCTTCTTAAGTTATATTTCATGGTAACAGGGCAACCCAAGAGTGCTCTACAGTGTTTATGGGTTTTCTCCTAGTGTGTTGGTCTGCTCGCAGCCTGCTGAGCATCTTTGTAGTCTGCTGGATCAATAAAAAAGGAAAAGGTGGTGCCCTTCTGCACAATAACTTATTTGGAAACATAATTTCACGATTTTGTTCCTGTTTAAAATACAGAAATACTGTTGGCATATTTGTTTCTATATAGTGCAAATTATTTTTAAAAACATCGCTGAAACATACAACACCCTACCTTATAGTTAATATATCAATCAGGTTTCAAGCAGAACAGATTTTATAAACAAAAATAATAAACAAAATGACCAAAACCCCCAAAATAAACAAAAAATCAACAACAACTGCACAAAAACCCAATCCAAAGAAAAAACAAGCATAGCAATGAAAATTAAAATTTACAGATATGCATGCAGGAACAACCAGAGAAATACAATTACAAGTTACGAGAAATCTACTTAGGAAAATATGACATTTTATTACAAGTTGCATGCAAATCTGTGCTTGAACAGAAAAAGCAATACAGACACCACCATATGAAAATCTTCCTACCACATTTATAATTGTATGTGCAGGCAGTTAAAATTCACATATGTACACGACTACATAGTACTTAAAAGAGTGGAGCAAAGGAGCAGCAAATCTCTGCCCCCACCATGTCAGTCTGTTACCTACAGGGAATTCTTGAAGACTAATATTCCACTTTGCAGTAAACACATCAAATGAAGAGCTACTGACTCCTTCCTATGTAATTTATTCTCTCGAAATACAAGCAACTTATGATATGTCCTTATACTTTGCGCTATTCTCCCCAGTTGAATGCTTTTGCAATTGGGTCACCAAGAATTAAAGAAAAAAAAATTCTTCTAAAAAAGAAAAGGTTCATCAGTTTTTAATCAACTCTGTTCAAAATAATCAAGAGCAAAATGTACCTCAGGTCTCAAAAATGTTGATGTTTTCCTGTAGAGATATATTGATTTGCCATTCTGAAGTGACTTGCCAAACAAAGAACATTTATTTATTTGAGCTTGATTGCTAAGGAAATTATGCCAATATGATTAAACTAAACCACTCCTGCCTCTATGCATTTATGAAAATCCTTGAATAACTTTGGGACAGTTGATGACAGCAAACAGGTTTGACAAAAGCAACAAGGAGACCCGGTGGCTGTAAAGATCTTGCAACTTAAAGCGCAAAATATACAGTTCCTTACTGCAGAAAGTCATTATTTTCAGCTTCTGCTTTTCTAAGCTGCAAAGCCAAAGGAGTTCTTTTGCAGCATTACCTCACTTACTCTCATGTTCCAGGGTCTGACTTACTTATTAAGTTTTTCAACTGGGAAAAAAAAAAAGATTATGTTTTCTTTTTTTATTTTATTTTACCATGTCAAAATTCATATCCTCACCTATTGAGAAGCATTCAAAAAGTAATTTTATTGTTAATTTTGGTGCATGGTTCTGTTTAAAAACAGTAGAAGAATATGGAATACCAGACTTTTCTTTAGATAGGTGGGAAGGAAATCCAGGCCATATTCTGGTTTTAATTTTGAGCTGGTGGGGACCCCATTCTTGCATTCATAGCAGTTCATTTAACCCAAGTTGGCTGAAAGAACTGAGAGAGTGAAGAGGTAACAGAGGCAGATATAACTTGGGACCTCTTCTGCAAAGAGTCTGCTGCAATGGGTTTGTGATGAATGAGACAGCCATACCTCTGTTTGAGATCTACTCTGATGTGTTTAGAAGTAGTAATAGCATTAACAGCGAAGGTTAGAAATATTCAGAATCACTACCTGACAAACTGAATCCCTGAATCATTCTTGTGACCCTCCACCAGAGTTGCTCCAGTCAGACCAAATGGTTTTGCACTGAGGGCCCAAGTATCAGACCCAGGGCTGAGCAGAGGGAAAGGTCCTGCTCCCTCAACTTGTTGACAATTCTTCTCCTCATGCAGCCCAAGATGCTGTAATCATTCTCTGTAGTTCATTAAAGTTCAGTTCTTTCCTGGTGTCTATTCAAAAATCTAGTGGAAAATAAAACTGTTCCTTCAATAAAAATAGAATCACATTATATGTTCGGGCACAGTGGACATCTGTGTAGTAGAATACACTTTGTGCATCACATTCTGAAGGTTAGCTTCTGAATGACTCAGCATGGTGGATCTTATGTTCCAACTTGAAATGCATGAACTTCATTTTGTCCCAGCAATCAACAGATCACAGCCAGAGAGAAGCAGCCATACTATATCCAGACAGCTGCAGCCACCATGGAGCTCCTTACAAAGCAAGAAAAATTGAAATAACAGACCAAGTAATACATCTATATTATCTAACGACACTGAAGTAGTGGGGTTTTTTTGGGGGGTGCAATTATGTCTATACTTCAGGATTTTTAATTATTACAACTGATACAACTTTATTATCAGAATGAATAATTTTAGGCCAATTATTATAGAAGCATTCTGTATCCAAAATGGTAGCAGATATATTTTTAGCACCAAGCTCTATCCCATTTCAATGCTAATAAGAGAAATTCTTCTTCCTGGATTTGCCACACTGTGTGCGTACATATATAAATGTTCATGTGAGGGATAAAGCTTTGTGAGGAATAGGAAAGGCTGGATTGATTTGCCTGCTGGAAATTGTGCTTTCATTTTAAAGCTTCTTACAAAGGTAAATCATGACTGATCCCATAATTCTGACTTGAAAGATCCAGCACTGCTCACCTGAATGAAAATTAAAGCCACCCCTTTTTTATCTAGACACTAGATACCACTAATAAAGTATCTGCTTCAATGCTGTTCTTCCTGTCATCAATGCAGAAGAGCTGCAGAAAAAAAAGATTTTTATTAGAGGAAGATTTTTTTTTACGTATAGATAAAGTAAAAATAGAATAATTTCTACAAGGTCTTAAAATTATTTCATAGAGATTTGACCTACATAAGGGAAGGCAAACACCAATCAACTTCTAATTTTTTTAAAATTTTATCTTACCCATTATTTTTTGAGGTAGTTTTGAGGTTTTGTTTCTTTTTAATTTGAAAGACAAGATACTTCTAGAATAGTTCATACTTTCATGACTGGAGAGAGACTTCAGGTCAGATCATGGAGACAATAAACACTTCTGGAATTTCTAACTGTAATGAGCATTCCTCTAGTGAGTTGTGAGTAATGTAATGCCTGCATCACTATTCCATGTAAAAATCACCAGAATTACATTATTGATTTTTCTAAATTTATTGCCATTCTGATAATTCCAATGCATTGGTTTTGCGAACAATTTTAAATGAATAGCAAAGATATATTCTAGGTAATATGCTTCTGGGAGATTACTATGCTTCTCAGCTGGTTAAATCCACTCAGCCTTCAGAGTAGAGCTGCAAACACTTCTAAATTGTGTAGCAGTCTTCAACAGAAATCATCAAGAGTCATGTCTTATTGCTTTCATAAAATGTGGTTTACACCTCTCTGAGTAATTGAATTTTGCTAGGGTTATGGGCAGGCTGCATATTTTTTGTGCATGAAAATACTATACAGTCCTTAGGAAAAAGCAGTTCTTTCTATTGTATGAAGTCCAATCAGAGATTACTTTGGGAAATTTATGCTGGACATTTTTCACTCCAAAAAGTTAATTAAAAAGGAGATGAGCTTTCTAGGAGAAAAAAAAAGTACTATAGAGTTATAACTGCTCTTGGAAAAGTTTGGAAATGTTTCCTGCATTTTATATAAATATTAAGTATCTAACATATTCTAGTACCAGTATAAGTAAAAAAATCGCTCTCTCTACTGCCGAAATAATAATAATAGTAATAATAACAACAACAACAACAAAAATTTTAAAATAAATTAATTTCTACAGTCAGATCAAAATCTGGCTCCTGATAAAGATCACAAATGAAAAATTAATCTTGCCAAGTGCATTAACAGGGCTTTCTCTAATATGAATGAATGCTAAGAACTAAAAAAACATCAAATTTTTCACAGCTATGCACAAACATATTTGGAAGCAGTAGATGACAGATTAGATAGATAGGTAGATAGATGGATATCCACAGTTACAAGTAAGAATGAATTAACAAGAAAGATAATGGGAAAGTTTTATCACGCATGGTAAAGAGAACAGGTAGGGGACTAACATTTCAGTCCAACCTGTCACACTCAGCAGTCAATACTTGTGAAATAGCTCTTGCTCACTAATTTTAATGGGTTATATTGAAAAACCACAACTCGCTATTTTTTCTGCCCAGACTTTGGAACAACAACACAATTTTTGCTTCATACTTAACTTTTTTAGCACAAGAAGGAGAAAACAGTATTCTTCAAAGAAAACTTGAATAACAGCTTGAATAGCCAGCTGTATAAAACAAACCAGCACCATATCTCCCCTTGTAATTACAGTGCATCTTTAAACTAAGAAAGTCATTGACTTAGTTAATCCTTGCCCTCATTTTCATTAGGCATGGCAGTTTGTTAAACTATTATCCAGCAAATAAATTGTATAAAAAGCTACAATATATTTCCTTAAGTGCAATCAAAGCTGTCAAATGTTTATATTGCTACTTCTCTTCCAGGAAAACCTTAGAATTTCATATATCTTATCATTGATCTTAATATCTCAAATATTGCATTTCTTCAGCTGAGGCCAATTTTGCTTGGAAGGTTGCTGCAAACTGCTGAAGAAATGCACTGTCATTGACTTTGATAACAATGCTCAAATAAAAGCAAAGTTTGCCTGTTATGGAAATTTTAAAGGTTTCCACTTTGTTCCAGTAATGTCAAGAAATGACAAGAAAGTACTCTTCCAGCTTATTGCCCAATCACCTTTTCTGAATAGAAAACATGGCCGCAACTATCAGAATGTTTTAAATTTATGATAACTTGTATATTATCTTCAATAGAAATTGATAACAATTCCTAATTCCTATTTCACCACTCTGGCCTTCCTAAAAAAGTAAATGAAACCTCATTGGAGAAGACTGAAAGCAGATCAAAATTTTGTACTTTTCAATTTCTTAGAAAAGCAAGATTAAGTGCTTCAATGATGTTTAAATAAAAATCAACACGACAGTATCAAGATAGGTACATTATTTTGGATGAACAGTGGCTCTGTGTGGCTCTGTTTCAAGACAGATGTGGCTCTGTTTCTGAGCCTGATTAAGAATTATGTGCATGAAACCTGATAATTTTCAGATATTTTTTTTTGGTCTTTGCTTTGTTTTGTAAGGGTAGATGGACATTCTGCAAGAAGAAGAAGCACAGAAATTATGTCCTGAGGACCTGAGAGAAATAAGGGTCCTTTTTGCCTGGCAGAAAGGATGAATTCTGGGATTCAAAACAGTTATAGCCCAACCAGACATGCTGGTCAAAAGCTAAAGAAAAATCATGGGAAAGGGAAGGGAAAAGGTAAATTGAAATGCCACACCTCTGACCAATGACAAGAACCTGTCCCATCTCCCAAGATCCCAAAGAATGTTCTTTTCAGTGGTATGACTAACTACCCTTCACCTAGTATACCATGGACAACATCTCTTTAAATGCTGGCAAATTCTGTTTGGGTAGAATGAAGACAGGTTTGTTTGCTGTGTGTGTCTCTGAGTTTTGTGCAACTTTTCTGCAGGGAGGTAGTTTCTAGCTTTTGCCTGGGACTTTCCAGGGCTCAGAAGTTTGGTTTGAAACAATGCACAAGCAGCAAGCTTGGATCTTCAGGGAAATTTCTAGTTCATATGCAAAGCTAATGTTTCCAAGAAGCATTTTTTAACATATGTGAATCAACTCATGTAACTTAAGAAAAAATTTGAGAATAATAAGGAAAAAAAATATTCACTATGAGAAAGTTTATACAAGCAGAGCTCATCAAATAGACACTGTCCTGATTCTAGAACAGCAGCAAGGAATTACAGAGCAAAATATGCCTGTGCAGGGCCCAGCTATACATAGCAAAGACAAATCAAAAGTCTACAACTCATATAAACTCAATATGAATGTTCATTTGAAGAAGCACTTGAAGAAAAACTAGCTACCCATTTCTACAACTGAATATATTGAGACACTGGCTCTTAAATTCAGTTTTCTTTTTAACAGTTGCATCTATCATGGTGCTCTAAGGAAACATAAAGCTGTCTTTCAGTTGAACTATTTTTATGCAGAGAAATCCTGGAAAAAAGCCTCAGGCAGTGACAAAAAAAATTATATTTCACAATAACCTGATCAGTAAGACCTATCCAAGGAAAGAGAGCAAACTAATTCTTACAAGCTACCCTTTTTTACAGCCCTTACATAATTGTGCTGGTTTCAAAATATTTCAAAATATTTCAGGCACAGTCACTACTGCCCTTCCACAAATGATTTGAAAAATTTGGGTACAGAAAAGAAAAAGCAAGAAAAGCAGTCAAAAGTCAAAACAGCAAAAATTCAATTAGCTGCATGAAAAAAATCAGTTCTAAAAATGTGGTGGTACTATTGCATAGCTCTGTATATTCTCAAATAAAACTTAATTCTAATTTGTAAAGTTAGATTCCCATTCTATTTTCAAGAGAAGTAATGGTACAGAAAAGAAAATGCAGCAGTCTTTGGTATTCATGCAGCTGGGCTGTTTAAAAGCTCAGCTTATTTTACCCCCTGCAAAACCTTCAGTCCAGCTGAGCATGTTTCTATAAATTGTATTTCAATTTTAGAGGATAAAGACTGAGCTACTGGATCCCTGTTTTCCCCTCTGAAGCCTGTAGTTTCAATTCAAGCTTAAAGAAGTTCACACTCCCTGAAAGTGTGATCACATCTATTAATTCTATTGCTGAGTCTTGCCATACTTTGGAGACATGGTTTGTTACAATTCAAAGGTCACGTTCTACTCGTATTTACACTGGGGCACATCCGGAACAAATTGGAGCTGCAGAATAAATATGATGTGGATAACAAAGGAAGTTTTATCTTACAATTACTTTCAGAATATATATGTAGAAATAATAAGGACTAAAGCATGATGGTAAATTGTGGATAAGTTTCATTGCTTTGGGCTGAAACAAAAGAAGTCTAAACAAATAGATAGTGCAACCATGTGCTGAGCTGCATTTAGCCCTATTTGTTATTTGGTTAGAACTTCAGAGCCAGATTCTGATGTCTGCCTGAGCCAGTACCCATTGGCCTCTGAAAAGACTTTTACCTTCCCACCACTTGGGCCATGGAGGAGGAGGGCACCTCCCATCCTACCCATAGCCATGCAAAGGGGTTCCAGTTTGAAATCACTTATCCTCACCAGAGCACTACATACATTAATTCCCCTCCTTGCCACCTTTGCCAATTTACCCAAACTTTCTGTATCCCTGCTTAACTTTTTCCTCTGGCACTGCCAGGTTTTTCTCTTAAAACTGTGATACATAATTCTAATTTCACAGTGCTCAACTGTAGATCATTTTAGACTTAGACTGAACAGAATAAGTCTATATGGTGAAGTTGTTTTCAGGCACCCAAAGATGCAGTCTCCTTTTAGAAGGTAAGGCACACACCCAGAAAATCTCATGTCTCCATCAAGTGAGTGTGTTACTACTAATGTTTCCTCTTTAGTGGGCTTGCCAGAGCCCTCTGTCTCAATCAGGATGTATTAGACTCCTCTCTAGATACACCTGGGACACTGCTGCCTCAGCATGTTCACTATACAAAAATATACTGCACAAAGCAGGCTGCAAGAATGGAGGGGTGTTGCAGGCTTGTAGGCTGGCCTTTGAGGACTTCAAAGGGGTCAATTGCAGCCCTGGCAGGAAGTTTGCCCTTTGTGTTCATCTTTCTAACACTCAGTCACAGTTTGGCCTTTTTCAGGTCAGTATCTCATACACAGGACAAATCCCAGTTTCATGACTGTAAAAAAGACAGTCAACTGAACTACAGAGTTGCACTTCAAATGAAAAAGTAGCCCTCTTTTATATGTACCCAGAAAGGTTTCATTTCCAGAACTGCTAAACTTCAAGCAAAATCCTTCTTTCTGTGAAGAAGTTTCTCTTCAGTCTTGTTCAAGGGTTCTGTGGCAAGATGTTGAGGAGAACAAGTGGAGCACGGAAACCTGTGATAAATTAGACTATTTTGTGGATTACTTCCAAGATAGTTGTCTGCAGTTACAACTACTTACATTTTGTCACTATGAATTGCAAACATGATAAAACTATTAAGAACATATTCAGGTAGGTAGAGCCTAATGTGCGGGGAAAATAAATGAATTAAAAATATAAACTTTATTTCCACAATTTATTTTTCAAAGACCTTTCCTGAAAAGATGAGTATCTCTGAGTGTGGAAATAATGTCATACATGTTCAAAAGTTAAATTTACTATTCAAGAAGAACTAATCCTCCAATAAAAAAACTGGCAAGTCAAAGGTCCTTATGAATATATTTACATTAGCACTGATTGTCAATGATTAATTTCTTTTAAGGAGACATAATAATTTCCTAAATAAAATATTGCCTTTATTATAAAAAAGGTGCATATAAGCCATGGAGTTTCTGAAGTATCTTAGATATTTATCAAAGTATGTTTGCATCTATGAACCACAACTTCCTTGCCAAAGCAGTTCAACTAAATTCCATGCTGTCACTGACAAACCCTGTAAGCTTTTATGATTTTTGCCTGGTATTTAAAGTCTTCACATAAAGGGTTGACTTTGTCTTCATGTCTCTTTTCTCCCAGTGATTAAAGGCAGTCATATTGTCTCTCAAAGCCAGTTCTCTTCTCTGTAATGCTGTTGTCACCAGATAAAACATTGGCTAAGCGTAAGAGAGTCCCTAGAAATCAGAAGAAATGACATCATTCCGAAAGCTCAACCTTGCATCAGTTAATGCAGTTTTGGGTACAAGTCCCACATCAATTCCAAGAGCAGAATAGTAGCAATCATAGCAATTACATTATAAAATACTGTCCTGGTCTTTTTGAAAAAGACAGACACATTTCTGAACTGTTTTGACTGACCTTTTGACTGACCTCTTGTATGGCCCCACTTCTCTCCTTGTATGTCATCGGTTTAGGTATCAAGAAATTAAGGAAAAGAAAAAGGAATGGACTGCCTATTTTGTTTTCTGTATGATAAAAGTCTTAACACTGAAAAAACTGATTTTGGAGGGGTGTCACTTAGCATCAAAAGTGATTTCATGCAAACAAAATGGAAATTTATAGTCTGGATATTCATTTTTTTATTATTATTTCTCCTTGATGCTACACCTTTCTCCCAGAGATATAGATACACATTCAAAATAGTTCCTCTGTATGTTGTGTTATTGTATTAATATTAACATGGATTATAATGTAAGAAGATAGATGTAATGGAGAGTTAAGTGATTAATAAAAGATGCTGAGAAAGAAGGCAAAAGTAGAATATTCTTGGAATATTTCTGCAGTGAAATTGAGGTAATGGGAAGAATTATTTTTCTTTTTTCTTTTTTTTTTTAAAGGATAGGGAAGTTTATGACTAAAGGGGAATAAAATCTTTTGAAGAATTATCAGGAACAACTGATATATGCCTAGCTAATATAATGTTTCCATCTCTCACAATGGAAATCTGCATTTACTTTGGATAGCTGCCCTGTTCCTAGTGTAAAAGAATAATTCTTCACAGGAAAAGGGTGAAAAGGAGAAAAGTGGCCCATTTAAATTATCAAAGATAACTTAAAAATCACATGTAAGTAATATTAACACAAAATTTTCACCCTTAAAAACATTGTGAGCTATAACTGCATAAATAAATCCTAATCAAGAAGTCTGTAACCTATGGTGATAGAGCATCCCTGCTACACAATACACTATCCTTATCCTATCACTGATCCCTATTCCTCCCTACTGATGACTCAGCCAAAAGTAACCCGGAGAAAGTTTTGGAGGAGGGAATGTAGCCTCACTGCCATGATAGCTAATAAATGCCTTTAGACATTAATTTTAGTTACAATTCTGAAAGAAACATATTCCTGTATAAACTTGTGACCTTGTGGGAAAATAAACATGACCCTAAAACATTGTAGTAATCCCACTGCAGTAATCTCCAGAGTTACTTGAGCTTGAGCCTCATTCCAGAAGTTGACTAGGAAACTCCAGGATCAACTCTGATTTTATGTCCAAAAATGGTTGCTTTCAGAAAATGACAGACCAGTTTTCATGTAATTGGAGATTTACTGATCATCTTTTATTTCCTAATATTTTCAGAGAAAGTCGGTCTCCTATTTTTAGACAATATCACAATATTATGTAATTAATTTAGATATGAGGGCACAGACACATTTGACTGTCCATATTGACATTTTTCTTGCAAGCAAAAAAAACCAATTTTTTTTCCACTGTTTCACTTTGCTGGACACTTCTGCAATGTGTTTTGTTGTTGTTGTTGTTGTTGTTGTTTTTTGTTGGTGTGTTTTTTTGTGTTTCTTCTTTTTTTTTTTTTTAATTTTAACTGGGCTCAAGTTAAAACAGGCTCTGCAAACTCCTTCTCTAAAACAGTTCAGTTGTTACCATAAATGCCAGGATATATCCACTACATAGTATGTGAAATACAGTAACCTCAGAAAACTCTAAAAAAATACATTTATCTGCTAAAGAGTTAATTCGCTGTCCCTTCTAACTACTTAAATCAAGGCAACTAGTGTCAAAAGTAACCTTTATAGAAAGAACCAGAAAGTGGAACTGAAAAACTGAAGTTGAAAAGGTACAAAGAGGAGTAAGAAAGGCCCTTAATAGACTATGGAAAATAAGCAGGAGCATTTCAAGTAATAGGAAAGAAAACTGCAAAACCAATTGGAAGAAAAATCTACACAAAAAGAGCAGTCTTAAAAAATTAAACAGGCAGAGAGTGTCATATTTCAGAAATATGACATTCAGCAATAGTAAAAATCAAATTTATTTTCCTCTGAGATATCAGCATTTAGAAAAAAAACACCCAACTAGTTTTAAAAGTTGGTGCAGACATTTTTATTAAGAAGAGGTAGAAATGGAGGTAATTGAATAGAAAGTCCAAATAGTAAGAAATCATTCACAAGCCTTAGACTACAAAGTGAAAAGTATTGGAAACGAGCAGACAGAACTGTAAGATACTCAGTTTCAAATATAACACTTACTCAACCTTTATTCACAAATACAGAGCAGATCTAGGGAAGGTATACATCTACAGCTGGACAGCAATTTCAAAATCTTTCTGCACCCAGTGGTATTTACTGGATTTGTCTGATTATTTTGTATATGACTAGTGAGAAAAAATATTGCTTAATTCACAGCAAAATTAATAATCCTCATTAGGAAACCCACTTTCCATGGGATTTGTCTGTAATTAAGGCAATTCATGGCCATGAGTTAGCCAAGCTCCACTTTTAAACAGGGAATGAGAAAAAAAAAAAAAAGTGGTTTTGAACTGAGGAGACAAAGAATATGAAAAAGTTGGCATATTCTGTATTGGTTTTCTATTGCATTTGCAAGAGAACAAGCAGCAGGTCTCCATCTGGAAGAGATTTTCTGTTACTGGGTAGAAAAGAGACTAATTTTGAAAACCTGTGGAATTCTCTGTTGAATGCTTCTGGTTCACAGGAGATAAATGCTTTGTAAAGTTAAAAAGGCACAAACTGCTTCTTTGTTTTATGAGAAAATATGCAGATTAGCAAATTCATTTTTTAAAAGAAACTAGAAGGCCTTTATGAACATCATTATTCACTACTTAACATATAGCTCTGCAAAAAGTATAGCTGCAGCTAAACTTAATTTAGGGCTACCACTTTGCTGGGCTTGGTATTAATGAAAACAAACAAACAAACAAACAAAAGGCAGCACATCACTTTTGAGTAAAAAGTGATTTCAAAGAAACATAGACTTCAAAGCAGAATTCCAGATACACCTCAGTTTAGTCAAACAAAGTATTAAGTATACAAGTACTTTATAAATTATTATGACAATTATACTTTGGGCTGAATTCTTGTAAGAAGGTTTAACAGTTCAGTACATGGCAATTTTATCAGAAGTTACCCTATAAGCAAATTTCTAGAGATGCAATTTTGTTTTAATATAGCATGCAATGGAAGTTACCAGAAAGGAAATATTGATACAGAAATAGAACTTGTTTGCCAAACAAATAACAGTTTTGTAATTTTTCTCTTGTCAGTAAAAACGGTAGTAGATAAGAAAATCTTGAACTTGTCACTGCAAAGTCCCTTTGTAGAACACAAGGATAAATCATTTGACTGGCAAGGGATTCTGGAAAGGAACTCTGGAAGACCTCTCCTCCAACTCCCACTTAAGCTACCACTAATTCAGAGCAGTTTGCTCAGGACATTCCAATAAATTTTGGTTTCTTTCTCCAAGGATTGAGTTTCTACCCAAGGTGAAAGGTTCCTCAGCATCTTCAGGCAATGCTTTCCAGATTTTGAATGTACTCATTGTGTAAGAAAAAAAACAATTCCTACTATTAATTGAAGTGTGCCAAATTTCAGCTTGTGTCTGTTACCTCCTCATGCTACCACAATGCACTCTAGAAATAGCTGGCCCTATCTTCTCTACCCTGAATTTGCATAAGAAAGCAATAAAATTTTGGTCTTCTTTCTTCAAAATTAAACAAATTCAGTTCCCCCAGCCTCATGTCCTGTAGTAAAATTCCAGATCTTATGTTGGCTTTCTGTCAGGCTTACTCCAGGTTGTCAGTTTTTTCCTTGTACTGTTTTTCTTATTCATTACTCTCATTAGAAATAAAAGAGTTTCTTGCACCAAAGGGTCTATTAACTTTATCACACAAGTATTTCAACAAAGAATTCTAGCTTTGTTGATAAAAACTATCCTCACAAGATAAGTGCTTCACTGAGGGAAGAAGAGAGTGAAAGAAAATCCTCAGTGACTGGATTTCTAATTTTATTTTTAGTTCTAATATTATGTGAGGCTGTAGTAAAGCTATGACATTTATATGGAGATTTAACCTTGAGACAGATCTAATCAGAATCAGAAGACTACTTTCAAAGCCAGAAAAGAATCTAGTAGCCAAGCAACCTATTCATTTTATACCATAGAAGAGATTTGTGGCCTTTTACAGGATGCTTTTTTTTGGTTTTGCTTTGGGTTTGTTTGTTTGTTTGTTTTTGGATTTTTGTTTGTTTGTTTATTGGTTNTTAGGGAAAAAAGTACAGTCATTCACTGTCATAGAATATGTTACTGTCATCTTTAGACATACAAAATATTCTTAAATTCTCCCTGTATGGGAATTAAGGCAGGCCTGGCAAGTTCTAGATTCCGGGTACAGAATGACAGCAGAGTAATGAATACAAACCAGCATTAAAATCATCTGGGTCAGGAAAAAATTAGTTCAGTAAATTCAGTAATATTGGTCTGAAATTGATTTTGGGGCACAGAAAGACTTAGGTAGCCTTGGTTTTCATGCAGGCAAACAGGAAGCAGGGCAGGGCTGCTTCTCTGGGCCAGAGATTCAGGCAAGATCCAGATGGGTTTGGGGAATCCAAATTTCCCAAGGAGACTCCCCTCTCCTATGGCTGAGCCCCAGATGCACTATCCATGCTTAGTTAGCAGCCATCTCAACCCACCTCTGCCCCCACACTGTGCTGCTTCTCCTTTGTGTGCAAGATGCTGGGACAGCACCTTCAGTGGTGAGCCATCACTATATGGGTCTGAAACCATACAAAGCATGAAAGCCCCTGCTTGCTAAATGGAGCTATAGAGGTACGAGGTGTTGGGTCATAATGTGGAGAATTAATGTGAAAAGTAATTTAAGTACTTGTCCAATGATCTACGAAGAGAGAAAAAAATGTTTCTGATGATGGCAAATGCACAATTGCCAAAAACTTAATTTTTATTTTCAACAAATTAAAGTAAATTTATGATCATTTTAACATTTATTATTTTGGTGTTTTTCAAAGCCTTTTCTACTGGACTTGATGGAAGGTTTTTATAGCATGCCTTCTTACTTTCAGTGGCCAGCTTGAGGAAAGAACTAATCAGTTACTCTCTTCTTGAGAAAATAAAAGACATGTAACAGTCTTATGGCAGAGTCTGAAATTTCACAATTGCCTTTGAAATTTTACATAAACGAATAGTTTAAAACCACTTTTTAAATGTGACTTCAGAAGACAGGCACCTTAAAGTGGACATGTTTTCAAGATTGGCTAAAGGCACTGTTAGAAAGCACCGGCAGGGAAGTCCATCTGTTCCCAACAAAAGCACTTACATCATATACCCTGCTTGCAAGCATTCTCATACAGACTTGCCATTCTGACTGCCCCTCAAAGAAGGAAATAGTATTCAGTTACCTTTTAAAATTGCAACTATCAGTACAAGATTTTGGGGTCCTCACAGCAATTGCAAGCAAGACATTGCTCTAGACCAGAGAGGTAGATCTCCTATTTGATCCAGGGTCTGGCCCTTTCTCTGTATTTAGCAAAAGATTACTTAGTTTTTCCCGTTTGGAGCCAGAGGACAGTGTATAATATGTCTCCAAATATCAGACTGAGAATTCCAGTCAAAAGAATATTGAAGAAGAGACAAATTAACCTCATCTCCACATCACCCAGTGATCACTGTGTGTATGTGAAATCCTCAAGCTCATGTTTTGAGGAGCCTATTCCTATTTCTACATGAAGTGCCTAAAGAATGTCTATGTCCTCCAGCTGGAAAAGGACCCTCATTCTTTTGGACTTTCAAGTAACTTTTTGAGTATTATGAACTAGACTGCTCCATTCTTGTTTGACCAGTGTGTTTCTGGCAAAACAAGGAGGCACAGCCATACCCATGTAGCAGACATAAAAATTAATATATCTGCCACTTGCAGCACTAAACAGAGTGTAAGGTTTCAGACCAACATAGAAGACAGATGTCTTGATATGTGAATTTCAGAGTATTTAAAAAGTATTTAGTTTATAGGACAGATTATTAAAAAGATCTCACTAAGTGTAAAATTAATATTAAATTCTGGATTTAAATATATATAAATTTAAAAAAAAACAAAACAAACAAAAACAACAAAAACCAACCCACCAACCAAATAAAACAAAAACAAAACAAAACAAAACAAACAAACAAAAAAAGAAAANGTTGTCAGTTTTTTCCTTGTACTGTTTTTCTTATTCATTACTCTCATTAGAAATAAAAGAGTTTCTTGCACCAAAGGGTCTATTAACTTTATCACACAAGTATTTCAACAAAGAATTCTAGCTTTGTTGATAAAAACTATCCTCACAAGATAAGTGCTTCACTGAGGGAAGAAGAGAGTGAAAGAAAATCCTCAGTGACTGGATTTCTAACTTTATTTTTAGTTCTAATATTATGTGAGGCTGTAGTAAAGCTATGACATTTATATGGAGATTTAACCTTGAGACAGATCTAATCAGAATCAGAAGACTACTTTCAAAGCCAGAAAAGAATCTAGTAGCCAAGCAACCTATTCATTTTATACCATAGAAGAGATTTGTGGCCTTTTACAGGATGCTTTTTTTTGGTTTTGCTTTGGGTTTGTTTGTTTGTTTGTTTTTGGATTTTTGTTTGTTTGTTGGTTTTTTTCCTGGAAACTAAACCAGCACAACAAATTGAAAAGTACAGTACCTAGTTACAAAGATTCTAGTCTGAACTGAATCTCAAATACTGCTTGAACAGAAACTGTAAACCCACAAGCAATATTTGCAGTGAAGTTGCTGCTCAAATATTTTAGTGAAACAAATGTGACTTTATGATCATCTTAGTGGAGAAAAATATGATTTGATGATCTTATTTTAAAATAGTCAACCAGTAACAGCAACAAAAAAATAAAATTTTGATAAATTAAAAAAATTATATAAATAATTATAT